>JAWNMZ010000170.1:1200000-1687500 GCA_035043445.1 Drosophila silvestris | reverse complement strand
ATACAGTGAACCCATTAAAAATGGGTGAAAAGGGTATATTAGAGTTGTGCCAGAGTTGGTAGCAGGCAATCACCCATAAATATATATATATATATTCTTGACCATCATCAACAGCCGAGTCGAGCTAGCCATGTCCGTCTGTCTGTCTGAAGAAACGGAACTTGAGATGTGAATAACTTTCTTTGTTTCCCGAAAATCGATAAAAATTGATTTTTCAATCTTATTTATTGAGTGCAGATAGCGCAATATTTTATTATATATTTATTTAGACAGTTTTTAAAATGGATTTAATAAATAATAATTTAAAATGAAAGTTACCAATTAAATTCAATAAAACTAAAAGGGAAAAGATTAGCGAAAAATTGAAAATGAAAGAAAAATGAATAAAATAATGTATATCATGGATAAGCCTGGGAGTATTAATATATAAAATGGTTTCATATTTGTTGTAAGGATTGATATAAGCCCAGTAAAAACCCAATTAAACCCCAAATTTGTACCTTTGTGATAAGGAAAGCAGAAAACCTAAGAAGAAGAGAGAAAGAGAGATAAAGAGTTAGATATGAAATAAAGGAAAGATAGGCGAATCTCTTAAATCATCGGGCTGATTTCAGGGTAACTGCTAGTCGAGCTATCTCTCAACTGGGGCATTCTTGCTTGTCTCTTGGTGTTCTTGTTGCAGTTGTCTGTGTGAGTCTCCGTGTGTGTGTCTGTGTGTGTGTGTGCCTGAATTACAATTTAATTACTTTGGAAGTCCTTGCGGGACTTAAGGGATCAAGGCGACCTCCATTGAGTCAGCGTATTTATGTATTTATAGCGCACTTCTTTTCAATCAAGTGCCGCACGCTTGCCCCACATCAACAACAACAACATCAACAACAACAACAAAAACAACAAGTAAAGTCTGTGGCTTAAAACCGCACCGCGGCAATCCTTAAAATCTTCCTGTTGACGACCCACAGAACACACAGAATCCACCATCCCAGCCAGCTTGCTTATAGAATCATTAGAATGTTATTAAATGTCAACTTGTGTGTGCTCTCTCTCCTCTCTCTCTCTCTCTCTCTCTCTCTCTCTCTCTCTGTTTGTCTCCCTCGCTCATAGTAAACCCAAATGCCCGAGGCATTGATACTACTCGGCATGGCTGACGCAGAGCCAGATCTATCAACGTTCGAGAATAAAACGGGACTTGCCGAGGACATGAAGTTCCTGGCCTCAATGCCCGAGCTGTGCGATGTTACCTTCCTCGTTGGGGACACCCGCGAGCCCGTCTGCGCCGTCAAGGTGAGTGTGTGTGTGTGTGTGTGTGTGTGTGTGTATGTGTGTGGATGAGTGTCCATGTGTTGAAATCAGGTCACTGCGTAATCGACGCAGCATCATCAAACTGATGACGATGAAAGCCTCAATTACACAGCTCATTCTCGTCCTCATCCTCATCCTCATCGTCATCCCCATCGTCATCCTCATCCTGTTGTTGTTGCTTACAGGCTGTGCTTTCGTCGCGTTCCCGCGTTTTTGCCAAAATGCTTTATGCAGCACCATCGCCGCAGCGGAAGAGGGAGACCACCACCAAGGAGAACAAGCTGCGACTCTTCCTCAAGCGCTCCTCGGAGCCGCTGTTGAATCTACAGAATGCGGCACAACAGGTTCGTATATTGCATATCGATTATATGAGAAGAGGGGTCTCTGAACACGGTGCGGGGAGGGAGAAGTCCTTGTTTTTCTATGCTGTATACAATATAAAAATGCCAATGTGTATGTAGATGTGTGTGTGTGTGTGTCAGCGAGTGTGTGTGTGTGTGTGTGTGTGTGAGTATGTTTGTTGATTGGGGCATCCTTCGCATATTTACAAAGTATTGTTTTTCAGTTCTCATTTTCCCATTGATATTTTCTGTACATTTGTTGTATATACTACAAAAGGAAACTAAATCAGTTTTATTAATAATATATATCTATGTCATTTTTTTTCGTGTATTCTCTGTTGTGAATCCAACTCCTAACCATCCATCCAAAACATACTAAACTAAACTAAAAAAAACAAACAAAATAAACCCATAATAATAGAGAACCGGTTTCACCCAACAATTAGCACCGATACCCGAGGTAAACGCTTCAAAAACCCAAACCAACAATAACTCTATTGTGTATGTGTCTGTGTATGTGTTTGTGTATTTGTATGTGTATGTGTATGTGCGTGTGTGTGTGTGTATCTCGTAATTGCCTAGCTACTACTACCTGTGTGCTAGCAACAGCGCAGTGAATCAAATTGCATCAGCAACAATTATTTATTTATTTATTATTATTCTTAAGCATATTCAGTCTTGTTGTACACTAAATTTAAAATCCTGATATACACTGAGCAAAAAATCGCACTAAATTGTAGAAAACTGTCCTATTTTTGGCACCTTATTACCCGGAAAGTATTTATCTTCGTTAAAGGGTTGTTTTTTTGTTTCCAAGAAGCGTTTTTCTTTACTTGATTTTTAAATTTGGAAAAATTATGACTAATTTTGTTTTACATAAGTCCTTTTTAATATTTTTTTAATAAAAATAAGGGTTTGCATTTATATTTAACTAGAATAATAATTCTGTTAGAAAAACTTATTAGTTATCATGGTGATTTTTTTTCTGAGTGTGGCTTGCAACAGCTAATCTGCTGTCTTTAACCGATCCTGTTGCATCCTGTTTACTTTAGATTAGTAACACGATTGCCCGATTATTGGACTATCCATATAAATGTTGTGTATCTCTCTGCCTGTGCATCAACTGAAGCTATTGTTGCCTATCAGCTTCAAGTATACATATTCCTATCCAGTTGCCTCTCCATTATTTCTACTTAAACATATATATTATATACATGTATTTGTAGTGGGTAGTATAATATTGACTTGTTGAGGGCATTGAAGTAGACGTCTCCGTCACCATCAAGTATATATAGTCAGTTGATGATGCTATATTAATCAGCCTGTCTGTCTGTTTTTATGCAAACTAATCCCTCTCTTTTAAAGCTATCTTCATGAACCCTGGTATATATCCTTCTTCTCGCTACAGGCAGCTCATATAACTATGTCATATATCAGTTATTCTAAGATAAATCAACAGCTTTCAAAATCAGACTACTATATTATATAGTTTTGTAGTTTTTTTTTGACTTCGTTTTACAAGAGTATATATAATCTTCGGATTGGCTAAGGTTTCGTTCTTTCCTTTTGAAATAATATTATTAGAGTAATTTGTTGGCGTATTAATTATACGGCTTGTGTTTTTGTACTGTTCAGTTGTCTTGTGCGTAACTTGTTGGCCGTAGTTTTATGTATATTGTAGTCCATAGATATATATATATATATATATATAGATCGGGGAAATCATTTGCTAATCTCAGCATTGTATGACTTTATAGCCCTCAGGTCAACAGCATCAGACGCTGATCATTGAGGAGTTTGAACCTGATGTCTTCCGTCAGCTCATTGAGTACATTCACACGGGCTGTGTGACCCTTCAGCCCCGCACCCTGCTGGGTAAGTTCTATTTGTTTATTTATTTAAGAATACATAAAGTAGACAATAAATTAAATTAATAACTTGTCCTTCGATTTCACTAATATGTAATTGAACTACAAACATAACAATTGGCATTTTATAATCTTATTCTAATCTATCAGTGAGATGATTTAGACTTTTAAATGGCTGGTTTTTTCTTGCGTTCCCTCAGGCGTAATGAATGCTGCCGATTATTATGGTTTGGAGGAGCTGCGTCGCGCCTGCGCCGGCTTTGTCCAGTGCTGCATCAATGTGGACACCGTTTGCGCTTTGCTGGCATCCGCTGAGCGTTACATTCAATACAAGTGCACCAAGACGCTGGTGCAGAAGGTGCTCGAGTTTGTCGACGAGCACGGCAACGAGGTCCTCAATCTGGGCAGTTTCACGCTGTTGCCGCAGCACGTCGTCCGTTTGATACTGGCCCGCGAGGAGCTTCGCGCCGATGAGTTTACCAAGTTCCAAGCGGCGCTCATGTGGAGCAAAAAGTATTACGATAATAATCCAGTAAGTTGAGTCAGAAATATATGAAAAGACTTGTAATTAACATTGAATAATATCCCGCTTAGAACATTGACATCAAGGAGATATTGGGCACATTTCTGGAGTACATCCAATTCCATAAGATCCCTGCCAATGTGCTGATGCGCGAGATTCATCCGTTGAACCTGGTGCCATATGCGATTATAATGAATGCTCTGGCCTATCAGGTGGGTTCTGTGTGGCTTAGTTGTCCATGTTTTTTGTGGACTGTTATTGCTTTTGTGCTCTGTGTGTTAACTCAGCATTCATTCATGCTTCATCATTTCTATCCATCTCTCCATCTGTCTGTGTACTGTTCATCCATCCAATCATTTGTCCATTTGTTCATTTGTCCATCCAAACATGTGTCCATTTGTCGTCATCATCATCGCCACCTATGCTATCCATCCCTGTTGTCCCCCTTTATGTCTGATTCTACAAATTGCAGGCAGACCCAGAAAGCATCGACCCCGGAAAGCTGTCTCCCAACTCTAGCCGAGTAAGGCGGGCCCGCCAAAACCAGGGCCGATCGATGTCCGTGCAGAGCTCCCTGGATCCGTACGGTTCGAATACGACGCTCAGCTCGAGCGGCAGCAGCGATCCGACGAGTGGACCGCATCACAGCAACTAACATAGGTTGAACGGCCCCTCCTCCTCCTCGTCCGTGTCCCACACCCAGCACCAGCACCATCATCGCCATCGTCACCACCACCAGTCCCTGCCCAAGATCCGTAAGGCCAAATCGCAATCGTTCCGCACACGACGCAGTCCATCCGAACGTCGCAGTCCCAATGCCACCCCAGCCGCTGCACCCATCCTCATGCTGAACACCAGCAGTGCTGCCAACGGTGGCGGCGAAAAGAAACGCAGTCCACTCACAACGCCCGTTCAGCCGGAGAGTAAAAGTCCGGGCAGCACCTCACAGAAGACACCGACATCGCTCTCACGCCAGGGCACGCTGCGTGCCTCGAGTCGCCGCAAGAACAGCGGACAGTTGACCATTTCGCTGGGTGCTGCAGCGCAGGGACGACGCAGTCCGGTGGGTCACAGCGATCGCAGTCCGCAGGGTCGACGCAGTCCACTCTTCCCCACCAGCACCAGCAGCGGCCTGCGTTCGCCCAACGATCAGCCCAGTCCGACGGCCCGCAGTCCCACGGGAGATTCGCAGCGCAAGAGTCCCACATTTAGCATACAGACACAGGAGCGTCGTTCGCCCCTCGGCGCTGTGGCACCCACGGACTTTGGCTGCCAGGCTGGACGTAGTCCGGTATCAACGGTGCATGTACAGGATATGGCCACCGAGCCGGAGGAGCCGGGTTTTATGTTGGGTGGACTGAAGAGGCCATCGATCAATCTGTTTACGCCCATCTATTTTGGCAGCGAGAAGCGTAGTCCGATGGGCGTTATACCGCCCATACTCGTCTCCAATCCCGCCGAGACGTACAAGAGTGCCGAGCGTGAACGCGAGGCGGCTGTGGCAGCAGCTGCCCTGGCAGCCGCCGCCGCCGAGCGCGAAAAGGAGTCCGCCCAGCCGGAGAAGAAGAGTGTGATGCGTGAAATCCTCGCCTTTGTGCGCAAACCCTCCAAGCACATCTCGACGCGCACGAATCGGTTTGCCAATGCATTTACACGTGCCGAGTCCGGCTCGTCGGGTGGCCCACTCATCCGGCAGAGCACATTCTCCGCCAGTCCGGCTGCCTCATCGACGGCGGCGAAGAGTGCTGTGCAGAAGCAAATGTCTGAGGTGGGATTCGAGCCAAAGATGTCGTTGAAATTTGCGCATTATACGAAAATGTCGCTGAAACTGCGTCGATTGGCGCGTCGCCAGGAGGAGGAGGACAAACAGCAGGAGAAGCAACCATCGGCGGCGGGCTCGAAGCGTGCCAGCGTGGATTCCACACAGCCGGAGCAGCAGCAGGTAGGTGGCGAAGCGCAGGCGAAGGCGAAGGCCAAGGAGGAGGAGCCGCCATTCGAGCTGGCCAATGTGCACTTTGAGAAGGTAGGTGAGTCCTATATCAAGCATGAGCGACTACGCGAACTGGTCGAACCCGAACTCGAGCACGAAACGAACGACAGCGATCACGATAACGATAACGATAACGATAACGACAGCGATCAGGATAACGATAAAGATAACGATCTAGAGCCGGAGCAAACGGATGCTGCCATGGCACAATTTGTGGAGGAGGTAACCAATTCGTTGAAGGTCGTCGCACTCAATGGCGATAACAATGGCGTTGGCAGTGTTGGGAATGGCAGTCTGCCCGCTGCCGTGCATCATTTCACACGTCGCTCCGAGAGCCGGGAACCGATTGAGCCGCGTATCAGCGAGGAGCGCGAATCCGATTCGATGGACCTGATTCTGCCGGAGGAGTTGCGGGTCGAATTGGTTGAGATTTTGAAGGTCTACGCACCAGAGCCAATTTATGTTAATCTGCAGGCGCTGCGGCGTGAAATCCTCGACGAGGATGTGGAGGCGGATGCAGCCGCTGCGGCTGCTGCGGAAGCGGAAGCTGCTGCTGCTGCTGCTGCTGCTACTGCAGCTGCTGCTGTTGCTGCTTCCGCTGCTGCTGCTGCTGCTGCTGCCAGTTCCGCTTGCGCTTCCGGTGCTGCCTGCTTGCCGGAGAAGCTACCGCTGCAGTGTCCTACTATTGAGTTTGAGCCGCCATCGCGTCGCTCCTCCTTTGATCCGCCCCGCTCCCCCTTTCTCGAGCAGCTGCGCAGTCCGGGCGTCGACACCGAAACGGATCTGATCAATTTGCAACGTCTCGATTCGGGTGGCGACAGCTTTGAGCTGGTCGAAGGGGATCGCAAATCGAGCCGTGCCGAATCCAGTTTCGATTGTCCCTACTCCTCGCGTGACACCAGCTTCGATGTGTCCATCTCCCGCTACCAATCGACCAGCTATGAGGATCAGACCTCAAGCTTTGAAATAGTCGACACCGATGATCGGCATCGGCGTCACATCGATTTGCGCAAGAGTTCCATTGAGCTGGTCGATGCGGAAACGTTTCAGCGTTCCGGTTCGTCGTGCGGCCGCAAATCCTCACTGGAGACCCATTTCGATTATACGCCTTCGGAGGCGAGCGGGATGACGCCCGCCCGTTCGCCCAACTTCCCGATGACCAAGAAACAGAAGGCGGAACACTTTCGCCAGCTGCACATCTCGCCGTTCAGTGCCTTCTCGCGGGCACGCAGCCCCCTCTCGCAGCAGACCTCCTCGAATTATAGTTCCCGCGATAGCTACGATTCCAGCTCAAGCTATCCGCATGGACACGAGCTGGCGCAGCGTAGTCCGTACGCTGATCCCAGCAAGAAACACTTTCCGCTCACGATCAAGCAGCGCGAACAGGAGGAGGTGAAGACCTTCCTCTGCACCGATGTGCGTTGTGCCTCCATTTTTGAGCCGCGACCCAGTTCGGTGCTCACCCAACAGCTCTCGACGGGCTCGATGTCAACGCCCTCGGGTTCCGGCTATGCGCCGCGCATTCCCAGCATTGCTGGTGCTGGCAACAGTGTGGCAATGGCTGTTAATAATAATGGTGGCGCCACTGCTGCTGCTGCTCTTGTCTCACAGCCGAATCCGGTTGCTTCGCTCGGTTCGTGCGGCTTTTCCAGCGGCAGCGAATTTGAGCCACCCTCGCCGAGACGCGCTGCCAGCGCCTCACCCAAACACACCTTCACCTTTCGCATCGTGATGAAGAAGGTGGACAGTTCGCCGGAGGCACTGTGCCCGGAACGGCATCGGTCACGCATCATCGATCGCTATCGCAGGCGAGATAGTCGCCGCAAGCGCATCCACGATGCCGGCAAGAGTTTCTAGGTGGAAAACGCTAATCAAAACTCAAAGAAAACCTCATTTTTGTATCTTATGATCAACTTTTGAATCCCACGTCAGCAATCACTGCACACTCTGAAAACAAGTCGAGCTGAAATCTAGAAAATTGCCGTACTTTAGAAAACTGTCAGAAAGTTTATTTCTAAAATGAAAACTTAATTTATTATTATGTTTATATTAGTATATTTATAATAAACATTATATATTATTATTATATATTATCATTTAATTTAGAAAACTATCGATTTTATATATTTTATTTCATATTTTTTACTTCTTTCCGAATTTTAGTGAGTATTTTTTCGTTGTAACTTACGATTTTCATTTCTGCTTGTTAGAAATATGTTTCTTAATAAAAGCAAACATTTCTTAAAAAGGACTTTCCAATTTTATGAAACTTCTCTTCATATATTTCGAAATTAATGCTAAAAACAATGCGATATTCAATTTGGCGGCGATTTTCCAAATTTCAGTGCGATTTTCTTCTGAGTGGATGTCTGTCCTAGATCGATAGAAACCGTTCTCACTAGGCATACAATTTTTGACAATCTACGTGTTAATATTCGATCCAAGGGTTTTATACATATATATATATATATATATATACTCTATATATGTATGCAATTGCAAATCTCTCTAATCGTAAGTTATATCTGAAGAAATCTGAAGAACTCAATGCGAACATCAAACTTTATAAAATGGTTCTGGTTTTTAGGCCGTTTCAAAAAATAAAAAAAAAACATCAAAAATCTTTAAGCTAAATTATACTTGTCTTTGGCTACAGCCAAAGTTAATATACCCTTGAATATATAGATATAAGCATATATATATTTAAAACATGTAGGTTAAGTCAGTTCATTTTCATATTTAGGCTAGTTTTCTTCACTTCATCTAAGAAACAAAAAATTTGGTTAATGCTTGCAAGGTACAAACTAAAATTTACAGATTTGAAAAAAAAAACAAAATCTTGTTTGATAAAGAAAAAAAACATAAATATTCTAAAGATCTACAAATGTATGTGAAACAATAATTCCTCCCACGATTTACCTGATTACTAATTAAACAATAGAAAACATTTATATACATTATGTATGCATATACGATAAATTATATATGCCTAAATGAAAAATGATAAATGATAAATGTACGCAAACAAGTTGATAACTAAATGTTGTAATGTTTGTGGTGTATTATAAACAAATATTATGAGTATTTGCGCATTTTACGTGGTTCCTGTTATTTAGATATATTATATATTACAAATTTTTTGATGGACTAGCTAGTAGTTTATAATATTGTTAAAATGACAAAAATAAGTGTAAATGATCAATTCTATATGTAAAAAATGCTGCTATTGCAAGAAACAATGTTTTTTGCTTACTTTTAAGACTTGACAAAAATCAGACAAAATTCAAATTTGCACAGACGATATATATATGTATATGTATATATGTGTGCATGTAAATATGAAGCTGGATTTGGGGCCGTACTTAAATCTTAAATAAAAAAACGTTTGTGCCGAAAAAACTATTAGAGAAAAAACAAATAATGTATTAAAAAAAAAATCTAAAGTAAAATATTTATAAAATTAATATTTCAAGTTGTTTGAGCAGTTTTTTGGACTCCGTGTTTGTTTGTTAAATGAAAAAAACAAAAAAACTCTATACACATATATTTAAGCAATCTATGTGGTGTCTAAAGATCATTTAGTTATAAGCTATATATATTATACATCATCTGTCATCATAATTTAGAAGGTTGTAAGCTAAAGAAAGAAAACGAAAACTAAAAGATATCAACATTTTACAGGTATTTACGCATATTAAGCATTTAATTATAGTTATGGTATTGATATACATATATATATATATATATACATAAATATTATTATTATTATTATTATTATATACATTAATGTATTTACACGACACGAGCCACATATATATTGTAGTATCTGATTGTATATCCATTTATATATGGTATGCGATTTATTCGATTGACTAACATGAATGCAAGTAGTTGAAATGTTGCCATTTTGATTTGTAGTTGCTTGTTTTTGACTAAAATTAAAAACTAAAAAACTAAAAAACTAAACAACTAAAACCAAAACGCTTGACTAAATTCGTAGTACTCGAAAGCGATACCAAAACAATTTTTTGATTTGCCTGTGAATGCCAAAACGATCGAGAGTAAGAAAGAGTATTTTCAACAAAAGCACACAACTACAAATTTTACAAGCAAACTGCGACTTTCTTCTACTTACAGAATTGTTTTCTAGCGGATTTTGTTGCAACCGATCAAATTCAATTTGGATGTGGAACACAACACGTATGTGGAGACGTGGCCCAAACGCATTTCTCAAATAGTAATCAAATTAATTATATATATACACAAATTACTGAATTATAAAAGACACAGACAGTGTTGTGTTCAGTTTAGTTGAGTTCAGTTACCCGAGTCAAAGTCAAAATCCAGAGTTCTATCGTTCAAATTGTTATATATATCTATATATATATATATATATATATATATATACTTTTGCATTTGAGACCGTTGTGTGTGTCGTTTATCGTTACAGTTATCGAACTATCATAAGTATTATATATACGCTATATGTATGTGTATTTGAGGGCGCAACATTCGTTTAGCCAAACACAGAAAAGAAACCCCAAGAAAATTATACTTTATGTGCGTTTTATTGTATTATTGACAAACCAAAACAAAAAGAATAAATTCCAAATCAATGTCGTTATTTGAAATCGAATCTTTTTATAGTCTGGCATCTGCGTGCAGGGCAAGAACACCATCGAATTCATCGGCGCCAATGCTAATGTGGCCATAACCATTGTTGTCCACCCTCACTGTTTTGCCTGTACAGGAGCCATTGATTAAATTGCCCGAGATGACATCACAATATTCACCAGCCGGCAGGCAAGTTTTCAAATTTTCAGACAAATCATAATTGTCATTGTTGAAGGCAACGAATCCCTTGGAGCCGCGGCAGAAAGCGATCTGATTATTACCATTATCCCACCAATTGTTGAAGTGTGTGCCACGCACAGCATTCTTAAACCCGACCATATTGTAAATCTGTCGCCAGCGATGCTCACAGACCCAACCATTTGTACAAGCGCCATCCGCATCGAATGCCGGCGAGATGATCCGTTCCTGGCTATCCTGAGGCGGTGCCTGATCCCGATCGTCAAAGTCAAAGGAGCTCATCACCTGACTGATGCCATAGGGGAAGGCCAAATGGAAGGCGGTGGCCATTTTATATTGCTTGGCAGACTTATAGTTCAACTCCTGGCCACCATCACGCTGATTATCATGATTGTCGACAAAGGTCAGCGCCTCATTGGAGGGCAGGAAACCCCAGCTCTCGCCCCAACTTTGCAGCCACTTCAGCGCATTGTTGCCACGGAATGCTTTGCCAATTTCCTCGGAGAAACGGAATTCGGTGACGGCACCCAGATCTGTGTACTCATTACGGGAAACGGTCTCATGGCCATGATCGATGACCTCCTGGTAGACGAAGGGACGAGCGCCATTGGGGAAACCATGATCGGTGTTCAGATCGCGCATGCTATTGAAAATTACCTAAGGAGGAGGAGAAAGAGATGGATTATGGATGGATGGAAATCATTAAAGATCTCTCACAGACTCACCCTCAAATCATCGGCAGCCATGTGCTTGGCGGCATCCACACGGAAACCAGCCACGCCCAGCGTAATCAGATGATCCAACACCTCAATGAGTTTGTCGCGCACATAAGCCTTGCTCTGATCCAGATCCTTCAAGCCAACCAGTTCGCATTGCTGCACCTGGAAACGATCGTTCCAATCGAAGATCTCGCAGCTGGGATGGAAATCCGCGGGCGTATATGGGACAGCTGGGAAGGATTTGGTGCGTGGCTCGGCCACAGAGCCACCAGTGCCATGAGCCGTGCCCGGAAAATCACCAGACATATGATTGAGCAGCACATCCACATAGATGCGAACGCCAACATCGTTGCAGCGACGCACCATCGAGGCGAACTCCAGTTCGTTGCCGGAGCGGGTGAGCAGCTTGTAGGAGATGGGCTGATAGCGTTCCCACCACGGGCGACCCTCCGAAATGATGTTCTCGGCCACCGGACTGACCTGGATGCCGGCGTAGCCATGTGGCGCCAGGAAATCCTCACATTCCTGCGCAATATCATCCCATTTCCATTCGAAGAGATGAACGATGGTGTTGCGGTTGCCCCACCACTGTGGATTGTGCTGGGCCAGCGCCAACGTGGCCAGCAGACAGACTAACGTTAAGCGAAGCATGTCCAACAAACTAATAATACTATCAACGACGACACGATCCGCTTTTATAGTTGCCATATCTTATCAGCTCACCATGGGGGATTTGCTTCGTGGAGTGCCAATTTACAGCCGGGCGGCAAATGGGCGATTTATGATTGCCATGGCCAACGGGCGTGTTGACCTATGTTAATAGAGTAAAGCACATCAAGATTACTCATAGCAACACAAAATTCATAAAATTCACTTACATTATAAATTTGCCATGCATTTCGTTTCGCTAGAAGACAGTTGCAACTCAAAAATAAGCCATTTACATTCTGATTTACAATCTAATCAAGGAAAAAAATTGAAGAGTAGAATAACAAACACCCTGCATTTAGAAATGGCCAACACAATTTAATTTTCCGCATTATAACCTAATTTTCAATCGTTTTTTAATTTAACTTGACTTTATACATAGATAAGTGTAATACTTCCATTTGAATTTAAATTATATCGATATTTTGCGCGCGACTAAGCATCGCAACACTATTGACTTGTCGATATATCGATAAGTGTTCAGTCATTGTATTAAATTCGCGTGTTTATTTAGGGAAATTGCTTTAAATGGTAAATGAGAATTGTCCGAGTTAATGGTAAATAAAATCAGCAGCTGCCTTTGCTATTTAATTTATTTAAATCATTGCTAAAGCTAAGCCGACAAGTCCATAAAATGTTGCTGAGCTTGCAGCGGAAATGTTTCAAAGATAAGATAAATGTTGCTAAGCCTAATGAAATGTTGTGGAACCAAAATGTTGCAAAACGAACCTGTTACAAAACAGTATTCGCTGCTAATGTTGCAAAGCTGAGATAAATGTTGATAAATTAAACAAAAATGTTGTCCATTAACATGTTGCTAGAGAGTATTCCAACTTCGGACTTACAAAATTTCGTCTTTATTCGTGCGTTTATTTAAAACTTGTAAATTATAATTTGATGTTCGGTTTGCTTATCAATAAGACACATATTAGTTACGACCCGAGATGTCGAAGCCCGATTTCGCTGGTAGGCTATTTTCGGCAACTGTCCAGGAAACTTTTGGACGTCGATGCGAGGCAAACAGTTTCTGTCTCGCTCGACATTCCTGGAGATAATTTCTGCGCAATATCACCGTAAAATAATAGATAATCTCCACAAGCGATAACATGCTCATGCCC
This sequence comes from Drosophila silvestris, assembly GCA_035043445.1. Taxonomy (NCBI): domain Eukaryota; kingdom Metazoa; phylum Arthropoda; class Insecta; order Diptera; family Drosophilidae; genus Drosophila; species Drosophila silvestris. The sequence goes on along the minus strand of JAWNMZ010000170.1, from coordinate 1,674,119 downwards.
ACAAACAGGCTGAATGCGCTGCCCAGATTTGCTGCCAATCGAATTTCAATCGAGTAAATATGTGTACGTCTGTCTATCGATAACTTCAACTTACCGACTAGGGTGACCATGTTTGTTAACAGATCCACGCGCACTCGTCGATAAACCTGCGAGTTGACAAATATATGAACAATGGCATCTTTATCCTCAATGCCATCGCTATAAAATTTAAAAAAATATTCAATAATTTTATATATTGTTTTTAAATTATTAATAATTATCAGAATGTAGTTAAGACTCACTAGAAAGCATCCACGACGGGCATGTTTAATGTTAGACCAAAATTCGAGACCTGAACATCGTAGTCAAAATGTTCACAGGTCAAAGGGCAAGTGCACTGTGACTTCTTCTTTCGGGTTATAATATCCGCTAGAGGATAAGAAAACAGCTTAAATAAGTATGCCCGATTATTAATTGAAATACCTACGAAAATTGTCCACTAGACAGGGTATATCGCGGAAGGTGCAAACGCGATCCTTGGTGCGATTGAACTCAAAGAAATACGTCAGACATTTGCACAGTTTAACCATATTCATAGCTCGACAATTGAGCTCACAATTGGGATAAACATAGTCGGCAAAGTATTGCAGTTGAAATTCATGTCCAAAGACACAGTTCCGCTCCTCAACGGACAACGCTTTGACTGCCTCCGAGCAGAAGGTCTCCACAACTCGAAGCGAGGCAAATGATTCCGTGTTGAGACCGAGAAATTTAATATTGGCGTGTGCGCTGGGAAATGCATCCGTCTCCTGGATGAGCAGCTTGAAGCCATGCGAATAGGATTTGAGGGAATCATAGTTCTCGTCCTTGTAGCGCAGTATCAGCGAGAGGCCATTTTCCATGCCACCAGCAGCCTGTTGGCCAGTGAAATTGACACTAAAAGAGCTGAGAGTGTTTTAATGGAGAGAGTGAACGACTAAGCTGATGCCCTGTAAACAGCTACAAATTGATTACATATATCTTATATAATCGAATACAACTTTATATACCCTTCCACAAGAGGCATGCACTTGGTTTCTAGTTGACTTACCCGTGCTGTCGCAAATTGAAAGAGCAACAATGGCCGAAGAAAGTCTGGGACAGTTGAAACAATCTCGAACAGTCCATAACATCGCCATGATAGCGACAACGATGCAGAATCTCATTGCAATCCCAGCGCAGTTGATGGACAAACTTAACCATTGTCAGATTATTTGTGAGCAGCACGGATTCCATCAGCTCAATCTCTTCCTGAGAGAAGCGTGAATCATCCAACATGAAACCACTGAAGATGTGCAAATGCCCCAAAATATCCGCCACCTGAACACTTTGCGGTAATTTGCTAAAAAGGGTAATTTCATTGAGTGGAGGCAGTGCATCGATTCGATCGAGAGTTGGAATTTAAGTTGGTGTCTGTTACTCACAGTGTTTCAATGAATGCCCGCGACTTGTCCATGTTGAACAGCACCTCCGGACAAATGGTAATGGGTGGAAAGTAGATTTTACTCACTGGCGTATGATCGCTCTCCACATTCATCCGTGTCGGACTGCTCCGGTAGTCCGCATAGAATGTTTGCGTCATCACAATCGCACAGGCAAACATCACCACCGAGATGAGGATCCACACAAAGTGCACAATTCGATTTGTGTCCCTGTCCCGGGTGTATTTCAATCCATGTATGCTGCTCGTGGCACAAAAATCACACCACGTTCGCTGGAGTGCTCCACGCAAGGGGGTTATCTTTGTATTGACTTGCTCCGGACTTAGTTCCTCTTCGTGACCCATTGTGCTACTTAAATGAAGCTTCAACTTGTCTGTCCCCTTTATATATACATATTCGCCGGATATTCGAGTGGGCGTGGCCAACATTTGACAGTCGTACAACGGTTTATTAATATCAAATTAATGTTTGGGAGAGGTTAGGGAGCCCCTATCCCTAAACTATCCCAAGCTAGATGTAGCAAATTCCACTAATTGAATGTTGTCCGCCCAATTTCGAATACCTCATGTTGTCGTAAGTCTGTCAAACGTGAATTGATTTTCAATACTCAGGCCATTTTGCTTAGGGTTTACTTTCTAGATAAATGCTGCATTTAAATATACTAAAATATTAAAAATCTATAAAATAGGGAACAGCTTTAAACTTTCCAATGCCGATGCTTTATCAAAACCTCCCCTAAATGAAAACTGCATTCGAAGTTGAAAATATGAATCTGGCTCGATTTGCATATTAAATATTTATACATATCAATTTCCGGTAGCAATAAAAGACACACTTGAACAGATTCACATATTGATTGATCAATTGTAAAACTTTCATTAAAATCGAATAAGAAACGCCCATTTTGATAACCAAGATCTAATTGCATACTGAACAAACTACAATTGGCAATCATATTTTATGTTTAGTAGCAGAGTATCTTCTATTCGAGCTCTCTCGACTAGAGCATTCTAAACTTAAATGGCTTGTTGATAATATTCACGCCTTAAGACTCTGCGAGTAAATCAATTTCGATTTCATTTATTTATTCCTTAAGATAATGCGCCCAAGAAGATAAAAAACAGGCAAGCTCTGATTCACCCAACAACTGAATAACAAACTAAAACTGTTTCTGGTTAAATATTTGACTCAAGTCATAAAAAGTCATTCAAGGTTGGCTTTTAGCAGTTATAAATTTTATTTTGCAAACGTTTTTGTTTTTTTTTAGTGTCTTTCGCTTGTACTTTGAAGTGTTTGCAAATACACACACAGACATAATAAATATATATGTGTATAGAAATATTATAGAAATATTAATAATATATACGTAATTAATTGTAACAATGTTATTTCTTAATGCACTTCAAGTGTCAATTGACATTATGTAAAGAAAAACAAAATATAAACTCTTTTTGCTATCACAATGGAAAACTACGCATTTTAAATGGTAGACTATTGAATACCCTGCTGCAGGCATGGCCAAAAATTGTACAAAATGTGACCCATTTTTAAATTTTATTTTTTTTTTTAATGCAGGTTTATTGTCTTTTTTTTAAATAAAGTTTCTTGTGTCTGCCGGGCAATGCTAATGAGCTAATAACAACTTTTCGCGTAGACTAATAATGAACTAAAACAAAGACTTAGAACTAGTTGTGTGTAGTGTAGTGTAATGATAACTATGCTATTGCTGTCTAGGACTCGCTGGCAGTTATGGCCAACGGCCCCGTGTTGCCATTGCCCACCCTTGCGTCCTGATTGCTGCTGCTGCTCGTCGGCTCCAGACTCGGCTTGTGCTCATCATTCTCGGGATTGTCCCACACCTGTCGCACGCCGGAGCCAAAGATGTTGTAGAACGTGCCGCAAATGATGTACACAAAGGCGGCAATGAAGAACACTATCTGCCACTGACCCATTGTGGGCTAAATAAAAAGAAAAACATTTCAATTTGAAAATCGGTACAAAAAGACGCATTTTTTTACTTCACTGCTTACCTTATTGTTGATCAAATTGCCGGCTGCAATGGGCGCCAGGAGACCCGCCAAATTTGCCAAGCAATTCGTGATGGCCATCAGGAAGCCGGCGAATCGTGGCGTCAAATCCAAATGATTGATCTTAAAGCCCGAATAGATGCCGCCATTGAAGCCAACACCGATTGTGAGGATGGCCAAGGTCAACGCACGATCACAGCCCGTATACGAGGCGGCTATCAGCGCGAGGCCAGGTCCATATTGGCCAATGCTGTTGATTATCTTCCTCGTCGCCGTCAGCGTGAAACGCTTTGAGCTTATCATCCAATCAGCCACCACCGAGATGAACATCGAGAAGAGCCACATGGCCAAATAGGGCAACGCACTCAGCATTCCATTCGATTTCAGGGAGAAGCGCAACACCTGCTTCATGTACGTGGGCAGTTCCGTCATCAGTGTCTCGTAGCCATAGTTGTGACCCATGTGTGCGAACAGAATCGCGTAGAAAGGCATCGATTTCATTATAGCCTTGAACGGAATCGGTGGACTCTGAAGCGAGAGAAACGCAGAGAAAGAAGGAAGAGTTTTAGTTTACTGTTTTCCAAATATCGCTCATACTCCCCGCATAAGTGGAGAAATTCGTATGATTGCTCACCTTGATGACATCTGTACCCCAGAGGGAGTCGTTAATGTAGCGCTTCTCGCGCTCATCGATGCGCGGATGCGTCGAGGGATCCTCAAAGACCAGAATGAGGAAGGCGATGGACCACAGCGTACCAACGACTCCAAACACATAGAAGATCGACGGCCAGCCGCCGGAGAAGCCATATTCCGCTAGCAGACCCGACAACGGCATCGAGATAATTGTGCCAAACTGGGCGCCAGCATAGACAGCGGCACCCATTCGAGATCGTTCATTGGGCGGCACCCATTTGGCGAGCATGGCATGAGTGCAGGGCACAATGGGGCCCTCGCCGAGACCCTGAATGAAGCGAACGGCACACAAACCATAGACGCCACCCTCGCGAGCTGCCACAGGCACCAGGAAGGCAAACACTGAATTGACCAGCATGCCCCAGCCAAGGAAACGCATTGCGCCATATTTCTTGGCCAAGATGCCAAAAGGTATCTGGGTGATCACATAGCCATAGAAGAACGAGGACAGAATGTAGCCCTGCAAACTGGAATTCCAAGCAAACTCGCCATCCTCACCGTTGTCCTGTAAATAGAATTCAAAGATGGTTGATTCAATTTTAATTCACACATAATGAAATAGACCCACAAGTGAGTGTATTCACGAGTGTTTTTTACGCTGAATGCTTACCACTTCGAGTTCACGATCGCCGCATTCATCGTCCAAGACTTCTTCGCCGTGCTGAATTGCCGTATGATTGACCATTGCCACAATTGCAACGGACATATTTGTGCGCATCACGTAGGCGTTGGCCATGCCCAGAAAGAGCATGAATGTAACAAAGTAGCGGGTGGTGGCCCAACCTGAATAAAACAGAGAGAGAAGAGACGTTACTCATATGTAATACGCATTACAGAGAGAGAGAGAGAGAGGAAGAGAGAGAGAGAGAGAGAGAAAGAGAGCTTCACAATTGGATCATCTTTTAATTACATCTGCGAAATCTGTCCGCATTCATTTGCGACAAGGTCTCAAAACGGAAATGACTAAACTAGCCAAAAAGATACAAATACATATATATATATATATATATAAGATTCAGCGTGAAACGAGGTCACAGTTATAAGATATAAGATATATGATAAGCCAGTGAGATAAGTGCCGCAGTGTCTCTAACGGCTTATTCAGGTGCATGTTAAGCTCGCAGATCAGATAAGATTACACCGATATATAGTGTGCAGATATAGTATATCAAGTGACTCAACTGCCGCACGTTTCTAGCTATGAAATCATTTCTGCTCGTCTCGCTTCGAATCTATTTCGAGACATACCCTTTAGAGTCGTAATAAGCCAATGTTTTTGTTGTTATTCTTTCTTTTTTATTTTTTGCATATAAAAAAAAACGAAAATAGTTGTTTGTTGATATTGCCGAGTCATGCGACAAGTTTTGTGTCCGTGCGAGCAACACGTGATATTTAATGTCTTTTGGGTGCGGAAAGTCTAAAGCTTATTTGGAGCCGCTTTTTATGGGCGAGCTGCAGTCATAAAAACTATCGTGACAAATACCACTTAAAGGTGGGCTCAAACAGAGCTATTTGCTAACAAAGTGGTCAAGTTTATTCGACTTAATTCCAGCCTGGGAAGCACTCTACAACTGTAACTCTACTCTAAGCAAGCGAGAATGCTCTTGTCTGAGAAGTCAGATTTCAAATACTTACACTTATGCAATATTAATGAAAACTTATATCTGTACAATTGTATTAATGGAAATCGATTTTTATCGATATTTACTAAATGGGTGAAGTTATCGTTTAAATGTCAATATATATAATATACGAGAACTTGTATTCAAGCTCTTATAGTTTCCGAGAGCGGCTTTTTGATACAGATCAAGAATATATATACATATATACCTTACAGATTCAGAGTTGCCTTCTTCTGCCTGTTGCGTACTTCCGCTTAAACTCATTATACCCTTCTTTCCACTTAAAATGGGTTCTGGGCATAAATAACTCGCTGCCTTTCGCTTGGAATTTGAACCTCAAAAAGAAAAAAAACAAAAAAAAAACCAAAACAAAAACCAGCAATCATTTAACTCAACAGACCGTCAAATTTTTTGCTTAACTTTCGAAATGTTCTGTTTGGACATTTTTCACCAGCATTTTTCCACACAGCTGAAATTGAGCTACAAAACTGCTGACTCAAAAAAAAAACATATTGTATAAGTTTGCTATTTTTTTTTGTGTGTGCGCACACAGCGCTAAATCGCGCGATCTTAGTCTCCCTCCCGCCCTCTCTGCCTCCCTCTTTCTCTCTCCCTCTCTCCCCTTCTCTTGCTAACATATTGCACAATCATTGTGCAGTTGTTGTTGTAGCTGTGGACAACAGCACGTGTATGTCGTGCGTAAGCATGCCACGACTGATGCTCGTTACTCAGGAAACGGGCTGCTATAAATATTACTCATACGCATCGTGTGCTGAACCAAAGATTATCGATTGCCATTCGAGGGAAGAAATCAGTGCTTTCTCTTAAAAAGTATTTGTAGAAATTAACTAATCGAATATGAACATATTTTTGCTTATGTAATTTGCAACTTCTTTCACGCCATATTATTGAAGAGATCGATTACACACTGTACCTATACTCTACAGTTAGAAAGGGAATAAATTAAATAAAATAGAATAGCACAGCAAATATGGATCTCTCAGCATTTATCACACAAACTATTCATATACTATACAGATGGAAAGGTACTTAATTAATACAAAATAGTATACCCAATATGGATCTCTCAGCATTTATTACAAACCACTGCTATACTCCACGTTTAGCAAGGTTATTAGTTAATTAAATAATATTCCTAAGTGGATCTCTCAAAATATACAACTCAATCAAAATAATATAACATATATTGATCTTTCATTAGCTAACACAAACTATTCCCATACTTCATATTTAGAAAGAGAATAAGTAAATAAAATATTCTATATATTTCTAATTAAATCTAACACAAACTACTCAAATATTCTAAATTTTATAAATCTCTTACACTTTGTGCCGGTTCTGTGCTGGTTTTGATCCCAGACGAGAACGTGTCCATCACGATGGCGATGATTTAGTTTGCTGCGTCGAAAGGGCATTTTGAATGTCTGTTTTTTTTTTATTTTTTATCTTTTGATAAATTAAAGTAAATCTACGTTAAATTCAAAACAAGTTCGCGACAGCAGAGAAGAAGAGATTCGATGCTCTCTTGCTTTTTATGCTGTGTAGTTTTGTGGATGTCTTTTTTGTTTTCACTTCGACTTTTTGCGCACACGTTTAAACCATTTCATTGTCTATCTGTGCAGTGGGCCGGGCCAGAACATGTCGCGGATCGAGATATTACAGTTGGGCTTTTATATATGTATATATATGTGCATATATATCTGTAGCGAGTTTAGCTTGCGTTGCACACGACGATTTTAATGCGACTGAGTTGCGTCCGGTATCCAAGACCAATTGGGTCTCGGTCTGGGTCTGGGTCTATATGGGATATATTTTGTTTAGCTTTCAGCTGTTGCCTGATGGGGCGCCTCTGTGGCAACTGAGCGACAACTGTTGCGCGTATCTAGCTATATGTATAATTCTTAACGCTCTACACTGAGAGACACAGAGAGAGAGCAGAGAGCAGAGAGAGGTAGAGAGAGAGGGAGATTGAGAGTGCTCTCTCTCTCTCTCTCACGATTACATGCACTGTTTGGTTCTGTTGGTCAAAGGCAGCCGCACAAATTGAATCATCAGCTGTGTTTAAACAAAAGTTGATTGATGTCAATTGCAGCGCTATACTCTATATACACACACATACATATATAGTCTATACACGGTTCTATCTATAGCAACTAGACGCAATCACTTAAAAACATCTCGTGACTTTAAAGTTAAATATGCAAAAAATCGAAGAAAAAAATGAAATCTAATTTACCAAATGCGCCGTCAGACTTTCGAGTCAAACAGCAAAAAATTAACGAGAAAAATGTTCGAAACCATAGAAATCTGAGAAGCCAGGCGCCATTTGGGTATCATTCTATGAGAGGGCGGGGGATGGTCGCTAAGTGCTGCTATTAAGGGTACCTCAGCATGCCAACCCCTCCGAGTTCCGCTCTCCCCCTCCCTCTCTCTAGCTTCGTAAATTATTCTTCAATTAGGCATTAATAAATCGCATTTGCATTGCATACATTGTCGGCTGCTCGCTAATTTGGTGAAAAGTGCAAAAACGCGAGCAATGCTAAAAGTCTGGCATGCTGTAAACATACGAAAAGGTAGACGAAAGGTGAGTGCAACGACTTGTAAATACCCTACATAAACTGATACTCGGTAATCGTTAAAGTTTTGATGAAGAAATTATTAATCTTATCCACTTTATTTACACATTACTTATAATGCATACATTTCTTTATCTTCTTAGTGAATCACAATTATCACACAAAGCTTTTTAAATATGTGCTTTCCTTAAACTAACCTACCCCATGACAAAGTGAGTTTACTCACTGCTAGTTAAAAAACAAAGCACGATTCAGAGTCACATACACATGCACACAAACATAAATACACACATACGCATACACATACACATATACAGTCGTAAACCACATGTCGCTAGCAAAGTCTCGAGTCGGCCTCCGGCGACGTCAGACGAGCAAACGTTGCCGGCATTCGTTGTGCTTTGCACGTGTTTCTCGGCTGACAGTCGGCTCGGCTCGGCTCGCGACAGTCGTATAAGTTTCGAGAGAGAGCGAGAGAGCGAGCGAAGAAAGCAAGAGAGACGCTCAAGTCGACTGACTAACGAGCTACTCAGCGACATTCTAGAATCTGGAGCTGGCTGACGTAGCGCAATGGAACTTCGACTTTTGTGATATATTAGATGTTTTGCATACACACTAGAAACGCCGGCAATTGTTATTGTTATGCGAGCAGAGAGGCAAAGAACTGAAAGAAAGAACGAAAGAGAGAGAGGGAGGGGGAGAAACCTCAACACGCGCAGCGCATCGCGTGTTAAAACATCTATTTTATTTTTTCGTTTCCTTTTTTTTGCAATATTTTTTGGCAAAACCTCAAATGGAAATTTTTTGTCTGGCAGGTACAGTCAAGCGTGTTGAGCAATTATTCAAAAATACATTGAAGAGAACAAAAGATAGATAGATACAAAAAATAGCAGCTGCATTTGTTATATTTCCGTTTCATTAACAAGCCATGCAAAACATAAAAAAATAACAATTGCAACTATAATTAATAACTGTCATTAGAGGAAAGCAGCACGTGACGCATTTTGGCTCTCAAAAGCAAACTTTAGAAAAGCGCGCAAAGCTTTTGACGTCATGTGGTTTGTGTGCTTGCTAAATAAAATGTTGCGTGCTTTTGGGGTGTGCGCTAAAAAAGCCCATATATTAAAGGGCCGCACAATTACGTTACGATTAGTTTACGTCGATGCATACGTAATGTGCTAGCTTACAGATTATCTGTTACGTTGAGATATGTCAACAATTTAAGGCAAATTGTATACCCCACGACACAATAGCAATTGCAATTCATTTCTAGTTGTTTTAATAATAATAAATACCGGAAATATTTTTTAGTCAACCCATTTAAAAATTGCTTATTACTTGCATTGTTTGCTTGTAGAACTCAAATACTAAATGGGTTAACTCATGTTCTATATTTCTTTATCATATATATATGATTATTGGCGGGTTATTATCATTATTATTATTGATTTTTCTCAGCTAATTAATGTGTGCGTCATTAGTGTCATTTAAATGGAATGTGTTGATTACTTTTTCATCTACAAGTGTAATGAATAAATGTATTTGTTTTTTTTTTGTTTGTTATGATTTCTATAAGTCGTATTGTTTTAAGAACTCATTGCGGGGGATTTACTGATTAAAAGTGGTTGCGTCAAGCATAAGATTCTTTGCTGGGGCATTGACAGGTGCAAAAGAGTTGGGCAAATAAAATATTGTATATATTTTTATATATGTTGTGCAAATTCCAAAGAAGGTCTTACAATTTACCTGAACTCAACTCAAAGCGTTAACGTTGTGGTTGGTTAACAGAACGACGAATGATGTCATACGTAATACGTATGTGTGTGTGTGTGTGTGTGTGCGCGCTTGACTTATCCGTCACGTTTGTATTTGCTTATTGTCTCCACTGAGAGCTTCAGTTGTTTCCGTTTGGGTCACATTAAATTGCTCTAAAGTCTATTGATATCAGTCACCCTCATCCAGCCCACCCCCTCCTCTCTCCCTCCCCCTCAATTCAATCAGAATCGTTTTCATTACATTTTTGTTATACTTTTTTGAACACTGCTGACAAACTGTATTTAAGTATTCTATATATAAATTTGTCTATAAAAACAACATGCGCACTTTAGTCGAACATGAGTAATTTGATTGCGAAATGTGAACAATACCAGATTATAGCCATTGAATAAAATGTAATCACTTTTTTTAAGTGAACACTTAAAGTGAAGACTCAGCTCAGCTCGAGTCAAACTCACTTTGTATTCGCTTGGAGGCAATTTTCTAATTGAACTCAACTGTAAATTGCATTATATTGTAATAGTATATGGCGACATTATATACGATTCATCATTCGTGTGGGTGAAAGCGAAAAAGCAGCGTGTGAAAATTAACGCGCACTTTGCCATGTCGCAAATATCTCACATTTACATACCCTAAACCGTATATATATATTTTCAATAGACAGGTTCAAATGATTATCAAACTAATGGCAAATGTTGACATGCCAAAAAGCAAATTGATCAAAATCAGACACGAAAATCGCACTGCCAGTGTCGGGGCCACAAATGCTTGCAACATTTAACGAATATTTGTCAAATTGCCAAGGAACAAAATTCTGTACGAATCAAGTACATTCGAATATGCCCTGTAGAAGTCGCAGAAGAGGGGCATATACATTTTCACATTTTCGCACAATGATAACAGAATAATCTTGATAGGTTAGTTTCCAATAGGGAATCAACTCTCTACAGATCTACAAATATCATGGATATAAATGGAGCATATCTGAATACACAAATGTTCATTGAAAATGCTTAACAAGTAAGCTACCTAAAATAGAACGCTTGCATTCTACAGGGAATCCCCTTTATTTCTTATGTCTTATGTCGTAAGTGAGAATAATATTATATATATAATAATAATATCTTGAACTCATATGTAATTCATAAGTGAGAAGAGAACATAGCTTTAAAGTGAGCTAATATTTGTATAGTTCTATAAATGATAAAAGAATACACTTGATATGGAAGCTAATAACTATATAGGGTATAGAACGTTAGTTTTCTACAGGGAATCCCCTTTACGTTCTATCTAAAATATGAACAGTGAGCAGATATCAAACCTGATCTATAAGCTGCTATCTGTATGGGGTATAGAATCATCAGCTAAACCATTAATGATCAGACGAGACGATTCCTAAGTTCGCTACCTAATATCTGTATAGAGTATAGAACGTCAGCTGTCTGTTGGGAGTCCCCTTCACGTTCGTTGTAAGTGAAAAGAGAATAATAAGATATTTCTCATAAACATCTTTACTTAAATCAAAAATTATCTGTATAGGTTTCTATATTCCCTTAACGATCTACAGAAATACGAACTGATATGTAAACTACTTACTTTCTTACAGAAGGTTAGTTTTCTATAAAGAATGTAAAGAACATCAAATACTACCTCTAATATGTATCTATGTATATAGGGTATCTTGAGTTCAATCATTTGCATACTCGCTCAAAATGCAGTTGCCTGCCTATTGGCCAAGTTAGGCGCACGCTGTTAACGATTGGGTCTTGCAAATGAAAGTGAAAAAGTGAACTCGGTTTGAGTCTTGAGATCAGATCGGAATGGAATGCGAAGGTTGCTCGGCACACTCTGGTTGCAACTTGTGGATTTCCTCAACTGTTCTTGACCTTAACACTTGTACGATTGCAACGAAAGCCAGTATCAAGTTGCAAGCATCGAGTTTGACTGTGAAAACTAGTTTCGGTTTCTGTTATTGTTATTGTTGTTACTAAATTACTCATTTGCATATTGAGCTATAAACACGTTTGCACATTTTGGCTGTATTTTCGTGTTTTGTTTTTTGTTTTTCGTGTTTTTTGCCGGCAACCGGTTTGAACTGCTCTGGCCAAAAAAACAAAGCAAGGAACTGGGCTCCATGAACTGTGTCAAGAGATGTCGCCGAGCTTCAATCTCGACTAGGAGAACAAACGGCAGACCGACCATAAAACAGCTGCAAAAAACAGCTGTGTTGATTTTTTTTTCTCTTTCTGCTGCGGCTTTTGTGTCAATAAACTATTCACGTATCCAGTATTTTTTTTTGGATACCGTTTCGGTTACCTGACACTAACATCTTCCCCCTCCGCCCCTCTTCCTCCACGACTCGCATTAATTGCGAATTTGGCTCACGCGTTGGCGACAACAACAAAAGCGTCTGTCTTTTTTTTGTATTATATTTATTTAAAGTATTTTGCTGATGTCAATGAAAACAATATTCGAGACATCGCACATAACAAACAACTTCCGTTTCGGGGGAATCATAAAACCGTAAAAGCGCCTGAAAAGGTCGCCCCGAGAATTTGTTGATCCGTATTATTTAAATCAAGTGGAATTTGTGGAAGTAGAAGCTACGCCTAATTGAATCAGCGCCAAGTGCGCCAAATTCCGTTTTTATTTTTATCTGTTGTAATTTCAGATGTCGTTTGAGATTTCCGACTCTTGCAGAAATGGCGAGAGATAGAGAAAGATTTATATATATATATATATGTATATAGAATAGAATAGTTAGAATGATGTGACACAGCTGAGTTCCTCGAATTACGACAGATTATCTAACTATTCTATTCATTAAAATGTCCATCACAATTATCCACTTAGTTTATATAACAAAAAAAATAATAACGTTGTTGCACGACTTAGAATAAATTAAGAATGGGGCTTTTTCTTATAAAACTAATATTCCATTTACATTATGGATGAGCTTTGCTGACGAAGTGTTCTAGGACTTACACTGAAAACAATTACTGTACTAGTTGATTACTCATTTCGCGTAAATAACAGAGTAATCAAATATTTAGTTTTTGGTTGTACACATTTATTTCTGCATAATTTATAATTTAGACTGATTATTAACCCCATACAGTATATATATTCTTGATCAGAGTCACTAAATAAGTCCATATAGCGATAGCAAATTTTATAAAAATATTTTTACAAGCTCTGTTTAAAAGTCCTTGAGCCAAAAAAAACGTTTCTTTCTTGATTTTTCCCAATATTTATTTATTTTCTGCTTTCAGTTTTGACTGCTGTTTAAAGGGCGTCAGTTAAAGATTGTTGCTTGGATTATAATCAAAAGTGAATATATATAGGCGTAAAACACTAACAGCTTTATCAGCAATATAACTGTATATAATAGTAGTCAACAGGTCATAACGTACTTTAGATAATGACTAATCGTAATTTATAATTGAGACATTTGAACATTGATGTCCAGTTGAAGTAAACTTACCCAATTGCGGCTTCTCGACCTCCTTCTCGCAAATAGCCTCCTTTGATGCGGACATTTTGTGTGTGTTTTGCTTTGTTTTTTGTTTTGTTAATAATTTACAATAATTTAGTTTACAGTCTTTTTTTGTTTGTTGTTAATTGAATTGCATAAGAATCAAGTCGTAAAGCGGAGTGCAAATTGCGCAAAATAATTATGGAAATAGTCAAACTATTAAATCTGGGGCTCAAAGCACGTCGCTTGGCGGTTTTTAAGACATTTCCGACCCGTATTGTTGTTGCTTTTATTTTTTAAAATTTATTTTCTTTTTTTTTTGTTTATTTTCTGTTATTGCTGTAGTTAAATTAGCTGCTCGTTCGTGTTTCACTCGCGTTCGCAGCTTAAAAGGTTCTGAACGATTAACGGCAAGACGCTTTGCCTTTAAATAAGCAGATACCGGAGACCGGAGAATGAGACCGGAGAATGAGACCGGAGACTGAGATCGGAGACGGAGACGGAGACAGAGACTGCAACCGTGGCTGAGACTGAGGGCAGAGGCAGAGGCAGCGACTGAGACTGAGACTGAGACAGTCTGAGTCTGAGACTTTTGTTTGCACGTTTAATTTATGATGTGCTGTTTGAATTGAGTTGTTGACTCGATCTCGGGTGAGATATATATTTACGCATATACATATATATATGTATATCTGCACAGGCGCTCAGATCTGTCCGATCCACAGACAGCTCGGCCGATATCTATAAGATTCAGAGCAAACACAACAAATTAGCAGGATAAATTTAGCAACATTATCAAAATTATCATTGGCCTTAATAATTGGTCAGGTAAACGTTTTTTTTCCCTCACGAGTTTTAACTTTGCATGCACGTTTCTATAACGTTAACATAATGAATATTTCCTTCTACATATATATATATATATACATATTGGCCGATGAGTTGCCAAAATTGAAAGGTGTGGGCGTCTATAATTATGGCTGCATTGAATTCATCTTCGTTAATAGTCACGGCTGAGTTTGGGGTACAGTTTCGCAAATGATTTCTTAGCTGGTTTGTTGGCACTGCGCGTCTGTCAACTGTATCAATATTTGTTTGGCGAGAACGAGTTGATTAACTAGACTAAAAATTTACATAATTACTTGGTGTACGACACAGCTTTAATTTGTCTCACACTCAATTCAAGCGGCTCTCTTTTGAATTCACACAAACGCATTTAAATACTTTGAACTCATTAGCTCTGCTGTTTATACCCCGGAACCCTTTTACAAATTGTTGCTAGTTGAGTAAATGTTTGTTACAGGCAGAAGAAGGTGTATGGTATAAAAATCGATTATTCAGAGCAAGGAAAAACACAATTTGAAGGATGTATCTTTCAAAACAAGATTGTGTATCGATATATGTATCTAGATTTCGAGTAAATATTTAATTTCTCGCTTACCACAAGTAGATAATTTTGTATACCTTTTATCCATTCCTGCCTTTTGCCAATATCGATAAAAATCGATTATCGATAGCACCAAAAGTCACAATTTTGAAGTTAAATCTTTCTAATTGATTATATATATATTAGTATTTGTATATATGGTCATATAATGCCAACAACAATCTCAAAGATCAACTCTTCACATTTTGAATTAAGATCGACAGATGAAATGCCATAAAAGCCACAACAATAATATATTATTTGCCGATAGTCGATAGAAATATTACTTGATATAAAGTTAATGAAGGTTGGCAATAAAACAATAACTACAATGACAGCTTAAAGGCTTAACTACAGGGAATCCCCAAGTCGCGACTTGTTTTGCATTTTATTTCTTACTTTCGAATTACATTTGGGCTCTGCGGTGTTCATGATGATGTAATTTGTTGTCAATTACAAAGCATTTCTTTTGTTTGTTGCCCAAAATCCAACAAGCAAAACAAAACAAAATAAAACCAAAAAAAAACCAAACAAAAAACTGGTTAAAATTTTGCACACAATAATTATGATTGAAATGCTGTTTGAGTCTAATTCTGCTGAAATACTTTTTATATATTTTTTTTATATTTATTTGGAAGTCTGTCAAAAAATTCGTGATTGGAATTTCAATAAGTGTTTTTTTTTGCGCCCCCCAAAAAATTCAATTTAGAAAGTATTGCAAAACAAATGAAGCTGAGTTGAAACTGAAGTTTTGGATTTGTTTTGTGTTTTTTTTTAAGTCACCGTCTCCGAAACCTGAATAGTTTTTTGTTTACCTCGTTGTGGGTGTTGTTTTTTTCCATGGGGGTTCTGAGAATATTTTATTTAATTATAAACTATTTGGCAGCTAATGGGTAGATGATTTACGTAAACAACAAAAGCTTATCTTCGATTTATAAAATTGAATTATTGATTTTATTTGAAATTCGGCTTTATTTCTTGGGCGCATTTTTTTATTAACAAAATAGTTATCGACTCTTACAATTAGCACATTTTTGCATTTGCTCTTAGACAAATTGTAAAAATAAATGTCGATTTGAATGATTTTGCATATTTTTGGCACGTTTCTGCAGTTGAGCTCACCAAATTGTGAAAATTGAGTCAAATTGCATGATTTGGCGTATTTTGTGTCACGTTTGCGTATGAAGATGTTGATCGGCTGGTTAAGAGCACCTTGCGAATCGGAGATGTTCCATTATGGAATGAAAACTGCCAAAAGCTAAACTAAAAGTTGCAGATAAATGCTTTTCCACAGAGTGTTAAGCCAACGAATTGTGTTTTTCGTTCCAGTTCCGGCAAATTTACATAAAGTGTTAAGGTTCCGGTAAATTTAGAGATTTCTTATATAATATCGGTCTTTATAATATCGGTCCATAAGCCTGGTGCTTATAAAAAAGTCGAATTTCAGTTCCGATGTCGGTTCCGAATTTCAATCCGTAAAGTTGCACTTCCAACTCTCTGTTTTTCTATACAAATTATTTCAATTATCACATTGGGATCTGATACTAAATTTATTGTTATCAGTGGTTCTGGTTCCGATAATTAAGTCGTCAAGGTTGCGGTAAAGATTCTGAATTGCTGCCAAATTGAATACGATCTTTTTCGATACTTTGTACTATTTGGACCAATAAAATTGGTTACTGTTAATCGTTCATTAAAGAGAAATGTTCAATTTCAGTTCCGATTTGGTTGAGAATCTCATTCGGTAGCCAAAAATTACCTTTCCTGGCTCAGGTCACATTATTTACACATATGAATATTTCTTGCCTCTTTTATAATGAGACAATTATCACTTTGGAATATGAAATTTGACTATAATGTGAAACTTGCTTAATCACAAACTGCGTTGTTAATTGCCACTAGTTTTTGAGCAACCAAAGCAACTGTCAATTATTAAACTTGCACACAAAACTCATTTCGAAAAGAGGCGTTAATCAATTAACGTTTAACAGTTTAGTTGAGGGGTTTTTCGAAAGTGGCAAGTGTTTCATTTATAAATGTGTTGTGTGATTATTATGAGCCAACAGTCTCCTGCTTATGTAAAAAAAAAAAACTCAACAAACAGACAACTAAGTCATTAAATGAGCCCTTGATATGCAAAAGAGACCAGTTTATGGAATAAGTAGGACTGGAAATGGAAATGTGAATTGAAAACGAGTTGTTAAATTGCATTGCCAAGAATTGCAATAAATGGCAATTGCAACAGTTAAGTCAATACTTATGGCCACTAAAGCGGTGCAGGTGATAAATTCATTTTATGGTCAATTTGGTATTAAACCTAAATGTTCATTTAAAAACACATTTCGAAATTTATTGACCGCCAGCAATTTGGCTAAGGTGTATTAAATAAATATTGTTTAATCACATTTATTGGGCCAATTGGGTAAACAGTACAACTTGGCTAAGATAGAGCGTGTGCCCCGAGGCAACTGAAGTATTTTGCCAGATAGTGGATTGGGATGGAGGAAGTGGGGAGGGGACGGGGAGGGGGACACTATTATAAATGTTTATGATTTCGATTTTGATATTGAGTGATTACTGCTGCTGATCAAATGCGAATGCCAATATTCGAATATTGATTGTCATTGACAGATTTATAGACACGCTGCCAGAGTTTTCAACAAAATGTTTCTCAATAATTTTCTATAGAAATAATTCAGGTTGTCAAGGCCAGTTTAGTGGGCCTATCAAGTACCCGTAAATAACGAGCACTTATCTGTGGCCCGGAATCGGATTGACGTACTCGTGCTTCACATTATCAAATCATATTTCGACCGGATGATTAAACTCCAGCATTTCCTAGCCAACAATTATGAACTCACGTGCTTTTCTATACAATCATTATAATTCTAATATACAAATTCTTGCTACAAGTTTGTAGAAGAAAAAAGAAACTCTTCCACGAATATTTCCCATGTGTTTTTTTGGCCATAAAGTCTTGGCTTATATAAGTTAAATGAGGGTTATTGTTGTTTTGCTTGCCTAATTATAAAAAAGTTATAGCCAAGTTTATCACAGCCTCATAAGCAGTCCCTCCACATTTCTGTTTTTTATTTTTTGTGCTGGTTTTGCTAATTTCTGTTGCGTCAAGTTCGTCATGCGAACGTCAGACTGTCAATAACCGTTAGCCATTTATGGCCATACTCGCCAAAAATTTCCAAATGTGCTCTACAATAAAAAAGACAACATTTCACGTGTAACAATGTTTTTTTCATATCTTAAGTCTTTGCCGCATTTTGTATTTCTATTTTGTATTTGAATTCACGCAATTTATTTGAATTTTGTTCACACGTTAATTGCAAGGCATATCTTTTTTTTCCAAGCTTTTCACAGATGGCGCTACATTTGAAGTTCAAGTCCAGCTGTGAGAGACAGAGAGAGATAGAGAGAGAGGGAGATAAGAGCAACACACATTCGTTTCGGCCGAGTGGCTCTTGATGCTGCTCGCCATTGTCGAGGGTTGATTGTACGAGTACAATCTTTCTATGCGTTTGTACAGTGGGAATAAAAAAGTGTGTTTGACTTTGCAGTGTGCGGATTTGATTAGCTTATCGACTTTCGACTTGTTAACATTCTATGCGCCCCACTGCACTCACTTACATTGAAAAGCTGGCCGCGCATTTTTGCACTTAAGTGATAGACACTGTGAACCAAAGCTTTTGCAGTCTGCAACACTTCAAACTGATATCGATTGACACTTTAATCGATAATCGTTCTAATGAGCAGTTAAGGATGAGTTTCCCCGCTAGAGGGGGAGAGAGAGGCTCTGACTGCGAGAGAGCTTTCAGATAGAGAGAGTTTTCAAGCTGGCCATGTTAATTAGCATTTGCAAAGCGGTTTGTTTTTTGTTTGCATAAGATTAACTAATTTGATTTAAGGTGAGCCTTAAATTAAGCAACTCACTCACCTTAAGTCAAACCATTTTAAAATAAAAAAACTTTTTTATCAACAGCTGTCGTCAGCTGTTATTTTATTTATTTATTTTTTGCTTCCACTTTTAGCGAACGTGCGGACAAAAACAGAGAGCGAAGTGAGTAAGAAATTGAATCGAAATGCGATTGTAACTCAACTTTTTAAGGAATTTGCATTTTTGCTAGTTTAATTTGTTTTCTTGATAATAAATCTTGGGTTGTTGTTGTTGTATACGTATAAGAAGACACTCACGAGTTGGGTATTCCAAATTTGTTTTTTTTTAAATATTTTTTTCGCGATCGATTTTCACCACGAGTAACTTTCTTATTTGCCGGCTCCGTTTTGGGAGCTTTGCTGCTGCTGCTGCTACTGCTGCTCTGTCGAGGTCTGGCGCTGTAATGACTTACTACCTGAGCTAATTGAACGTTTTTATAATTCTGTTTCAGTTTCTGTTTTCTGTTTTTGATTGTTTTTTCATTCGCATTGAACCGAAACTGAGGCGCCAGTGGGAGGCAGTTTATCAAAGTAAAATAAAAACACGACAACGCTTTTGCCTGATTCATCCGCACACAGCCGAGCGAAGGCGAGCGCGCTTCGTGTGTGTGATAGCCAGCCGAGTTTTAGGTGATAATGCGAAACGTTTATGGGCCACGTTATAAACAATTAATGATGTTTTTATTGCCTGCGGCAATTGCTGCTTACAACAACACAACAACAGCCCGCTGCCGATAAAACAGATGAAATTTTTACTGTCTCTGTCTCAGTCTCACTGCTGCTGCTGCAGCTGCTTCTTGCACGTGAGCTTCACTCTTCACGTTTTGTTTTGTGCTCTGCTTTCGTTGTGCTGCGTTCAAGAGTGAAAAAGATGAGAGCAACAACAAGTACGAATGCTGTAGTCGAGTCAGCTCGACTACGATATACCCTAATCGGCTACTGCTGATAAAATGAGATAATTATATGAACACATCTTCAATTATAACTTGGATGTCTCTTATCCGATCTTGATGAAATTTGTCCGATTGTGGCATTTATTGATATTGGAAATCGAAATATATCGATATTCGATCAACTTGAGCAAACTTGATCTGCTTGATCTTTGTGTCTAGCTCTTATAGTCTACGAGTGTTCATAACAAGGGACATGGCTATATCGACTCGACCCCATACGGGTCGGAGAGGCTTCCATCTGCATGTTTACATACCTTTGCACAAAACCATTATACCCTTTTTACCCACTTTCAATGGCTGTTCAGGTTATACAAACAACTGAAGCTTAACACGTTTGGTGCTCTCAATAAGCGCAGGCCAAGCTCAAAAGTGCAATTAGTATCCTCTCTCAAAACCGCGCTCTCTCTCTCTCTGTCTCTCTCTCTCGTTCTTTGCTGGAGCTTGTGCTGAAGATCGACTGGAGACTGCCTGCCTGCAGTTGCTGAGCAGCTCTTGTACAGCGGAGAACTGTGTGCGGGAATCGGGTGAGTGTCTGTGACGAAGTTAAGGTTAAACAAGTCTTAAGTATCTTTTCTTTTTCATTATTGACAATTAAGTCTGTTAACAACTAATTTACACATTTAATTCTGCAGTCATCGTCTTATCTTATATGCAAATTACACACGATTATTGAGCCCTGAACCATAAAATACGACACCTTCGGCATTTAGTATTCGTGGCCAGATAAGAATAAATAAAAAAAAGCTCCAAGCTAAATTAACTGACCGTTGTTTGGCATTGGGCGAATCTTGGTAGTTAATAATAAAAGTGATTTCGGCACCACTATAAAAGCAGTAGCGAACTTGGAACAACTTAACCCTTGATTTTAGCCTTTATGAATGGAGTGTCACATGATATTATTTTATTGCTCAAGTCTAAGCGACAATCTGCTGCTGCCCACCATTTTGGGCCAGGCAACAATCCGCTCTCGATGCTTATCGCTGCGATTATTTGACAAGTTGAAGTGCCGTTATACAATTGGCAAATAACAAAGAAGTCAATTAGATTTGCTGCCGGTGCCTGTGCTTCAGCGAAGCTGAGTATCTAAGGCATTAATCAACTAAATCAAATTGGACACTATCGCCGTGGATAATCACAGGTATTAATTATATATTTTTCCGATTTAATTTACGCTAGACCCTTGTGCATGTCACAAACGCGAATTAGATCTATATCTAAACTGTATTATTGCCATATTGTTTTACAGAGTATTCGTCTGGTAATAATTTAATTTTGCTTCGAGCTTAAATTTAAAATGCATGAAATATAAAATATTATTAATATTATATTATATTACAAGTAATATTGATATATATTGTAACTGAATATTGTTTTGGTAGTATTTTATTGTTTATTTGAGTTAAAATTTGAGATTACGATTTTTCACTTTTCCAAAAAATACTATAAAATTGAAATTTAAGATTCAGCACATATATAAGAAGAAGAGCTGTATTTGTTCTTTCTCAAAAACAATTTTACAGAGTTTTCCATGGAATTGGAAATGTTCCTCGAAAAACCCCACATTATTTGTGTATTTGTGTCAATAGACGATAAGTTAATTGACTTAGACGGATAAGGGTTACATATTTGTGCTGTTTGATGATTTGATGACGTCTTTTCGCTTTAATGAAGCGACTGCCGTAAATCTTAATCTCTGCCACAATTCGGGTACAAATATTAACTACGCACGAAGCCTGAGGATGGCCTCTTAAAGGCCTATAAATACTATACACTTTACACAATTGGTTGTAGCGCCGATTTAATCGCACATATTATACCTATAGTATGTATATATATATACTATAGTTATATATATACATAAGTGAGGCCTGTCGCTTGACGCAATTGTTTCAATGTGGGTGATGTCTGCTCTGCTCTGCTCTGATAAGGGAGCATGATATTAGTATGTTTATATATATTATTTGATATCAGCATAGGCCAGTAAACAGAATTTCCATGGCGCAGTATTCCCATTAAGCAGAATAGATTACAATATACTTTTGAGTACCTCCAACTATCATCCGAGTGGGTACTTAATAGCCAGTCGTTTAATAAATTTAATGCTTTATTTTTATTTATTTTATTTCTATTGAAAAACTCCTCAAGGTGGTTGGCTGTCTCTGCTTACACAATATAATGCCAGTTTTTAGCTCCAGATTGTGAATGAATTATGAGACTGCTTAGCCAAATGCATCAACTGCATTCGATAAAGCGAAAATTATGAATGCCATAAATGTATGGAGTGCAAACTAATTGAAATAAATCAGTGTTCTGCATTGTACATAATACTGCAGTTTCAGTAATAGCTGATAATTAGTAGCTGTTAACTGATAACTGATAACGGATAATGGGCAATACAGTCAAAAAATTTATAAATTTGTCATACTTTTGACGCTAAGCTCAAATAAACTTATTAATCAGAATTAATATTTCTGAAAGCACTTTCTTTTTTCTTTTCTTAATTTCAAAGTCGATTTCTCTAAAATTCCTCGTTTTCAGTGTGTTTTTTCAAATGTGTACAAAAGCAGCTTTAAGCATTTGTTTTTTTTCTGTTGCTTATTTTATATTATATAAAATATTAGTATTTTTCAAGGTTTCATAAATTTAATTAATTCTTGCTGCATTTTAATAAGGTTTTTTTTATACAAATGAGGGTTTCCATTTTTACTTTTTAGAAATGTATATTTTAATAATAGAAAATATTTAAAAAAAAATTAAAGCAACATATTTTTGGTATCCTTTTTAATTGATTAAAATTTGTTTACTTTCTAAAAACAAGGAAAGCTTTCTAGTTTTCTGAGTGTAGTTATGAGGATGATGTCAGTCTAATATTGGTATAATGACCAGGCAAATATGTCTTTTGCCATAAAGCAGTACTCCAGCCGTAAATGTCGGTCCCTGTCAACTCTTAACTGATACTCGTTTCAGTCTGGCCCACAGGCGTTGATAGCTGTTAGTTGATAGTTGATAAGGAACGTGCTGTGGATCGGCCGATTTAGCCGATCACGTTCACGTGAAGTGCACGCCGTGCCAGATAGTCAAATAGCCAGATAGCGAAGAGAGGGGACAACCATAACAGCCCCACACACAAAGTGTGCCATCAGAGCGAGTATATATATGGTCTATATATAGTATACTATACTACTATACAATATTTACTTATCTGGTGAATAATATCTAGCCAGACAGCAGACAACAGTCAACGGTTGATATTCAACAATATCCCTCCCCCCATCCTGCATCACTCGCTGTTGTTATTTACATTTTCGACATTTCTAAACCATTTCATTTCAGGCTGATCACACAATCTATATGTATACAGTGCCATCAGCAGTTGCTTCGCTTAATTGTTTTCAGTGCAGTCATGGCAAACAAGATACTTGCAGAAATATAGATATAAGTGTTTATAGAGGTATACACAATTAATCATATCAAATATGTTTCGAGCGAGTCATTCATAAATCACACATTACGCATACGCAATGTTGAGCTAATTTTAAAAGCCAGCCAAAAGTATGCAATGCTAATGTTTAAACATGAATCATTGAAAACATTGCCTCATTAGCATAATCAAACATGTTCAGTGCAACTTCTGGAACCCTATCATGGCTCTCCTTTACTGGTAAGCAATAGTTCCTGGTTTGCTACGTTTGCTCAGTTCAATCATCAATGATTATACTCGGTTGCAAAGGGTTAATAAAGGGTTAATTTCGAAAGAAAAAGAGTCTCAATCTGCTTATTGCCGCACAATCTTGCAGCACGGCTCTGCAGATGTTCTTTCAGGATGCATTTTCCGTACGAATGACACAAAACTATAATAATAATCTTTGCGAACTGACTGCTGAATTCTCTGAGTAATACTTAAATTAATATGATTAGTTGATTGATTGGTTTTTCAAAAACATAAAGCAATTAAGGCCTCAGCAGGTGAACTGAAGTCTGCAAGGAATTGTTATCTTCAGCATCCCTAAAATATATGTTCTTCCTTGTTATAACCTAAACCTATATACATTCGTGATGAACAGTCGAGTCGAGCTAGCCATGTCCGTCTTTCTGTTTGCCTGTATAAAGGCTAGAAGCTAGAAGCTTTAAATATATAGAATATGTTCTCGTATATCATAAGATATCATCATATCATATCGCTTTGATATCACATCATATCAATATCAGTTCTGGTATATGGGAGACTTAAACCAGTTCGAAATATAGTCTCTGGTTCTGATTCCGGTTTGAGAACATCGTTGATTATCTATTTAACAATTTATGTGCCAGCTGTATTTGTGTTATAATTTGGGTAATCCACAATGTTGTTAGAATATTATCTCCTTGCAACCATTAACAAATATACTCCATCATGCCCGGCTTTGTGGCATTTGTCTAATTTTACTACGACTCTCATTTCAGATGCAAACATATTTGCCAAGCAACAACAGCTCGGAAACAATTTCAAATAATACGAAAAGTAAACAAATTTTTTATGTAAATCGTTGTTTTCCAAAAAAAGGACACACAAAACATAAAAGAAAACGAAAGATGCCCTGCACCGTTTCCAATTTTGAATCGGGCTCAAATCGCTATCGGCCCAATGTGCGTATTGGCAACTGGTTTGAAAACAACTGCCTAGAGGAGGTAAGTCTAATCGTACCAATATCTCCAACTATCTTTTATATATATATGTACTTTTGATAGGCAAAAATGGCCAGTTTCCGTAAGATGCGGGATCGCGGGGAGCTGCTTGTGGAGAAGGCGCGCAAATTGTTTGACAACTTCCAGAAGGAGGTGCAACTGGCTGCACCCAAGCACGACATCATGGTTGGTGCCACAGTCCAGCTGATGCCCATCTATATGAATATACTCGATATGGACACATCCGAGTTGCATCCCGCCCTGTCTGTGGTTATCAACGAGCACGCCATACGCACCAGTCAAACAATCAACGAGGACTGCGAGCTGACTGTGGCACCCTCGGAGCTTCCCTGTGTCCGCAACTCGTTTCGCATTGTCAGCGGGGATGAGCACGATCGGACCGGCGAGAAGCTCAAGTACGGTCAGCGATTCCGCTTGGAGTGCGTCGAGTCTCCGGATGATCCCATCCTGGTCTATAGTGCACCCAAGCTAAACAATCTCTCGCAATCCATCAATACGACCTTCAACTCGCAAAAGTACGGCGAAATCAATTTACCTTTGGGTCTGGTGCATCGCAGTGTGAGTAATTGTTAAATATATATTAATTTATATTTATATTTACTTATCTCTATATCTCATTGTAGAAAATCATGTGTCCCGATGGCGATATACCCTCGGCATTCACCAACTGGTATTGCATGCATGTCGATCCCTGCAAACGCTTCGAGAGCGAGGGCGAAACTTTGCCCGTGAGTCCAAATCAATGGAGCAACAATTGTGAACATTAAACTTAATCCTTATTTAAATCTTGTACCTTTCAGAGCAATTCACCGTTGGTTATTGTCCATGCGGCCACCAATCGCAATCTGGCCGCTGAGAATGTTGTTACCCAAACACTTTTTGGTCCCGAGTTTTTGGTCTCGTGTCAAAACTATCGCAACGTGTTCAAGCGTGAAATCTGGAAGAACGTTTGGATGATCAGCAATGGCCATCACACCCATGCTGCCCATTAAATTTAAAGAGTTGTTCATTTGTTATGTGTGTTAGTCGGCCGCCTTTGCCTAATGTACCTTATCAAACACAAAATACATTAGGCCAGGCCAAGTAACTGTTGTGTGAACTTGATTCTTTTATGGCCAACAAGTGTGGCGAGTAATCGGGTCAGGCCGAGCCCCCGTTGCTGTACGGCACTGATTAAGCACCATTAAGCCATAAAGTGCTTTGCCAATTTGATATGTTGGTAAATATCGTAATATCTTTTATTGTTTGACTAGAATTAAGTGAATCACTCAATGGTATTTTCGATTTGTGAGGCTAATCTTTTAATTTTAGCTTGAGTTGATCTATATATCTGTAGGGTTGATCTATAATATTTACTTGGATCAATAAGGTTAACCTTTTACGAGCTTTTGATTGCTCCGATATCCTATTATTCATTTAGTTATTTATTATGGTTATTATTGCCTATGATTGTTAGATCTGTAAAGTGAGTATTTCTTAATGATCCGCTTGATACGTGTTTAAATTATAAATTGCACTTTAAATTATATATTGTTAGGTAGGATTAGATGCAGCTTTTAATTCCGTCTAATGTGTCTACAGATGCTAATTGTTGTTATTATTACTAATTATTGATCTAACAATATCTTAGACGGAAAGTAAAGTAATTGTTACTTGTTGCTTAAATTTCCGTTTGATGTGTAGTTAATCTTAAGTTTAACTTGATTATGAGAGAGAATGTACTTACAATATTTATTAACCTTCCGATTATTGATAATATACATAAAAACTAATAGAATCTTGGCTTTTGCATTGATTTAAGCATCTGATTTATCGAAGCTTCGTTAAGCATTGAATGATATTGCTATTCATATGGATCTGGTTAGAAATACCCACGTCTATCTACTTAAGCCATAAACTATGTCAAGTGTATAATGTGTCTAAGTCTTTGCTTCATTTGTCTCCTTTGCAGGGTCATTAAACGAAATTCGCACATGGAATTGGGTCAGCCAATCCCCCGCTGGGCTGGGCAGATAAGCTTCAGTAACAGCTCCGACGACTCGCTGGCTATAAAAGAGCTGGAAAATCGCACATCGAACACAAACCAACTTCAACTTCAATTCCAGCAATGTGTGCAGACAACACTCCATTCCTGTTGCTGATCCTCGCCATCGGCGCTGGCAATCTTGTCCAGGCTGCGGAAGTACCCCGCATCATTGGCGGCCAGTTTGCAACGCCTGGCCAGTTTCCGCATCAGGTGTCGCTGCAGCTGAATGGACGTCATCATTGTGGTGGCTCTCTGATATCGGACACAATGATCGTGACGGCGGCCCACTGCACCCGGGGACAGAGTGCAAGCCAGATGAAGGCGATTGTGGGCACCAACGATCTGAGCGCGGGCAATGGTCAGACTATGGCCATCTCACAGCTCATCATCCATCCGCAGTACAATCCACAGAGCCAGGACTTTGACATGTCGCTCATTCGGCTCAGTAGTCCGGTGCAGTTGGGTGGCGGTGTGCAAACTATTCAGCTGGCGGATGCGGATGCCAACTATGCGGCGGACACCATGGCAACCATCAGCGGCTTCGGAGCCATCAATCAGAACCTTCAGTTGCCCAATCGCTTGAAGTTCGCCCAGGTGCAGCTGTGGAGTCGCGACTTCTGCAATGCGCAGAATATACCTGGACTCACGGATCGGATGGTCTGTGCAGGACATCCCAGTGGGCAGGTCAGCTCCTGTCAGGGTGACTCGGGTGGACCGTTGACCGTTGATGGCAAACTGTTTGGCGTTGTCTCCTGGGGATTTGGTTGCGGCGCCAAGGGACGCCCAGCCATGTACACGTATGTCGGTGCCCTGAGGTCCTGGATCAAGCAAAATGCCAATGTTTAGCTTACCTCATATACATCCTTTTGATATCTAAACATAATCCTTATACAGATACCATATATTCTGTTCAACTTAAATAATAAATTTGAAAGCATTAAACGATTTAATTTACTCATGGTATATAGGGCTCCTTAGATGACCCCATAATCCGTAAATGCAGTTCGTCCTTGTGATTCTATCGCGCCATATCCTTTCGCCGAGTTAAAGCCATTTCTTGTTGAATTGATTGTCCCTCAAAGTATGCTGTAAATTTTAGCGGAAGGGCAATGTAGCCAATGCAACAACCAAACTAATATGTCTCCCTGGTTCGTGCACATGCTATTCCACCTGCAAAAGAAAGCAATTAGAGTGGACCAATATCCCTAGGTTGAAGTGGGAAATTTAGACAATACGGCAACCATATTTGTGTCACTGGTTCATGTGGGAAACTTAGGCAATGCAACAACCATATTTGTGTCACTCATTCCTACAGATACTATCTAATACCGCAACCTGAAAAAGGAAAAGGTTGTAGGGTGACCATATTGTTTGAAACAGACGCTTTTTTGGTACACGAAGTGTTTTGTTTATTTGTAACTCGATTTGTGTGTCCTTTTACAACTTGTGTAATTGCTTAAATTACTAGACATTCACTATATGCGCTTAGGTTATTATTGTATCATTATCAAAAATGTCTTGACCACGTTTATGGCTTTTGGTTTGTACGCTAAATGTAAATGTGCCTAAAATCGATCGCAAATCAAACATGTCATGTCAAAATATGTCTTGTGTGTGTATGTATGATTAGAGGCTAGCCAACGATATTATGTCATGTTTGATTATTTACATTTGCGATATGATATAGATATAGATATATTTACAGTCGTTGTCGTGTTTATTGTGACTTAAGTTATAAACCCATAAGCAATTACATAGTGGGTATAGTTGGTATGCAGTATGTAAGTATGTATGTATGTATATATAAAGTAGAAGGCACTATTGCATATTTGCTTCTTACATATTATAAGTACTAGCTCTCTATACTTTAGTGATATCGATAAGTCTCTGTCCGAACTGATGATGATATACATACATAAGTACAAAAAGGTGTCGACTACTGATAAAATTCTATTGCTACTACAAGCTGGCGTTGTCTAACAAACGGGATATGTTGTCCTTGTTAAGTTCTCATCATCATCATCATCATCATCGTCATCAATAACAAAATGCATAAAAGTTTTTTTTTAACCTACAAAGTAAACCTCTAAACATAATTTGGCATAGGTTTTTTGCTTTTACGTTTTCTCCCCAGATAGTTTTTTTTTCAAGACTTGATTTCGAAATTCACAAATTGTGCGACAAGTCAACTTAAAAAACAAATGTAAAATAAATTAAATCAAATGGCTAACGAAACGGATGTAAGTACATACTTACAGGTAATTACAGGAATGTTAAGTAAGGGATGGGGAGAGGGATGGGGCAGGGGTAGAGGGAAATCACCAAATGCTTTCCAAACTACAACAACAATGGAGAGACTTACAAGCAAAGCTTACGAACTAAAAACATATTTGGAGCTCGGCTCTTGCAAAGCCATTTATAGATTTCAGGAGAATTCATAAATATTCTTAATTAGTACACTTACTACACATACATATGTATATACTTAAAGAAAAACACAAAATGTAAACCTGTCAAATACACACTAACGCACGCACGCACTCACACACACACTCACACACACTCACACACCCACACACACACTCACACACACTCACACAAAGTACGCGACGAAAGAAAATTGTGCTAAAAGTTTTGTAACATTTAAATGCATGAATTGCGCTACGACTTTTCCAGTTTACACTATCGATATATATATATATACCATATGCGTAATGCAGTATATATTCTCTATATATGCCTAATAATAATTATTTGTGCTTTAAAAAAACTTAAGATCTACTGTACAACAGTCGTTCTCGTATTCGTATGTGCGCTTAGGCTAAAGTTAATCGAATGATTTAGTTGACATTAAGTTCGATACATAGATATATATATATAAAATACATACATATAAATTGTTGTTGTTGTGTGTGTGTGAGTGTGTCGGTGTGTCGGTATTGGTGTATTAATGCTCCTATTCAAAGCCATGGCAAACCCTTTCAGCTACTGCCTATTGCACAACTCTCGCGGGCCGTGTTTCAAACGCTTATCAAATACGTTTAACATTTAATTCTACTGCTGCTGCTGCTGCTGCTGCTGCTGCTCCTTTTGCTCCTCCTGTCCGTGCTCCTCTTTGATATCCTTGCTAGGCACCCTTGGCGTAGAAGTAGCCTCACAACTTGGAGCTGTCGTAGTTCTCCAACACCCAATGCTGGCGCAAATGCGACGCATCGCACTCCTCCATTATCAGCTTGTCCCTGCTCTCGTTGATGGCCAAGCATTTGCCGGACGAGCCATGATGCAGCAGCTTCGTGTTCTCACGATATTGCCAGAACTGTAAATCAAGTTGAATATTCATTTTAATCACACTCATTCGCATAATACACTCTGACAACAAATTCGGCCTGCAGCTTAGAAAATAATTAAAGATTTAATATAAGAATACAAATTTATACAAATTAGAAAGGCTTTGGTGCTTCTTTTATTTTATAGAAATATTTTTGACTATTAAAAAATGCATTTTTAGGAAAAATTCAGAAACAAGTGAAACAAACGCAATGAATTCATAAACTATCTAAAGTGTTTGTATATGTAAAATCATGGAAACTGTTTTTAACAAAGTTTCTTAAATTGAGGGCGATTGTTTTTTGCTGAGTGTATAAGAGTATAGTGGAATACTCACCTGATTGCCGCGGGAGCCGTGACAGCCGAAGAGTATCACATCCTTGCCGGCATAGTCCAGGCACGCCTGATCGCGACGTATTTCGCCCGCCTTGCTCAGCATCCAGTACTGCAGGCAGGCAGGGGGGTGGGGTGGAGAGTGAGGACAGAGTGAGAGTGGGAGAGATGGCGCATATTAGTATAAATTGTGGCAGAAAGTGCGAGAGATTGTTGCATAATGTTTTCAGCCAAGTAGCCGCATTACTTAGTATTATTTAATATTAAATTAAATGCCAAAAGCTGCTACCAGTCGGCTGTGTCTCGCTAGATATGTGTGTGTACGTGTGTGTGTGTGTGTGTGTGTGTGTGTGTGTGTGTGTGTGTGTGTGTGTGTGTGTGTGTGTGTGTGTGTGTGTGATGTGTGTGTGTGTGTGTGTGTTCTGTGTGTTTGTCTGCGGTTTTGCCAGGATTATTTATAATTTAAACCACGTTGCCGGTCAACCAGGACAGGCCAGGACAGACCAGGCCAGAGTGTTGTGTTGGCCCTGTTTGTGTTGCATGCACACATTTATAAATGTTACCAGCATTATTTTAATGCCCGACATTTGTTGTAGTCACCCCTCCTCCATCCCTTCAGAAAAGTGAAATGCGGAAATTGGTGGAATTGAAGAAAGCTGCTTATGGAAATGCTGGGCTGCTTGCTTATTAGCCAGTTTATATATGTATAATATATATATTGTAAATATATATTCTATTTAATTCATTTTATAGATATTCCCATATATCATATAAATATGTCTTTTTCATTTAATATATTCGACAAGCAGGGAAAATTCTTCAGTTTCAGTCTGCAATTTAAATTTCCAGTTTTCTACAACATTTTCATAAATAAATCACACTTTTAAACTGGCATTTTCAATGTGTTGCATCTTCCCCACGCCCCCCGCCCCCCCACAACCCACTTTGGCTGCACTCTGCATGTTTGCATTAAACATTCTCACTCGCTTATCGCTGCCCTTGCCATGCATGCCCCTGCCACAGATTGTGAGTGCGTCCTTCATTTGCTTGGTTTGCATTTGCATTTGGATTTGCCTTCTTTTAAAATTCTTGACAAGGCTGTTGCCGCAGTTTTCCACAACTTTCCACTTCTGCTTGCGTCCGATGCGTGTTGCATCTTTAATTATGTGTGTATCTTTTTCATTTAAGTTTAACGCGTTTTTTTCTTTCATATTTTTCCATTGCCTGCGCAATATTTTAATATGCGCTTGCAGCACTTTTTTGTTTACTATTTTATAAGCAAAGCTGAGCAAATTTTTTTGTGCGGCGAACTTTTTTTTGTAGACTGAAATGAAAATATTTTTCATTACATGGCGCGGTTTTCAGTGCGACTGCGACAACTGACAGAGAGAGAGAGAGAGAGAGGATGGAGAGAGAGAGAGGGGCGGAGGGGGATTCTTTGACATAGCTTTAGTCAAAGCAGTGGCAGTTGCATTCTACAGCAACTTCTGCTCCCATTTCTACTCACGCATTCCCACATTTTTTTCTGTGTGTCCGTTTTTTTTTCGGGTTTGCCATGTGCGAAATTAAAATTGCCACGCCCACAACACATTTGGTGTTCCCAACACGCTGGCAAATGTTGATTATTTTATTCAGTCGCGTTTTTTCATCCGAATCGCCTTTGAATATACTCTAGCTGGCGATGCTGAATGGGGTATGCTAAAATGAACCCAGCTCAGCTTCAGCTACTCAAATGAGGACAAGAAATCACATTGTTCTTTTTTTACAGAGTATGTTGTAGTCTAGATACGCTTGCAATAACTGTTAGCTGTTTACTTGTTTATGCAGTCAATAAAAATTATTTTAGTTTCCTCTTTCGACTTTGTTCACTTTTACAGAGTATGCTGCAGTGTGGAAGACCCTTTTCGTGTCTGTTTTGTTAGTTGTTCCATTTCCTTTGCGGCGTTTTGTTTCCGTTGTAATGTGCCTGTGGGCGGCGGGGGGTGAAGTGGGCGTTGTTGAAAGGGAGGCGTGTAGGCATGGCCAAAACAGACGCCTGGCGATTTTACCATGCAAAGGAACGAGGTCAACACTTTCCATTTAACGCTGAATACGCACAACAAACAACAAACACACAACACACACAGAACACACAGAAAACACAGAAAACACATACAAAGCGCACCCTTCCCGCCATTTATCTATCTATCTATTTGTGTATCTGTTTTATCTGTGTGTGTTTTTTGTTGTGTTGCACATTTTATTTGTGTGCAGTTTTTATTGGCGACAATGCTTGTTATTAAATGTTCGTAAAATTGTCACAAAATTTGTTTTTATTGTTGCACATCTTGTTGTTGTTGTTGTTGTCGTGGTTGTTGTTTCTTGTGTGTGGTAAAAAGTTGCAGGCAAGCAAAGCCATTTGGAAATGATTTATCATTTTTGTCATTTTATTTATGATTGTGTTTTAATTAATTTTGCAACGTGGCACAAATATCAACTGTGTGTTAGTGTGTGTGTGTGTGTGTGTGTGTGTCTGAGTGTGTTATTGTTGTGTTCTGTAGTGTTATTGTCAATGCAGTTTACACTTTTGGTCACATTCTCGCTTTGGCAACAATGCAAACAACATTTGTAATAAATACTTTCACTTGGGCTGAGGGCTAAAGCTTAAATGTTAAATAAATGCGACAAATGCGATAACAAAAAACAAACAACATTTTTTTGTAGTCCACAAACTCCGTGAAATTAGTGCTCAAAACCGCAGGAATATCAAAAATCGATTTTGTATTAATATATATATATTTTCCATTTTATATTTTAAGACGAATAGGAGATCCGAAAATGGGATTTGCCAAGCTCCAACGGCCAGAAACTAGCCAACGGAGTAGGGGGAAACTCACCAGCAAAAATTAAATAAGTTAGAGATGATACAAAATGGAAATATTGGGTACTTTATAGAGCACGCATGTATATTAGGAAATTTGTAAAAACGTTCTTGGAAAAGTCTTTTCCAACTGATGTGTTAAAAATAACTCGAAAGGGATTAAAGTGTTAAATTGATAATCGATAGAGTACTTTAAGAGCAGTCAGCCAAAAAAGTATAAAAAAAGCGTTATTTAATGTTAAAGCGCATAGAAAAAAATACGATTAATTGTAGTACTCATACAAGGTTAATAAACACATAATAAATTGAGGTTGAAAGTCAAAATGTAAACGAATAAAATATTAAAATGGTGTCAAAAATGTTAAGGCTAAAGTTAGGTCCACAATGTTTAGGGCTAGGGTTAGGTGTACTCAAGTCCACAATGGAATTAGAGAGTATATGGTATATATTGTATATTGTATATAGTAGATATATATTGTCAATTGGTTAATCAAGCAAGCGTTTTACGTTAAGCGAAGCTCGAAAAAGCAACAACACTTCGAAGGGGGGGGGGGGCCAAAAAAGATATGTAGCCAAAACCAATGCAAAAAACTTGACATTTGAATATGTCTGCTCCCCTCCCCCCACACAAAGGGGGAGGGATATGTGTGTGGAGAGAGAGCGAGAGCGAGAGAGAGAGTGTGTGTGTGTGTGTGGATACCTGATGTCCTCCTTGGCCGTGGCACTCGTAGACACCGACAGGAGATTCGTCCTCGTTCTTTAGCATGGCATCGAGGCACATGTTCGTGTTGATGTTTCTTATCTGCAAATTAAGTTCGATTCAACGTCATATGGCAGAGTGAGTGAATAGGAGCGAGTTTGGGTGAGTGAATGAGACAGAAACAGATACACAGAGTGAGAGAGGGAGGACACAATATCAACGGGATTAGAAATCGGGCGCAGCAGCTGTTCATGATGATGTTATCGATTTCGTTATCGTTATCGCTGCTCCACAAATCATAAACCCAAACTTTGAATTAGTCAAATTAGTAATTAGGTAATAGAAAGCGAGGGTTGACTGTACACGCTGGTAATAGCAGAGAGAGTGAGAGAGAGAAAGTATATATTGAGGATATATCATAACGGTTTTGTGCTTCAACGGAGTTTGTGGCGGTCGCAGTGCTGTTGTTGTTGTTGTTGTTGTTGCTGTTCATGTTGCTCTAGTTGCGGTTGTTGGTGGTGGTAACAAACCTGATTGCCACCTTGCTTGTGGCAAGGATATAAACCGACTGCCTTCTTCAGGTTGCGTTTGCCAGACGGCGAATCCAAGCAGGTGCGACCGCCATAACCTAAGTTCCTTATCTGCGGAATGGGAAATATTATGTGTGTGTGTTTGTTTGTTTATGTTTCCATTCTTGGCTATAACCATCAAATTGGCTCATTAATGGGTTAGTCTTGGGGCTGTAGTTTTTTGTTTTACATGCCAGGTAAGTGGGACCCAAATCACGTTTAACTGGGATATAGCCGCTCTCCACAACATGCCACATGCGACTGCTGTGTGTGTGTAAACATGCCACATGTGCGTAAACTTACCTCGCCATTCGCCACCGCATCGCCCGGTATGAACAGCTCCGGATAGATGGTGTCCAGATACCATTGGAAGGATTTGCAGTGCAGGTCCTCGCTGCAAATGTGAAAAACAAAATGAAAGTGCGAAAAACATGAGTCTATCTATTTGTCCATTCGAGGGTATCAGAGCAGAACCACAACATTATCCATTGCAATTGAAAACCAAAAACGAAATTCAACACTTTTTGTAAGAACCAGTCACAGGAAACGATATTATTAGTCCATATAGTACCACAAGGATACCGCATACTGACGATAAATTGGAGCCAATTCACAACCTTTAATGGAAGCTTTACAAGTCAGCGTACCTTGATCGAAATGGAAATACGACTGGGTTTGACAACCTGATTGGAGCTGTTTCTAATCGGCTGAAATTTCTATATCAAGAAAACACACTTTAGATTCGAACTGCACACAAAGTTGAAAACGTGATTCTGACTTGATATTCATGCTAATCTCAAAAAGTGATCAAAATTTTTCAATGCCTTAACTTTATCAAATCCAAATCGATTTTCAGCAGAAAGGCAGGTTGGGCCACGAATTGTACCACAGGTTAATACTACATATAAATTACTTCTACTGATCTTTAGTATTATATCTGTGGCAACTTACCGCAGCTTCTTGCGATCGCTGACATCGCCGAAGTCGCCCTTGTCCATGCCAATGCGCTGATAGTAATACTTGGAGTAATCATCCATCCAGACCTCGGCCAGACGCACTGAGTTCTTCTTCAGCACGTTAACGCCCGTGCGCCACTGCAAAAGAAAGAAGACAAAGAAGAGCATGAGATAAGAGAGAAGGAGAGAGGTAAGAGTTGAATTTACATTTGCAACAATTTGTGGCTGCAACAGAGAAGAAAACAACGCTGCCAACGCCAACGAAAATATTTGGCAGACAAACAATTCGAGCCTTAAACAATGCACTTGAATCAGCAGCTGGCCTGGCCACTGGGAATGCGCCATGTGGCATGTGGCAGGTTGCATGTGGCAGGTGTAGATGGAGGGGGTACAGGCTGGTAGACCAGCCTAATTACCTGAATGAGTCGGTTTACGTCATGTGTACCAGCTTCTGCTGGTTGCCCACTTGCTGCTGCTGCTGCTGCCACTGCTACTACTGCTGCTTTTGCAACTACTGCTGCTGCTGGTTGCTATAGTGGTCCCTCTGTGCGGCCATCTATGTTTACCAACCCCAAACCAATCCCCACACTACAAAAATTTGGCAGTCCCCTTCCATCCAGCACCTCAACATGCATTGTGTATGGCTCTCGCCTAACCTGATGTTTGCCAAATTTTGTATTGTTCTGGTTTATGTGTTTACTGTGTTGTGCGTTGAGTGTGTATAAGCAAGTGTGTGCCAGTATGTGTATATGTGTGTGTGTGTGTGTGTGTGTGGGTGTGTATCTATGGTGCAGTTCTTGGCAGCTTGGGCTTGTGGGCTTGTGGCTGAAACTGGGGCCAATGTAAAGCAGGTTGTGCTAGTTAGTGCCAGCTAGTGAAATATAATCTATTCAAGGCAGACAACAGGAAAGGTGTAGTCAAAATTGCACAGCTCGACTAATCGATAAGTTATCGAGTGTAGTGTACTTATTGAGAGAGGTTTTTAGAATTTATGGACACTATGGGAGGTTCTGTTACTAAGTACTGTTATCGACTCGCGGCTATTTGTAAGGCTAGTTTGCAGAATCTTTAGATACATTTCCAATGAGTTAGCCATCGATTAATCGATGGTAATGCAACAGAGTTGTGTTACCTATCGATTAATCGATGGTAATGCAACATACATTCTGTGTATCGAGTATATATTTGAATGTGAGTACTTTAATGTTAACTACTTTAGAATTGAGCCTTATGCGCAGTATTGATTGAGTTATCGATAATACATCCATCTTAAATCCTTAAAAAACTTGCATCAAGTCATTTAACGAGTTATCAATACTTATTTATAAATTAATCGATTCAGACGAAAACGTTTCGTTAAATAGTCGATATAGAATTAGAAACAGATATTTTTAAACTGAGTGGCAAGTACAAAAGCTAAGACTCTTCTTCCCAGATGATAAAACTCGATATTTATTGTTATAGTTCTTTGTTAGTTGTTATCGATATCGACACAATTCGGTAGCTGCAATTCAATTGGCGTAGTGCCCAAATAAAAGTTGTTCCTCTGAATAAGACATGTTGAGGATGATGATGCGCCTTAATGGCTCATTTGTACAGAGCTCTGAAAATGGGTTGTCATTCTGTTTATTCGTTCGTTGGCTGCATGTGGCAGGTTAAAGAGCGAGTTGTATATAGCTGCCTCAGATATGCTGTGGCATGCACAGAGAAGAAGCCGTTGTGCCATTGACATACACAAGAGTTGCCAAACTTTTGTCAAGCGTAAACCGCTGATAATTGAGGCAGCAACAGAAGCAACAGCAAAAGCTTTTTGCAAAGACTGTGGCAGACACGCACAGAGATAAACACATTGCCACAACACCCACACACAGAGGGACAGAGGCGGACACACGGGACTGTGTCCCTGTATTCATGTGTTGGGTTTTGGGTTTTTGGTTGTTGGTTGCGTGTTGTTTGTCCAACAACAGCTACTGCCACTGCTGCGGCTGGCACATGTGGCAAGTGGCAGACACACACAGCTTACCTTGTAGGGGGAGCGCTTGCGAAAGATGTGTCCCACATGGGAGCAGGGCACAATTTCCAGGGTGCCGCCGCACATCCAGGTCTTGAAGGACAGCTCCAGATTCTCGCCACCCCAAATATCAAAGCCGGAATCGTAGGTGCCCAAACGCTCAAAGAATTCACGGTCTATCGAGAACAGGCCACCGGCCATTGTCGGTGAATACACGGGCTCCGATGTGCTCTGCAAATATATGTATAAAAAAATAAAGAAAAAAAACGTTAAATCAACAATTTGAATAGCAATGGGAATGGGAAAGGGAATGGGGGAATAATAGAGTGGACCAAAATAGTGCTGAGTGTTGTGGCTTAATTGCGGTTAATCAACACCAGCATCAGTCCCACAAGTACATTTAATTTGACTAATTGAAAGTGGAACGCATATGTTGCCACAGTTGTGGTCTCTCAAGTGTTCAACACCTTGGCAAACATTGAAGTCAGTCCTTTCTCTCTTCCTTACACTCTCATTCTCTCTGTCTCTGTCTCTGTCTCTACCTCTTTGTCTTCAAGGTTTTTCTTGGTGGCGAAACTTTGGTTGCTTCCTGCTTGGCTGCCTTTTTCAGATACTTTCAACAGCTTCAAAACACTTGAGGCTACATTTTGCTTGATACACATTTTCACAAGCTTTTCTTTCGTCCTCTCCCTTTCTCTCTCTCTCTCTCCGTCTCTCTCTCTCTCTCTATATGCCTCTTGTGTGCACTTTCCACACTAAATTTTGCCTTGTAATTGAATATTTTGTGCTACGTATTTGCTTTGCTCTTGTTGCGGGACTCACATTTTTGGACTTAGTTTCTTGGAGGCAAGAGCTAAAAGACTTTCTCCCTCTCCTCTCTCTCTCTCTCTCTCTCTCTGTCACTCTTTTCATTTGTCTGCCACAAGATGTGACACATTTTGCATTTAATTGGAGAATTGCATTTCATTTGCATTGCAATTTAATTACAATTTTTGCAGCTGCCGGGCGACATTGAATTTCATTTCATACAGAATAATTAAAAATAAACAAATTTGGATTCTTCTCGCTCTCGCTCTCTCAGCCTCTCTCTCGCTCTCTCTCAGAAGTTTTTTTTTTCATTTTTGGTATTATGATTACATTATGCAAAAGACAAATTCTCAATTTCCAACGAAATGTTGCGTATACGCAATGTGGTATCAGCTGGCATATACAAGAAATGTAAATAAAAAAGAGAAAAGCTATAAGAAAAAAGTCCGCCTGTCAAATGCAAAATGAACCCAATGATGACAAAAAATATAGAATTTAAAATCGACAGCAGCAGAAAGTCGCAGCTTACAGCACTCTACAAAGGATTCAAATTAGAATTAGGTTAACTTCAAGCTCGTCTCACTTTTGGCTTATATTTTTAATTTTAGCTTCTTTTAGGTTATATATCAGATTAGCAACTCAATTCAAGCTTGTAAATTACTCTCAGCCAGTTAGGGTATAAATTCAAGTGCTTCTCACTGAGCTGCTTTTCAAAGGCAAAAACATGCCAGTTGAGAAGGGACTTGCAGCTTGAAGGTGGGCTACAAAATAAAAACAAAATCTGAATGTCGACGAGGCTTGATTTTTCAAAGGGACACTGAGGGATGGAGATAAACAGACAGAGAGACAGAGAGAGAGAGAGAGAGAGAGAGAGAGGAAGGGAAGAAACGGAAGCGTAAAATAAATGAAATTGTCACTGGCTGCCTGACAGCCTGGGGAGCTGTCAGCAATGCTTCCGAGCGAGAGGGAAGCCTTGTTTTTGTTTGTGGGGGCAGCGTATCACTAAGCAACTAAAAATATGTAACTTCAACGTAAACAACAGCAACAATAGAAAATGCCAAGCGGGCCGAGACGTAGCAGCAACAAAAAACAAAAGCAACAGCAAGCAAACAACTAAAACAACAAACAACGAACAACAAAAAAACAACCAGCAGCAACAAGGAGCAACGAGGAGGAACACGGAGCAGACAGAGAGTGAAATCTCAAAGCGCGACAAGTGCCATTGTGTTTTGGGAGAGCAGAGCAAGAGCGTCATGGCCAGGCCGGAATGCCACGAGACGGATGTCAGATAGTCAGATAGGGGAGTAGAGGACACAGTGCAGTCCGAGGTGGAGCGGGGCAATATGGGGTCTACAGCTTTTGCCTTTGGCGGCCGTTGGCAAATTCGCAGTGTGACATTTAATAAACGCTGCTGGCGCAAGACAACAATGAAAACCGAGGCGATCGAGACGATGGGGCCAAGGGGTATGCGGGGGCTGTAAACGGGGTAACAATGTGGTAGGCAAATGTACGTACACTCAGAAAAAATCATCAATCTTAAATTTCTCAAATTGAAAGTTGTGGCTTTCTAGAAATCATTTCGATTCGATTCGATCGATTCTTGGCGAGCGTTTCCAATAAAAATGTTTCTCTTTTGTTTAAAAATGATTTCTAAAAGAAAGTAAAACTTTGTAATTTTTGGGACGATTTTCTAAATTGTACGCCGATTGTTTTTCTGAGTGTGGCAGCAGTAGTAGGTGGAGGAGGGGAGGGGAGGGGAGGGAGTGGGAAGACGTACGACGGATACAACATTGCTTGTAATATACACAGAGGCTACATATATATTTAAACACTGTTTTTTATTTGCTGCTGTTGCCGCCGGAAGTGACAGAACAAATAGCAAAAGTATGTGCGATGTGCGAGTGTGTGTGTGTGTGTGTGTGTAAAAGGATTTTATTGTTATAGTTGCGATATTTTTTCGTGACCCCAACATGCCTTCCATTTCGAAATATTTTTACTTAACTTGAAGTATTTTTTGTTTGCTTGTTATATGAAGGAAATTGAAGTAAAAGCGAGAAAAAGTTCCTTGCGAAAATAAACTGAAATGAAATAAAATGCAGCACTGCATAAATAAATAAACAGCAAAGGATGATGAAAGTTTCAGTTGCAGCTGCAGTTGTCGCTGCCCATTTGCCAGTTTTGTGCAAGTACAAAAGTCGCAGAACTTTTGCGCTTTTGTCATACGTTAAAATCCTCCTCGTTGTTGACATTCCTTTATAATGCGACTTAAATGATTCCACAGCAGATAAATATGGCCACTTTTTTTGCTGCCTGCCCCACTTGTTGTGTGAGGGAATGACAAAACGAATCATGTCGAGTGCGGCTTGTGGCATGCGAAATGAGTTCGAGTTTCGAGTAAAGAAGTTGAAATCCATATGGCTTAGTCAGACTCAAAGGATCTGGCAGCCTTTCAGCGCGTTGCGCTGAATTTCATTTGATTTATAAACCAATCAATCAATTCCATTTTTGCGGTAGATATGCCACAAAACAAAGGCCCATCTCTTCTGCCTCCCCCCCACGGTAATCAAAAGCAGCTTAAAGTTAAGTGGGGAAGAACGATAGATATACTTGACTAAGCGATACCCTTTATTTGTAGACTATTTTCTTTTGCTTGGTATGCAAACAGATTCAAGGAGCGGTTATCTTAGAGCTCCTTTATTATCATTATTATGGGAGTTCTGAGCTGACAGCTCTTCCATCAACTCTAATTTTAGAATGAATACAAGATTCTTCGACGAGTTGAGGATTGAGGATCTTTCAAGTTGGTGATAAGTTTCTCTAGTACATTATGATTACAATCTTTTTCTGCTAAGATATGCTTTGAGGATTCGTTCTCAGTTTAGTTAAGTGACTTCTCATTCTACAACATCCTGTGCAAAGACCGCTAAGTATTCCAAGTCTATTATTTGCCATGCAATACTACTTGCTTAGAACTCCCCTAAACATTTTTTAATGATGGTAAAAACTTCAACTTAAATATTTATGAGAAGCTTATAAGCTGCAGACTCAATAAACACATCATTGAGAATAAACCATTTAAAATAGATAAGTTCTTTAATGACTTGCTTGAAAATCCAAAGAAATTCAACTTGAATTTCCACAGGTAAAACTTAAATAAATCAAGCCAAGATTATTGCCAGATGACAAACACTTTAGAGTGCAGATTATACCCCACAACTATAAATGGCTGTCGTGCTGAAAAAAGGAGAGCATCTTAAGTGTCATACATATTTCTCACATGGGCCTCAATGGCGCAATGACAGCCTATTTAGATATCAAATAAATCTAGTGGCATTTATTATGCTGTGCTGCATGGTTGACACAATTTCTTCGTCTTCTTCTTCGCTTTTTTTTACTTTTTCTGAAAAATGTTGGGTTCTTCGGGCTGGCAAAGCCATTCGTCAAGAGCAGAGCTTTAGCAGCGAGGAGACGCACTCAAAAAGATGCCTCAAAGTAATGTCTCCGACTTGTGGCAGCAACCGCAAATTAGGCAGGCGAGCAACGAAAAAGTGGCTCAGTTGCGAAAGACACACACAAAAAGTGCCGCGCTGGAAATGTGTGTGCGCTATGGAAATAATGTGCTAACCTGGAGGGGCATGCAACACAGCAACACCCAAGGCAACCAGCAGAAAAATAAGTCGAAGAAGAAGAACAGCAAGCCACATTAATATCAAATAAAACAGTCACGAAAAGCGGCGGGTGGCAAGCCGACAAAAGAAAGAAAATATGCCCGGGAATATCGTAAATGTCAGCGTAGCATTATGCCAGGCAACACTGTGATGTGGTTAGAGAGGGGTAAGGGTTAGGGCGTAGAGAGGGGACCCCCTCTTAGGGGCTTGCTAAGGTGCTAGGAGAACAGGGCGTGGCAGACACGCACAAGGCCACAAAATGTGTCTGCTGCAACAAAATGTGGAAGGAACATATAGCTAAATACATGTATATATATATATATATATATATATATATATATTTATATGTGTGTGTGTGTGTGTGAAAAGAAAACCTCGCAGGAAGGAAGGAAAAACGCTGCTTGACATAATGTGAAGTTGACTTTTGACAAGTGCTTGCACACACACACACAAACACACTCAGCATGTGTGTATCTCTATAGTTTGAAGTGAGAGGCACCCCACCGTTCCCCTCGTCCTGAGAGTTTTCATGACTCTGTGCATGCGGCAAGCACTGAAAAAGTCGCGTTAAGAGTTGCACAAGTTTTAAGTAGAACTTCAGATGTGTAAAGAATGCAGCGAAAAAGAAAAAAACACAAAAAAAAGAATAGAAAATAGTATTTAGCTTTGAGTAACAAAAGTTGTGCTTAACCCGCTTAACGCAACTTAAAGTAAGACAAACTATCGCCCGCTCGCTTTCTCTCCCTTAAAAGCTTATTAAAATGTAGCACACACAACACACACACACACACACACACCCACACACAGACACATACACAAACACACACATACACACACACAGATGTACACACCTACTGTTGGGCAGCAAGCAAATGTTACATGAAACGCATCAAATTAGCATAAAAAGTTGTTGGCTGCTTTGGTGAATTTACTTTGATTACCGGTTCAGTGGACCGTTAGCGAGTGCTTAACGTTCCAGCAGAATAGCAAGAGAAACAGAAGCAGCAAGGAGCAACAAGGAGCAGCCGGAGGAAGCATTAGCAAGCAGGAGCAAATGCAGAAGGAGCAGCAAGCAAAACCCACCCGAAAACACAAAACCATAACCCAGAGCTCTAAGCCCGGCACATTCATCTTCATCTCCCTCGCCCACTCCACTGCGCCTCTCGTTCAGCTCGGCGGCAAGTCTGGGCGTAGTCAAGGCAACCCCTGACAGTTGGGAGGGGAGAAAAGTTCGTTACTAAGCAATGGCAACACACATTATTAGCAGCTGATAGAGCCTAGCTGAAAGCGTGTTTAACTTCTTGAATATCAGTTGCGAATTTAATATCAAATTAAAAGAGCAAAAATTACTTTAAATAGGTTTTCGACTGGCTTTTTAAATGTTATCCAACGATATAATTCGAAATGCTGCAACTCAGACGAATGAAAAGAGCTATTTTAATAATGTCCCCACAGGTGCAATAAGAGAACAAGTGTTGGTATTTTGGAAAAAAGCTCCCTAGCTCCCAGTAAAAACAGAAACCGCTTGAAATAAGTATGTGGCTTAAGTGAAAATAAGTGTTAATGTAGATCTCCAGCTGGCAGTAAGTGCGTTA
Source organism: Drosophila silvestris (assembly GCA_035043445.1). Classification (NCBI taxonomy): domain Eukaryota; kingdom Metazoa; phylum Arthropoda; class Insecta; order Diptera; family Drosophilidae; genus Drosophila; species Drosophila silvestris. The sequence goes on along the minus strand of JAWNMZ010000170.1, from coordinate 1,630,604 downwards.
ACATTTTAGATTAGTATTTTAAGCAAATGGTATCAGTGCTCCTCTTAAAGAACTCAAAAAGCTTTCTGTGTCGTATATTAAATTATCTTAAATATCTCAGAGCAGATTTCTAATATTTGCTTGACTTTGAGAAGCCAAACATATTAATTAAAACGTGCTCAATTTCAATTTTATAAAAAGCCAATTTGAGAAACCTTAGGCAAACGTGGCTTAATTTAATTTAAGTGGTTATATTTTATATTTTTTTATTTACTGAGAGTCTATATTGTATTAGCATTACTTTTGAAGCCATGTCAATCCCATTGTCTTAAGTCTTTGCCTTCGGTAAAGTTAAATAAAAATCAATATTTTGGAGCACTTGAAAAAGACATTTAAAAAGCGTTTATTGCAGTTGGAAAAAGTTTTGTATCCCTTGGGACAGAGCCACTGGCTGAAAAATAAAACGCAGTCGAGATTTGGGCTGGTGGAAAACTTTGCACGCGTTTTGAAAGTGCAATAAAAGAAAAGTGCAACGCTGCGCATTAAGCAGCAAAACGAGCGCACGTGCAAAATACAAAATATATAAGTACATAATACAGACAGAGAGAGAGAGAGAGAGAGATAGACAGAGAGAGAGAGAGAGAAATGGAAATGTATACACAGATAGAGATAGAACGAGTTGAGTGGCCAGAAAATGCTACGAAAATTAAAAGCAAATGCTGCGCAGCAGCTTTTCAACTGACGCATAAACTCTGGTTTTTGTCTGCTGCCTGTGGCAAGGTGATACTAAATAATCTCATCAAAAATGGCGTCTGCAACACGTGCCCCAAAGCGGAAACAGGACACCAGACCGGAAATGGGCAAGGTCACCGTCAACTTGGCCGCTTATTTAATTTGTCGCGCATTTATTCAAGTTGCGTGGCGTCGCAAAAGAGAGAGAAATAGTAGCAGAGAGAGAGAGAGAGAGAGAGAGAGCGATACATATATTAGCGAGTGGGGCATAAATGTGCGTGTTGTGCTGTGTGGGGGAGGGGGTGGGGGGTGGTATGCCACAGCTCACGTGCTCACACGCACGTATAGACGACGTACAGCTGTGGTTGTCAAAATTTTCATTCAGAACGTGTTCTTCGCTGGCCTTCGTTGTTCATTCCCATCTGCATCCATATTCCTATTTCCCAACTCAAATTTCCCATTTCATATTCACCAGTCTTTTGCAAGCCGATGCCTTTTCAAACAGCTGAAAATTAAATTTTTGGCTATGCGAGTCGCGCACTCAATTTGCATGAAAGATGGATCAGGACGGAAGAGGGGAGAAAGTGCAGAGAGAGAGACGTAGCAAGCCCATTGCGTTGAAAGAGTTGCGGAAACTGCTGTTAAGTACGTGCTCATTTCTAGCTTATAGCGCGCATGGTGATAAGGGAGAGAGAGCTGCTTGATAACTGAACCGAGCCCATCATCAATTACACAACTTTGCTTGTTAGTTTTCAAGATTGAAGTTGCAGCTTTATGTGAAGTTGTCCAACTTATGAATATAACTCAACTTGTGCTCCAATAATTTCTTTGACATTATGAAGATGAAAACAGCTTTTAATAAAGACTCAGACTAAATTAAAATCACACCGATTTAAGTATTAAACTTGTAGCTTACGAAATTTAAACTTAGCTCAGCGGCCCCACGTTGGGCGCCAATTGTGATCAACCTTTCGACTCTCGACATCAGTAGCCTAAAGACTTTTATAAATGAGCATATTTAAAAATCTAAAAACTTCGAAATCGATATCAAAATGAATAAATCAAAGTTTTGAATGTAAACTACACGGAGCACTTCAGTGCGTAAGCCAACACACACAAAATGCACCAAACGATGGTTAAAAGTGTACTCGAGAAGGACGTGGACCTGAACAGCCATTAGCAGCAATTGCTGCTGTATATATGTATTGCTGGCAAATTAATAATGATGACCTGCAGGCAGACGCGTCCATTCGCATCCATGCCAAACAGTTGCTCCACATTTTCGGCTGATGATGCGAACACGGACACAGATGAAGAGGATGAAGGGGGTCGGGATGAGCCATGGTAATAATAATGCAGATGGTAATGTGGTCTCTCACTCTGAGCTGCTGCTGGGGCAGACAAAAATGCAGCAGCTATGGCTATAGCTATAGCTATAGCTATATATATTCATCTATCAGCATGTCAGGGTTAAACAGCAGGAAAAGCCAGTTGACGAGTAAGGGAAATGGGTCTGGGGGTTGAAGAGGGGAATTGTCTGTGGATAGCCCCATAATGTTGTCTGCCATGAACAAAATATCGGTTGCGAAAATTGCTTAAAAATGAACCAACTGCTGTCAGTTGATGGATGGGCTCACAAAGTGGGGCCACTTGGCAAGTCACTGTCCCTCAACACCCAACCCCCTCACCTCTTCAACCCCTACCTTTTGCCCACTAAGCGACGGCTGCCAGTGGAGTGCTGGGTTGGGAAAAATAGCATAACATTTTGTTTGTTTCGAGTGAAAGACTTTAAAAATTTCATATCTACTTTTGGTAGTTTGCTGCTTTTCCTGTAGCTTTTGCCGCTCTTGTTTATTTCCATAGCGATTTATCATGCATTTTTGCAGAGCACACACATACTATAGTGATATGTGTACACACAACAGCCAATACAAGTCGCACAGCGACTGACAGGGGCCAAAGAATGCTTCTACAGCGATATGAACATGGATAGATGATACGTAATAGTCTGGCCAGCAGCAGAAAATAATGTACTCAAAATATGAAACTTTTAAAAGCGCAAGGCATGCTACAAAAGTTGATTTGAAGAGCAGAGATTTAATCGAAAAATGAAATTAAGCAAAGTGGCAAGAATATTTTCAAGCTTATATTTCTCTTCATTGAAACAGTATACGATAACTAACTCACAGCAATATGAAAGCCAACAGCAAAACCATTAAAAGATTTATATTTAGAGTTTTCATATTAAGTACACCTTTAAACACTTAGTAAGGTTTTTCATGTTTCACTTGTCTGGAATTCTACACAAAAAAAATTGCTTAAAGCTTCTTTTTTATAGAATAAGCGTACTTAATCTGAAAAAATATACAGCTGCGTGCAAAAAACTAAAAAAAAAATACTGCTAAAAAATGTATGAATTATTCCTCGCATTTCTGAGGTGTTTTTTTTATTCTTGAAAGTGTTAGATGTATTATGAAGTAATTTACATTAAAGTAACAACATATTAACTCACAAAATACTTTTATCTCAATTTGTTTTAGAGTGCTGCTACAGGATCATAAATGATAAAATAATAAATGATCTAAAACTGTGATTTTCTCTCTACAACTTCAAAAAGGATTTGAGTAATGTTTCTGAAAAAATTAAGCTGGAATGGCCAAGACCTCCCTTAAGAGTATAAATAAGTTGGGGTATTTGTTAGTCATGCATTCCTCACACTTGTGGAAATACTGTTAGCTTGTTTTATTATATTTTTTTTATTTTTTTTTTTTAAGGGTTTCACTTTTGCAGCGTTTTTTTTTAGTTTCTTTTGTCGAGTGTGTTGTGCATTTTTACGAGCACTTTTTAATAAATCATTCGCCTCGTAAGCTAACTTTCATGCACAGCCAGAAAGTGTGTGTTGGTGTTGGTGTTGGGTTTTGGTTAGCCCGTTTCTCTTCTCACGGGTGAGTGAGTGATTTGCATATGTTGCTGTTGATGCTGTTGCTGCTGTTGCTGCAGCTGCAAAAAATGGGCGAACACACAAATCACCTTTGTGGACCAACTGGCGACTGCCACGCCCACAAATATCCACGAGTCGCCCAAACGGTCGTTAGCCATGGGAAATGCAACATACTGTACATTTTTGTTCACAGACTCGTTGCGGCTTACACTGCATGTCCTTTTTCTCACCCAAATCCCAATCCCATCCCCCTCCCTGCCTCTGCTCCATCATCATCGTCATCGTCCTCATTGCATTGGTTGCAAATGAATACATTTGCCAGCTTTTGGGATTGCAGCGTGATCTTGTTATTGTAGCCCGTTACTCTGTACCTACACCCCGTCTCTTATCTCTACCCCTCTCCCCTCTCTTATCATTGTTATGGTGGTGCCACAACCACAACCACAACAACCAAAGCATAAGCTGCGGGCTGCCAGCAAAGTTATTCGAGTGTTTTCGCTGCACAGCTTAATATGCAAAGTTATGAGCGAGTTCTGGTTACGGTTCGCTGCTTCCCATCTCTCATCCCCCCTACAGCAATAGATTTCGATACTGCACACTCTTGAACACCCCCCTACCCCCTGTTAGAGATGGGTCCTGCGTACAATTTAATAAAAAACTGCAGCTCAGTAAACATCCATAACTACTCGTTAATATTTGCAGCAGGGCGTCAGACAAGAACCGGAAACGGCACGGCAAAATTACCGTTTGAAATTCAGAACCGAGATTTAACCATTTCTTAAGGATCTTACTGTTATATATAATAATCTAACGGAATAGAATACATTGAAAATAAAATAGGTGCCAATTCATAACATTTGGCGGAAGCTTTTCACATTGCCTTCCGGAACCGGAACGACTCGCTCTGTCACTCTGCTATTTAATCATTTTCAGGCTTAAGAATAAAATGATTACAATTAATCATAATAAATCAAATTAGCATCTATAAATTTGCATAATAAAAAATAAACAAATGTGAAATATTTTCAAGCTGTTCTCGAACGGAAATTCTAATTGTTTTCAATTCTTTTCGAAAAGTTAAAGATAGTATAATATATTATAAGTCCAAAATACGGAAACCGCATTAATATTTGTAGTTTCCTGAATCCTGTAAGTACTTTACTGTGTATAGGGAACTAAGCTCCAACAAATATAAGCTAAGTTGCAGCTATCGCAACAAAAACTATCGCCTCACGGGATCATCGCCAAGGTGGCAACGTCAAGTGCTAGTTAAGCGCGAATTTAATATTACATAATTTCGCTATTATTAACGGATACTGAGGGACGCGGGGCATGCCACATGCCACACAACAATAAGCCGTGTTGTGCTGTGCTGCTCCACTTTTGACTTTTCATACAAATGTGCAGCCGACTTTCAGGCGGAGTGTTAAGTATCGCCACAGATTTTCAGCTGTTCGCTGTTCGCTGCACGTGTAATTAAACAGCGACCGGCAGAGGCAGAGTAAGTTTCATGCGTTGCCCGGGCCAGGCAGCTAAAAACTAAAAGAGTGCTTATCTAAAGGGTTTCCATGTGTTTTTCAGACTGGCTGCTCTCCTCCCCAAACCAAGCATACCTCCTCCCTCCCCACCCACAGCCGCGCCGCAACCTCAAAAGGTCGTACTTACACATTTCAATTAAAAGTTAAACTGCATGTAATTTTACCGAAAATGTGTAAGTTATAACTTTGCCCGCTGCGCTCTACTTGAGCCAAATTAATTTACAAAACATAAAAACAGAAACGTCCCAGAAGCGTAAGGTGTCTGAAATAACACAAAAAAAAGGTTAGCGTAACCCTTTTAGCCGTTATAGAGCCCAAACTGGCTAGCCATTAATTAACAAAAACAAAAAACAAATAGAAAAAAAGAAATGGCAGCAGAAAATTCTAAAACCAACGTAGGCTAAAAAGAGCAACCAGACCAGGAGGGGAGGGAGAAAAAGGGAAGTTTTCGGCCTTGGGTTAGATTTCTTTATTTTTTATTTTTTTGGGTTTCCATTTCGCAACTAAATTCAATTTACCTTCGACTAGTTGAAGCCTTTATTTATGTCTTATATATTTTTTCAAAGTGTGCTTAGCTCGTGCGTGTAATATACTTTATTATGACGGGGCCAACGTTGTTTCTTTTTGCACTTTTAGCTTATGTAAATTACACAGCCAGCGGCAATTTCAATTTCAATTTCAATTAGTTGCCCACGCAAATTGCTTTTAATTGTGCAATGAAAGTGACGCGCTTAAAAAGGTGATAATTGCTTTGTACTACAAAAAATTGAGCATAGCAAAAAATAAGTGACTATAAATGGAAACACAGAGAGAAAAATGAAATCGAGCCAAATGCACTTTTTGACATTGATACACAAGACAAGCAAGCAAAACCAAATTGTGAGCAGCTTCTTGTCACACAACAACAACAACAAACATTTTATGCAAATGAGCAGATGGAGCTTGAGCTGGAACTGGAACTGCAACTGGAACTGGAGTCTAGTTTAGTTCTATGCATTAGCTTTTCCGGTGCTCGTGTGACTGGTTGTGCGTGCCAGAGAGATAAGTTTCGAATTGGGTTCTCAACGGCTAACTAAATCGCCCACACACACACACACACACACACACACACAGTGCACATGCCCATGAATATGTAAACTGTTATCACACTCAAGTGTGAGAAGAGGGAGAGAGAGAGAGTGATGATGAGAGAGGTCAGCCAAAAATAAATGGAAACTGACGGCCAGCCAAATGAAATATGAACGAAGAGTGCGAAAGATGTAAAGTGGATCGAAGAGCGATTATGCAAAAATAAAAAACATCAGACAGGCAAACACAGTAAAGAAAACGACGAGAAAAGAATAGAAGACGAACCTTTTTGAACGTGGCTGAGAATAAACGGCATTTAAGCTTAGAAACAAACACCAAATGCGAAATTGCTACCAGTTACGCAGCAGCAAGCAGACAAACAAATCAACATTTAAATGGATTCAGAGAACCACAACAGACATCTCCATACATGACAAACGGGTACAGTGACAACTGTGCGCCTCAGAAAATCACATCAGATTTGAAATTTATAGCTAATGTTATTGCCAGACGGTGAAGTTAATTAAAAAGGTCACATACATTAAATGAAGTAAAGTAAAAATAATATATGTAGAATATTATATATTTTGTTTTTGAATTACTTTTTGGAATTGATAAACACATACCTTAATATATATATAATTATAATCATTTTAAGGTCACATACATTAAATGAAGTAAAGTACAAATAATATATGTAGAATATTGTATATTTTGTTATTTGAATTACTTTTTGGAATTGATAAACATGTACATTAATATATATATAATTAATTATAATAATTTTATGCATACTTTTGTTGAAAGAATTAATTTTGGGATTTAAGTAATATTAAATGATTAAAATCAATATTCATCATATCAATAGCTCACTGTATTTACTTATGATGTCTCGTAATCTTCGTCTATGTCTCGATGCTGCTTTGTTTATCAATTCACGCTTTACTCAAGTACACAAAAAAAAAAAATAACTGGAAGATGAACGACACAACAACAACAACATTGCTCAACCTTCGTCACTTCGATCAGAGCTTCGATCCGCTCAAGTATTCAGTTTGAAGTCGGCGGCCAAGCGGCAAACACAACATTTTATTTTTTCCCGAGACAACGAAATTCAACGCTGACAGAGATAATGAAAAATTTGGCATTGCTGGCATCGCTTCTGGCATGCCTCGCCAGTGGTGTTCTGGCTGGCAAAGTGGGTCCGCAGCAGCAGCACCCGGTGGGTCCACAGCGGCACATGGTCTGCTACTATGACTCGTCCAGTTTCGTCAAGGAAGGTGAGTGGAACAAAGTGCTTACGTAATCGCCCCCAGATGAAACAGACACACACACAAAACTAGCATATATGTGAGAAGTGTGTGTGGAGTGGCTTGGAAACAAAGCTGCGGTTTATCAGCGATTTCTGGAAACTAGGTTTAATTATTTGTTGGTTTTATTTATGTCTCTTGAGTGGCGATAACGACCAGTGCCAACAATTATTTAATTCCCCGAGAGCACACTGCGAGAAAAATGTGCAGGTTGATTGGAGTAGAGTAGTACGGTGCAAAGTTCAGCAAAGTTAGCTAGAAATTAATCTGCATTACAAAATAATAAATAATAAACACAATACAGCGTCAACAATTATTTAATTCCCCGAGCACACTGAGACAAAAGTATATGATTAAAAAATATGAAGATATGAAGAGGAACAAAAATGAACTAATTGTTGAGCACTATATTTTGTCTAGACTTGTTCAACAAACACTCCCCTCATTTTGCTAAGTGTATAACGAGTTTCTTGTTTTCCCATTTTAGGCCTCGGCAAACTGGTGATTGATGACCTGGAGCCAGCTCTACAATTCTGCGATTATCTGATCTATGGTTATGCGGGCATTGAGCGCGATTCGCACAAGGCCGTGAGTCTGAACCAGCAGCTGGACTTGGATCTGGGCAAGGGGCTTTACCGTACGGTGACACGCTTGAAGCGTAAATATCCCAATCTCCGTGTGCTGCTCAGCGTTGGCGGTGACAAGGACATTGAGACCGGCGAGGATGCCAAGGATTTGCCCAACAAGTATATGGAACTGCTCGAGAATCCCACAGGTCGCTCCAGGTTCGTGAACACAGTGTATTCCCTGGTGAAGACCTACGGATTTGATGGAATCGACATTGCCTGGCAGTTCCCCAAGAACAAGCCGAAGAAGGTGCACAGCGGTCTGGGCAGCTTCTGGAAGGGTTTCAAGAAGGTCTTCAGCGGCGACTCCATTGTCGACGAACGCTCCGAGGAGCACAAGGAACAATATACCGCATTGTTGCGTGACGTCAAGAATGCCCTGCGTCCCGATAATCTGCTGCTCTCCACAACGGTGCTGCCCAATGTGAATGCCTCGCGTAAGTTCAAATCTGTCTGACTCCGAGTAACAACAAGGAATAATTTGTACTTTTAATTTTCCTTGTGGATTTGCCTAGTTTTCTTTGATGTGCCCGCTGTGATCAACTATCTGGACTTTGTCAACCTGGCCGCCTTTGATTTCTTTACGCCGCAACGCAATCCGGAGTTGGCTGATTACGCAGCGCCCATCTATGAGCTGAGCGAACGCGATCCCGAGTTCAATGTGGATGCTCAGGTCAAGTATTGGTTGCGCAACAGTTGCCCGGCCAGCAAGATCAATGTGGGTGTGGCCTCCTACGGCCGCCCGTGGAAACTGTCGGACGATTCGGGTGAGACGGGTCTGCCGCCCGTGTCCCATGTGAAGAATGAGGCACCCGACGGCAGCAATACCCAGCAGCATGGCATCTACAGTTGGCCCGAGGTCTGCGCCCTGTTGCCCAATCAGAACAATGCCTACTCCAAGGGTGCCAATGCCCCGTTGACTCGGGTCGTCGATCCCGCCAAGCGTTTCGGTTCGTATGCCTATCGTCCGGCTGATAAGAACGGCGACAATGGCATCTGGGTGAGCTTCGAGGATCCGGATACCGCCGCCGACAAGGCCGGCTTTGTGCGCAACAACAATTTGGGCGGTGTGGCTCTGTACGACTTGTCCTACGACGATTTCCGAGGACTCTGCACCAACGATAAATATCCCATTCTGAGGGCTATCAAATATCGCCTGGCCAACTAAAGTTGCACTTAATAATACTCAATGAACTCGAGTCGCGACCACTTTTTGTAATTGTTTTCTAACAGCAATAAATGATTAATGTATCTTCAAGTTTTAGAGTTTAAAGATTGAAATATTTGCATGACTTGGTGGAAGTTAATTAAGGAGAGATAAGCCACTACTTGTCATATAAATTATAATAAGTAATATTCTAAATTTGATTTGCTGACTATAACTCAGAATTTTTTTCAAGAAACTATCCGAATTACATTTCAGCTATATTATTTTTACCGGCATTTTAAGTGGCATTTTCAGGCTGCTTAAAATGAAAAGCTATATTTCATAAGTTTAATATGCCTTTAAGCTTGCATTTTATGACTTTCCTAGATGAGTTTTATCTCCTCATCACAATCCCCAAGGGAGCTTAAAGTCTACAATCTTTGAAAGTTATTTCAAGCAAGACTAGGCACTATAAATCATAAAACGAAACTTTAAGTCATAATAAGCATGGCTGTTAGACAGATTTATTGTGCATACTTCAAGGAAAGCCCAACTGTATCAAATTGTAAACTAGAAAAGTATTTAACTATATATATTTGCGGACTCTTAGCTAAATGACATCTTAAGTTCGCTTAAAATGTAAACCTCCTCTTTTAATATTGTTGCCTTCTTTCTTGACATTTCTAGTCGAGTATTATCCACACTCTGCAACACACATAGCAAGTTGTGGAAAACATATGTCTGTCATTAGCTTAATTTCCAAGTTGGCTTCTTTTTCTTTTTGGTACATATAATTTGATCTTACGTCGTTTTGCTTTGTGCTGTGATGGATGCTAAAATCCAATTGACTTTGACATAAAAGCGTAATCGGCTTTAACATTAAAGAAGGCTGCACAACGACTCAGCCAGGAGGAAGCGGCTGCTGTAAATTGACTGCTCAACATTTGTCATTGGGGCGTGTAAGCTCGAAATTGCGCATACGCAGCGTATTCTACACACACAAAACACTCGAGACGTAACGAGGGAAAAATGCTCTAGATACCCCCCATGTTATGCACGATTTCACAACAATACCAACAACAGCAACAGCAACAGCAACAAATACAAGTTCAACTTGCCACGTAAAAATGGATAAAAAGGCACAGAAAACGCACGCATAGGCAATCAGAATGGAATAAACGCAAAGCGCAAGAAATGAAATGAAACGTGCAAGGTGTGTGTGTGAGTGTGTGTGCGAGTGTGTGTGTGTAGAGTATTAGAAACCATTTACCTATCTACACAGGCCCATTACACATCCACACACGAGGATAAGAGACGACGACAGCCAAATATATGTAGCTAAAGTTTACCTTTTTTTTTCTCATTCTGTGTGTATGTGTATGTGTGCTTGTGTGTGTGTTAGTGGAGTTTCTCTCTTCCGTTTTGTGGTATGTGGCACGCATAAAGAAGCCTATGGATGCCATGATACTATATAGTCTCCTATGTATATTTAAATGCTTGGCCAATATTGCGTATGAGTGTTTTAGTCTAACGCTCTCTCGCTCTCTCTTGCACCCTCTCTCTCTCTCTCTCTCTGCTCGCTCGCTCGCTCGCTCAGCACACATGGCGTATACGCAGCGTATAAGTTCTGTTTCAAATAATTGGATTAGTATTTGTATGGCCACACAGACCACACAACAAAGCCAAGCGACTTGCCGCACTCGAAACATTTTCACGTTTTCTGTTTACTTTTTCGGAGATTTTTATGAAATTTGTGTGGTGTTTGTTGTTGTTGATGTTGTTGTTTTGTATTCCATGTGAAGTTTTGCCCTTATGCGCTTTGGGTTATTTGAGACTTTTTGTGTGTGTGTGTGTTTGTGTGTTGGTGTGTTTGTGTGTGTGTTTGCCTGGCTTTGGGGCAATAACAAAAAGCAAACGCGAGCGGATTAGTTCGTTGCCAGGCGGATTTTTCATTATTTTTAGTTAGTTGGCCGCAAGCGACGAACGAATTAGTTTTTATTTTTATTTTTATATACCAATTTCTGCATTTGAAATGCTTTACTTTTTGCACTTATTTTTTGCAACTCTGCACTTGTAGGCCATTTGTTGCGCCCAGAAGCGTGCTTCAAAGAAATGAGAGCTGCTAAAAATAAAAGCTGGCAAATAGCTATCTTTGGCCTTTGGCAACCTTGCAGGAGAGAGTCCAGCTGCTCTCATTTAAACTTCGCTGAAAATTTAAAAAACTAATTAAATTACGAATAGATATAGTAACCCGATTTTGAAACTTGATCGCTAGAATATTGGAAGCATAATAACAACCTTAACTGATGAGTTTGTTTGGGAAGCAAAAAGTCTTTAAGCAAAAATTCATATTTCGTTTCATTGTTCCCTCGTCTTCTATATGATATAGTTTTTCGATCCGCTGCCAAAACGCAGCAGCTTCCTAGATTGCAAAACTTAAGAATTCAAAAGTTTTCGGGCAACTTTGATTAGCATATCAAATAGGGCCAAGGAAACTTTGGATTGACTGCAATAAAAAGTTGTTTGCGAAGACTTGGAGAAAATATTGCCGATTTAATTGTGTTTAAATTTTATTGCTAGAGATGCGCATGGGAAACTTTAGGTAGCTAGTCTAAACTATAACCATAAAAATAGGCAATCAAAATCTATAGAACAATTGAAATGGCTGCTTTAGCTCAGTTGCTACAGGCGAGAACTAAAAATACTTTAAAATACACTTATTCGATCGGAAAGACCATAAAACACAGCTTTAAAAACCAAACTGATGAAAGAAAGGCTCTAAAAGAACGAGATCGTAACACGAGTCATGAAAAAGTCAGTGGGAAACCATGTTGAAAGGTTAAAGAAACGAGCGCGCGTGGCATGTGGCATGTGCCGTCAGTTCAGCAGGTGAAAGAAAGGAATAGCAATAAAAATTCAGCGCTAAAGTTCGGATACGATTTACGCTGCTTCAGGTTGTTGTATAAATATTATTTACGAGTAGCTGGCATTTAAACACAAATCGGGAATATTCTCAATTTGGTCAAAATACAATGTGATTTATGGTGCCTTAAGTCATGAGGGCCAAGAGACCAAATTCGTTGCCAAAACTTGAACATCAAAATTTGCTGATTTGCTGCAGGGAATTGGTTTGGGGGTTGGGGTTTGTTTGTGGGCAGCCAAGCAAATTGGCAGCTGCCAAGTTTAATGCCAAATCCATTAGCCGTTGGCTCTGCTCGGCAGCAGCGCAACTTACGTGCAATCAGCCAGCTGCCCCCTCTCAACACCCCCAAAACAAACACGCTTTTCAAATATATCGATTGCAAAAGCAGCGCTTGAGGAATCTGCAAACCCAAAACACAAACAAAACTGACGCAACTTTTGCTGCCAGGTGGTTGTAGAAAGGAACTGTTTGCTACTCCTAACGAATATGTATTTTTGATACTAGCTTTGCAATGTTTATTGCTTGTTGGAGTTGTTGTAGCTGTTGTTGTTGTTGCTGCGACTGTTGTCGTAACAAGTTGAGCAACTTTCGGACACACACACAGCAAAAGTTGAGAGCTTTAAGACTGTCAACAGCTGTCGACAGCTGAGGAGGGCGAGCATAGGGAATTTAACGGTAAAGGTAAACCTGCAGATGTACACTCAGAAAAAAGGCACACTGCATTTAAGAAAATCTCCACACTCAGCTCAGCTTATTATTCAGTCCGGATATTTCCACAAGGTTTTGTCCTTCTAAAAACAAGTGAATTTATTTTCTGTGTAGATTTTTCTACAATTTTGAAGCAGGATGCTCAATTTGCAAATGGTTTTTTAAATGTCTCTTCTTATATTAGCTTGCTTGTTAATTAAACAGAAATAATTCAGAGAGCGTATATATGTATTATTCCACTTCTAACCTAGCTGTCGAGAGAGAAAATTTGATTGCGAATTGCAAATACGACATTAACAAAACATTTTATAGTTTTATAAAAAAAGCAACAAATATCGAATGTAAGTCATAATGCTTTTGAAAAAATGCAATTTCATTTTTGAAAACTATCAAGTTTTCAAGTTGATTTTCTAAAATTCCGAACAAATTATTTGCTGAGTGTAGCAAGGATCTGTTCGCACTTTATGGCTGACTCTTCAGGTGGCTTGACGGCGGTGGCAGCAGTCAGTAGTCAGCAGTCATTGCTCAGAACTACAACACACACAAGTTGCAAGTATTTGATGTGTATACAACTACTTCTATATTCGTACTTCCACTTCCAGTTCCACATTTCACTATTACTATTGCTAAGAAGCTTTTCAATTTTTGGCGCAGCGGAAACTTTGCAACTGTCGTTTATTGCGTTGTGTCGCACATGCGAGCATTTTCCATTCCTCTCCAACCTTTTCCTCAAAGATTTGTCTTATGCTTGCGCTCTGGCAGCCATTATCCACACACACACACACACACTTGTGAAAACATTTATGGCTCTTTTTCCATTTTCGCAGTGCCGGCAAATTGCCAATGTGGTGCTCAGGAAATGCTCTACTTGATTTAGCCGCTAAGTGCATCTGCAGGCAGGCAATGAAAATGTGTTTCCTTACTTCCCCTTCCCCTTCCCTTAACCCCTTCGCCCCACTCCTCCCATGAACTATGCTTTGTGGCATGGATTTTCGGCAACAATGTTCTCATAAATTCCCTGGGCGCTTGTAAAAACAATTATGCCAGATATTTACGCCGCAAAAGACAACGTTGCAACAACAGCTGCAACTGCAACAGAAGCAACATTTGCAGCAGCATTCACAGCAGCAGACGAGAATTTGCTGTTAACAATTTTGGCTTTTAATTGCAGTTCCGCGCCCTACGACACAGTCAGACATCGCCCCACAGCTTTGGCTCACTCTTGGTAATTTCCGCATTTTATTTTGGCTCGGTTTAACACGGCGTATGCGCAATATCATTTAACATGCTGCATGCTGCCGCCTGCTTCTGCTGTCTGCTGCTGTCTGCAACTGCTTATATCCATGTCCGGAGCCACTCAAAAGACAAATGTTTGTAATTAAGAATGAATGCGTGGTTTAATTAAAATGTTCGAGCCGACAAATTAAGGCTAAAAGAGCAACAGAAAGCGACAAAGAGAGAGAGAGAGACAGATATATATATATATATATATATATAGAGAGAGAGCGAGAGAGAGATGAATGCAAATTATAAGCCGACTGTTTTAAGTGGGCTGCCACAAAATACAGTTTTTGGCCACTTGACAACGAAACTGAGAACCACCAAGATGGACAAGTGGGTGTGTGCGAGTGTGTAGCAACTGAAATTGCACATGATGGTGTTTGCCAAACCATTGATAAAGCGCACACACACAAAATTGGCGTAAAATACACATTTATTTCATATTCATACTTAGATGTGAAAATAATTGCATAGCTTGCGGGCAGCTTTGGCATGTTTAGAGGTGTTTAAACAGCCTAATGACAATTAAACTAAAATCTTTTTGATTTAACAAAAACTTTAAACTTTGATAACTTTAAAACTGTTTTAAACAAATAAATTTATTTGTTTTGTTAGGCATATTCAATATTTAGATAATGCATCTCAAATCAAATTCGAAAATCAAAATTTATCATTTTTCTCTGAGGCTATTTAAAACATAACAGATTACAGCTTTCAGATGCAGATATATGTTAAATTTATAATGTGTCAACTGTCTTGCGGTACGAATATGCATAAATTAAAAATAAATCTTCTCAAATGCTGCTTTGCTTTTTCAATTGAGGAAAAGTTTACAATCATTTTCATTTAAGTCTTATGCATTTGATTTCTGGCTTCAATTGTCTTTAATGATTTATTGTCCTTTCATATTCATATTTGTTTCAAATTTAAATTTAGTTAGAATAATATTCATACTCCTATCATTTCACTAGAGTCTTTGAGGCATTAAAGATGTTGAATTTAATTGCATTTTCGGCTGCCAATAAAACTTGTAAGTTTTTTTTAACAGCTTGCAACTGTTTTAAATGCTATTCTCTAAACCCAGTTTGTAGCTTATCTTATAGATAAAAAAATATGCATTCATAAATCCCAGATGGACCGTCAGCACTAAGCCATATCATAAACCACAAGGCCCTAGCTGGATATGCTTTTCTTACTGTGTGTGTTTTAAATGTGTGTGTGTGTGTGTGTTAGTTTGTGTGTACGTGTGTGTTAGTTTTGATGGCCACATTCATGTATATATCGCTGTTGGCAGTCACGTTCGAGCATTTTAAACGGGTACATGCTTTCCGCTGTGTGTGCGGAATCCGATTTTTCAGCATACCGTTAAAGGGGTTGGTTAGCCAAACTAACCAAACAATACACACACGCGCACAGTCAACATAATGGCGGCAAACACACGTCACACACCGCACTAAAGTTCGCCCACATTTAAGCTGTTTGAAAATTTCAATGTGGTCGCGCGGTAAAATTACCCTTTTGTTATCATTTTTGGGAAGGGTTGGGTTTCGCTTTTGGGGAATTTAGTTAAATAAACTTGGACTTACGTTATGGCGCTTCTTCTCACGTTCCGGCACCGAATGCCAGCTGAATTGTAAATTCCAATCGAAGCCACCCACATTGACGCCGCTGGAGTCGCGATAGTGAAACTCCAGAGTCGTATCATCGATAACATCGATAACCGGGCAGACGACCGTCGTCGAGTTGCGCGCTATGCGATCCAACAGTGGTTCCAGCCAACCTGTCGAATTTGAAGAGAGAAAGAAATTATATAGATACTTAGGATTGCTTAATTTGAATTTTAGAATTTGAAGAATTTAAATTATGGCTGAATGGATATTATAGAGACATTGTCTAGGGTATAGATGAATGGATTTTATAGATATATTTGGAATTATCTAACATTTGCATGAGGAAGTGAGGAAGAGTTTAGATTACTAATGAATGAGAACTATAGAAATGCTTGAAATTGTCAAGGATATGATAAATAAATGAGATATGAGTTAAGGATTGAGTATTGTTAAAGTATGCACTTTTTGAGTTAATCATTTTAACATGAATATTCGAACCGGAATCGCGTTTTAATCAAGAAGCCATGCCCTGGTTAAAAAGCTCTTCTTTTTAAAAATTACCAATTTATAGCATTAGAAAGTTTTGAACAAACACTTCTCTCTTTTCCTACAAACACTTCTTGTAATATAAATTTCACATGAATTTCAATCGAAAATCTATTGCGAATCTAGGAAAAACTACAATGAAAATGGTTTGTTTTAGAGTTTGGTTTGTAGCTTGATTTAATTGCTTAGGCCAACTGCTGTCCGAGGCCTGTTGGCCATCTGATCCATCATATATCTGTCTTGGGGACAACGATGATGACGCCCCCGAAATAAAATGGGAAATCCAAAACTTTCCACGCACACGCACACATGCACACACACACACACATATATACACACACGTTCTTCGAGTGAAAAGTTTTTCTGTATTCTGATATTTTTCGTTAGTTTTCGCATTTCTCCCGCTTTGTCTCTTGGTTTCATCGATTTCGGTTGCAATAAACAAAATTGGTTGTGTTTCGTTTGCTCTTCCATCATTTTAGCCTTAAAAACAATGAATTTCTGGAGACGAGTACAAAGCAATCAGCGCTATCAACGCTTGAGTGCCAACCAAAAAGAAAAGCGAAAAAAAAACAATATATAGAAACAAAAGTGAAGATTAAGTGATTTACTAGTTGGCTTTGTTTTATTGCCATTTTGTTGTTGTTATTGTCGCAAGGAATCTCATCTTTGGGCTATCAAATGTTACAGCAAAATTGATGGTCACGTTTAGAGCACTCTCGGGATTTGCGAAATGCGCCTAAAGCGACCCAACCAAAAGACAAACAACAAATACAAAACATTGCTTACATTTTTATGTTTCAGCTCTTGTTTTGGGTTTGATTTTATTATTTCCTTCTTTTTTCATAGCTATTTTATGTTGACTGCATTTCAAAACAATTTAGACTGGTCCAAACGAGAAAATACGACCAGCAGATACCCTGAATCTCACTTTCAAATACTTTATAGATTGAGCAAAGTCGTTTTTTTACTGCGAAAAATCGTTTTGCTTGAAAGAAATTATGATTGATATCTGTTATTAATGAAATTTTTACAGTAGATCTAACATATGCCTGGCTACATCTTATATTGCTATCGACTATCGATGTATATCGAAATACGCTAAGCAAATGCAGTCAACGATTGAATGATGCACAAGAACTTATATGGCAAGTGCCAGTCTATAGCTCTTATATCCTCGTAGAGCGACTAGCTTATACAAACATGGCCAAATCGACTCTTTATGCCTCCTTCTGCCTGTCACACCCTTTGGCACAACTTCAGTATACCCTTTGTACCCATTATCATGGGGTCAGGGTGTTGGAATGAATATTAAAATGCGAAAATTGGTTTGGGCTTGTTCAACGGCTGGTTGCGCAATCAAATAATTAATTTGGCGTTAATTTAGGCGGGCCAACGAGAACAGGACCAAACAGTTTGGCAGTCAATTATCATATAAATATATGTACACAACAAATATGCAACAAATTCATTAAACATGAGCCGACAGTTTAATTGGATAAATCCGCTGCATACTTTTTGGCAGCCAGCATTAAAATAGATGGAACAAACAAATTGTAAATGGGCAATTTACCTTCGGCACATTCACAATGCGAGTCCAGATATGTGATGACCGGGGATTTGGCATACTTGGCGCCAAGCAGACGGGCTCGTATCAGACCCTCTCTTTGTGGTCCACGCACAATCTTCACCATGGGATAATCAGCGAAATAATCCTCCAGTTTTTTCTTCAGATGAGCTGCAAACAACAATGCAAACAAGTCAAACTCAAACACCAAAATTAGCTACTACTCAAATGGAAACTTACTCATGTCACTGTAATCATCAACTAGAATTATTTCACCAATCAGTTCGGGTGGCGATCTGTCTAGGACTGAGTGCACTGTGCGCAGGAGGACGGACCATGCCTCATTGTGGAAACAAATGATGACATCTGTCTTGGGCAGATTGCTCAGATAGCGGGCCGAGTCCTTGCACCAGGCATCCCGTGGATCGGGCAGCGAACGATGAACGGATATCAAATCGGACACATACTGATTGAAGGCATTATTTGTCCAGCCCTCGTCGACGGCCTTCTTCATGTCCGGTGCCATTTCCTTGGGCAGGACGACAGGCTTGCCCATCTCCCCGGCATTATCGTCCACGCCATTTACTGCCACAGGCGCATCCAAAACATTTTTATCTAGAAGAGAGGGAGTGAAAGGAGAGATGATTAGTGGCTGTTGTTTGATTTGGCATCAAATTTGCAAGGATGTGACGATGGATGCTCGAAAGGATGCTGTTATTTCTACTGCTGCTTTGTTGTGCATGAAATTTACGACTTACACACACTCGCACACTCACAAACACACACACACACAGCATGTGGCACACTGCGAAGATAAATCGGAATGCATTTGACATGAAAAGTTGTCATCATCAGCGTCGTGAATGAAAAATGCTTCGCCTTGCAAATTTGCCAGACAAGCGCACAGTAGAACAAGACAAACATGACTTGTGCCTCTGGGGAAAGTTGAAAAAAAGAAACTCAACATGAACTAAGACAGTAGATCTGTTTTGTGATTTTGAGTGCAACATTTATCTAGATTCCAACACATCAAATTTGATCAATATAAATATATTTTTATTCTAGATTTGGATATTTCCAACTGGATATATCATTGCTATCAAATATCGATATAAATCGATATTCGCAAAACTTAGGTAGATATTGCAAAAATAAATGGAACTTCATTTGCGTTTTGCAAAGAAAATGGTATATTGCAGATTTTTAAGCTGTTCAAGAATATTTATACATTATAGTGCCGTAGATGCTTCCCACTGCCTATCACATTCTCTTACACAACTTCAGTCTTTTCAATAAATAATTCAACAATTTCACACAAAATTCCCATTTCCGTTATGCACTCTACTCAGCCCAATCGATATGAAATATTATTCAAAAATAAGACATATTATTTTATGTGACATTCTTAATGCAATGCAAGTGAGCTCTTGATACCAGTGTGACACGGTGCGTATGCGTGTTGTCTGTACCACAACTTGCACACGAGTGCTGCTTCTGAGCGACTGTGTATGACTGAGTGCTTATGTGTGTGTGTGTGTGTGTGCTTACTGTGTGTGTGTGTGTCTGTGTGTATTATATTATCTTGTTATTTGCATTTGCATGGCAAAATATGATTCTGTTCCGGCTGGCAGTAAGTTGCTGCTTTTTATGAGATTTGTCAGCCAGAAGTGACACTTATTGGCACAGTTCCTTTACTCATTCTGCACGTGTGTGTATCTGTGTTTGTGTATGTGTGTGTGCGCATAAGAATGCCGCACAATGAAAAACATTTCAATTACCGCAATCATTTCAATAAACATAAAGTAAGCTCTAGCTGTAAAAAAAAGAAAGGAGAAAAAAACAAAAGCCATAAAAGCAGAAGCCCGACTTTAGGCCCACAGTGTGCAAGTTGGCCACATTATAACTTGGCTAAGAACCGTAGCGCAACCAAAGAGAGGCCAATCAGGCGGCGATAAATTTTTGGTCGCACAACAAAAGCCATTAAAGTGGGCAAAAAAAGAAATATAAAATAGTAGAGGATGAGGAGGCTACGCACATAAATTTTATGATTTGTCGTAGTTACAACTTCATTGCGGGAAATATTCACGCTTCTGCCAAGGAAGTGAAGGAAGAAGGAGTGCGGGGGCAAGGCGCAAAGAAAGGACTCTAAGCAGCACACACATTCACTCGACGGTTTGTTTTTGTGTAATGAACTTTTTTGCATGCTGTGCGCACACGCATCATAATAAAAAACAATAAAATGGAAGGCAGGCTCAGCTCTGTTCAATTCAGTTCAGTTCAGGAGGTCCTTCGACCTTGGTCCTTTTCGATTTTTTTTATGTGCTTTATTGATTCACTTATTTATAGCGCAGCATGGAATGTGTTATGGCATTCAAAGTGCTCAGCAAAAGGGGCACGTTGCCATTCAACTGTAGCCACCTGGGCACAATCCAATTATGGCATAAATATATCGGAAATATAGAAAAAACCAATTCAAACTGTACACTGATCACTCGAGTCGAGTACAAATATAGGGATAGTTAAGAGTAGGAGAGATATCATTAATACACTATAAAAAATGGACCTAAAATGAAAATCGTTTTACAAATTTGAAAGTTGTTCTGCAAAAAATTCGAAAATAATAAAGAAAATTCGATTTCAGAAATATACTTACTGAATAATATGAATTTCAAATTTCTAAAATTTAAAACACTTGTTATTCTGACTATATATAACCCATCTATAATTTGAGTTTTAAGATCTAAAAATATGTTGTTAAATATATGCACTGTTTGCTTCTAAGAAGTTTGACTATTAACTTCTTAATTTTGTAATGAAAATGATGCTAAATTATGCACCCATCTAGCAAAATATGTCAATATGTATAAAATACAAACAATTTCAACAGTTTGCAATACTCTCAATTATCTATATTTGCATTTAGCAAGCGTTCACTGCATAGGCAAACAGGATGCAGCACAGCGTATGTGTTATCTGTCCATTAAATTTTCATATCTATTGGCAGTTGATGGACATGGTCACGGAGGAGCATCAAATGAGATAGCGAGACAGAGATAGAGAGATGGAGAGAGAGAGGGGAACAAGATGGGGCAGGAAGAGGGATAGGTCTGAGCGTGACAGGAAGCCATAAAGCGTTCGTTGTGAGAAAAGACAAAAAGTGGGAGCGTCTGTTGTCTGTGGAAAATAGGAGCTTTGCCAATGTGTGTGTGTGTGTGTGTGGTAGTACACAAGCAGTTAGATATACAAATGGCTGGGGGGCGCCTACCAAACTGCCTAACAAACTGCCGGTACAATCTGCCCGTCCTGGCATGTTCCGACATAACGCATAAAACCGAACATAATATGCCAAAGTAGCGTTATTTGCAAAATGAATACGAATAGGTGGCGACGATTGTGGAGTGTGGAGTGAACTCAGATAGGGATTGGTATCCCTAAAGGACTCGGCAAAACGAGGACAATAGACACACACAGACACGCACACACTCAAATCTGTGTGTGTTAACAATATGACTGGGTATTAGCATTGATTAAAAACTGGCTGCGGAGGCGGCGCAATCAATCTACAACCTAAAAGTCTACATTTTCCGCCTGAAAGACAGGAGTTCAGAAAGGGAAGTTAAACCAATTCGAATACATTATGAGAATGGGTCAATTGTAATGGGTTGTTCCATGTTTATAAACCTAAAAGCAACTAATTTGACTTAGAGCGTTATAGCCATAAAGAGATTCTACCAGAAGGCATGTCCGAACTCTGGCATCAAACTGCGGCAATAATAGCTTGTTGATGTGTATCGATATGTATTTTATCGATTGTATTTAGAAGGGTTGGAACAAATGCAGGTCATTTTCTCAGTTTAACTAATTTGTAACTAAATATATTTATAGAATAAGCAAAAGCTGTTTTCAAGAATAGCTGTTATTCTTAATCAATGAATCTATTGATGACAAACCAAGGCTTAAGTATGCCTATATATATGAAAGATCTAATTGTCAAAGATTGCTTAGAATAACACATGATTAGAAACCTTGAAATTGAGATTGAGCTATAAATTAACAAATATTTATTAATCTATATATTCTATGTTATGCAAGCATTTCCAGTAAGTTTGCTCTAATAAAGAAAAAGAATGAGCTCGACTAGTGAGTTACCGAGTCAAGACTTAACCTCGCTGATGATAAGACACATAAGATGAATCGGAAAGAGTGTAACTTTAACTAAATACATTTTTGATTAAATAGTTCAAGGAAAAAGATTAGAAGATTATAGACACAAAAGAACGTGCCACAATAAATGCAAATAATAATATTTGCTGGCTATAAATTAAGTCGGCAGCTGCTCAGCTTCTTTAGTCTTGTTCGATCTGTGCTGATGTCCAAAACTTAAAAATGCGCAATTTAAAAATATTGTTGAAGCTTTTTATTATCAGCTTATTCCTCTTAAATTTAACAGTGCTAAAATGTGCAGCGGAAAATTTTGAAGTGGATGGGAAAATGGGTAAAAATGGGACTACAAACGAAATACTTTTTGAAACCAAAGAGAACCTCAACAGATCCCAGCAAATACAGCTCGAAGATATAAGGTTTGTATTTGAAATTAGATTTGTAATTCGAATATATTTAAAAGACGCTCAATACACAGATCGGAACAGATTCGTCAGAGCGACTTGCTGAATGAGCTGATGGGTAAAGTCAATGAGTTGACAAGTCTCTTGAACAATCGCAACAATGCGGAGCAGCCCAGCAGCTGCTTGGAGGCAACACTTTTCATTCATCGCAGTGGCATCTATGAGATTCTCGTGCCCAGCTACAGTCAGCAACCATTCAATGTTAGTTGTGATGAGGAGACACAGGGCGGTGGCTGGACAACGGTGCTCAGACGTGAAGATGGCAGTGTGGATTTCTTTCTCTACTGGGAGGACTATAAAAATGGTTTCGGAAATTTGACGGGCGAGTTTTTCATCGGGCTCGAGAAGCTTCATAAAATGACCAAAGTTGTGGATCAAGAATTGCTCATTGTCATGGAGGACTTTAAGGGCCGTAAAAGGTTTGCCAGATATGAACAATTTGTAATCGGTAGCGAGCATGAAGCATACAAATTGCTCACATTGGGTAATTTCTCTGGCGATGCGGGCGATGAGATGCGAGATCATGCGGGTCAAAAGTTCTCAACACGAGATCGGGACAACGATGCTTCGGAAAACCACTGCTCCGAGAAATACATGGGTGCCTGGTGGTACAACGCCTGTCATTTCACGTATGCTACAACTAAAGTTTTTATCTATGATCGAAAGTAGTTCATATTTATTTAATATTCTTGCAGTCATCTGACGGGACAATACAATGACAACACCTTTGGCAGAGGTATTATTTGGTTTTATTTTACCTCTGCCTATGAGTCACTGAAACGTGTCCAGATGCTGATAAGGCCGAGAAGATATTGTAGCGGCGATGACCGCAGCGAGCGAACGTTGTAAAAATAATATATTATTTAATGATTCAGTTCGGAGTCTTTTTATTTCATATTTTAAGCAGCACAAAATGCGAATACTTAAAAAAGAGTAAAACTGTTTTTGGGTGAGGGACAACCAGGTAATCAAATGTATATCAACAACTAGAGTAAGAACTGCTATTGATCACTGTACTCACCTGTCTATCAAGCGCTATATATGTATGTATATCTAGATAGATATGGATATGTATATACTTATGTTAACAACATAGCATTGATTAAAAACGGACTCGGGGCAATCAATCTGCAATCTACAATCTACAAATTTACAGATCTACAAAATCTATTCTTCTGGCAACCAGGCCAGCAGCAGCTGTCCCAGAGGCGTCTCGTTCCCTCTTTTTCTTCAAGGGGTGGGGGCTGCGCAAGGGGCGTGACTTTTGCATTGTATGTACAAAATCATTATCGCTGCTAAATTGTAAGAAAAAAAATCAAGCAAGAAGAGAAAACAGCATGCGTGAGACGACAAATACTGGCCTAAGAGGGGAACGAGGGGGAACGAGGGGGAGGGAGAGGGATTGAGGCCAAGATCAAGATAGTGAACGTATTAAAGGCATGGCCAGCGGGCAACTTGACTAACTGACTGACTGCGTGACTGACTGAGTGAGTAGCTGCACAGCAAGAAATTAAAGCTTACATTTCAAAGATAAAATTAGATGAAGAACAAAAAGTTATATTTTTGTTAAAATTGAGGGAGGCAGTTGTATTTTTGGATTACATATATGAGAAAAGTGAATTTAATAATGAATATTGTGCTAGATAAGTAAGAGAAAGGAAGAGATAACATATATAGAGAGAGTTATAGTAAGAGAAAGATAGATATAGAGATAGAGAGAGAGAGAGAGAGAGAGAAAGCGATAGTAAGAGAGATGGATAGAAAAATAGCAGAGAGTGAAATATAGCAAGAAAAAGAGAGAAAGATGGAGATAGAGATAGCTGGTAAGAAAGACAGAGATAGCAAGAAAGAGGGAAGGGTAGCAAAAGAGAGAGAGAGTAATAGAGAAAGAGACAGTTAACGAGAGAACGAGATCGAGACAAATACCAAGAGAGAGAAAAACAGAGAGAGGCGGAGAGAGATTAAGAGAAAGTTAGACTAAGAGAGGGAGAGAGTTTAAGATCGAGACAAACAAATAAATGAATAAGAGAGTGCTTGAGAAAACACAGTAAGAGAGAAAAAATGAGAAAGAGTTGGAAGAGATAATAATAGAGAGCTAATGCTTATGTGTGTACTTTACTGAATAAATCTCATAAACTGCAGACCTTACATGAAATCCTGAGATTCGCGTAGAAAGGCGAACATTTATATTAAAAAAACAAACATTTTAAAGTGCGGTTGAATTATTCAAAAATGTAAATAAAGTTTTGCATTTACAAAGAGAGCGAGATGAGAGAGAGAGAGAGAGAGAGTCAAAGAAATAAACTAAGTTTAATGACTGAGGGAACTTAATTAAATTCATGGAAACCAACTCTTCTTTGTTAGTCTGTAAAAAACAAATTTGAAAATTAAATCGAATTAAATTGAAACTTTTTTTTATTGTGTGGGTGACAGTCTGACTGACTGAGTGGTGACTGGGGTTGGGATGCTGTCTGTATGTCTGTCTGTCTGTCTGACTATCTGTTTGTCTGCCTGTCCCTTGCTTGCTTGCTGGGTTTTGATGCGTGCGCGCGATAAACGTCGTGTTGGCCACGTCTTTTGGTGGTAAGCGCCCCAAGGCCAGGGCAATAAGTACAACAACACTAATTACCAGCTATGAACACAGGCCGAGCGAGCAAGAAGACGCAGACACAAACAGATAGAGCCGTGGAGATACTGCTAGGAACCACACAGTACAACCACACCACAACCACTTGACTCGACTCGAGGAGTCTGAGGAGTCTCTGTGCGTTGCAGGGCGCAAGTGTTGGTAAACGTTGTAGGCTTGCACACAATTTTGACGCCACGGGGCGAATGCTGCACGACAGGATCAGCAAATAGCCACAGCAACAACAATAACAATAACAACAACCGCAACAACAAGTTGTAGCCTTGCCACCTTTGGCGAGATGAGTATGATGATAACTATGTTCCTGTTGATGATGATGATGATGATGATGTTGGTTGTGAGGAGGAAGCTGCTACAGCGCCACAGCGAGATGCAAACATGATATGCGAAATTGCAAATACGTGCACTGTGTGTGCTTGCGTGTGCATGTGTGTGTGTGTGTGTTTGTGTGTGTTTCATTGTGTGTGTGTGTGCACTCAGAACAAAAATCGCCCTACATTTTAGTAAACCATACTTTTGGCGCCAACGGTTTGTCAGCTTAATATTTAGCAAGTAAATCACTAAAATGTATTGTTGTAGTTTTCTAAAAACCTATGTTTTTCAGGCTGAATTATTTGTATATATTATATATTTGTATATATTTATATATTTGTATTTTAAGACTTCACATATACACAAATATTATACATAGTTTATAAATTCATATTAGTTGATGAGCCACTCTGCCCTTAAGGCAGATAATGGCTAAACTCTAAAATAAAATAGAAATTATTTCTAATAGCCAGAAAAGCTTTATATTTTTTATTTTTACTAAAATGTAGGGTGGTTTTTTCCCTGAGTGTGGGTAACTAAAATATATGCAGTAATGCAGAATTCCCCTAGATGCAATCTTAAATGCGTGTGCCACATGCAACATAGATTGTGTCTTGGCCAATAGAATTGGTGGCCAGTACTTGAACCAAAGCCATGGCTGACTGCTTCTCATTGAGTTGGTCAAAACACACACTCACTACACACAGAATACACACAGAATACACACACAAGAAATCAGGCAGTCATTCAGTCCATTGAGTAAAAGCTTTGGTCGAGGGACCGACAATTGAAGGTTTTTGCCTGATTAGTGGCAAGTAATGTTGTTGTTGTTGCATTTTTAATATGTTTAATGCGAATGCCTCACTTGACAGCGGCATGAGTCAAATTCTGGTCTCTTTATTTACAATACTACACCCGCCCCCCTTGACCCCATTGAAAAAAAGGCTGTTTGGCAACAATTGCAAGTTGTTAAGCGGCAGAGCTCCTGCGTCTCGTGTTTGGCTGTTGTCGCCGTTGGCATCTTTAACATGCTTGTAAAACTCGTTAGAAATTTTTCGTAAAAAGGAGCCAAAGACTAGCCAACAAAAGAGGTAAGACGTGAGCAGGAGGGAGGGGTGGGTGGGTGGAGAACTTAGCGATGTGTGATTATCGATGCGTTTAGTTCGATTTCTGGCTGCCTGACCTAAAATGCAAAAACATGACTAAGAAATAGACAGCCGACAGAGTCAGAGAAAGAGAGAGAGCCTGAATGGGAATCAGCTGAAGTGTGAATAGGGTAAATGGAAATGGGAGTGGAAATGGATGGTAAAATAGGAATGGGAATAGAAAAACCACACATAGAGATCTGCAAAAACTGATTGCAGCAATGATACGCCAGGTGGAAGAACCATGCTAGCAAACACTGTGATGAATGGAGCGAGAAATGTGCTTTAATCCGCAACTAATTTCAATATAAATATTAATGTTACACATTTGTTGTGCAGGTGAACAAAACGTGGCTGCAACAGCAGCAGCAACAGCAACAGCAGCAAATGAATTGGCAACAATAAAACAGAACGAATCCAGATAGCAAAGGGGTCTACAACAACAACAACAACAACAACAAGAACATCAAATAAAAAGGGCGTGTATACTTCTCGAATGATGTGCACATTAATTATGTCAGCAGAGCAGAGGAATTTATAGCCAGTCTCTCATGGCCATAAAAAGATATCATTTCCCACGTTATGTGCCGGGCTGGGCTGGGTGCAGCAAATAAATAAAGTAACTCATCTGTAGATGGAACCTGAGCTTGCATGCATATAGCGATTAAATCTACAAATATGCATATTAAATGTAACAAGTATCACTGCAGTTGAGAAACAACCAAACATATATCATATATATAACCAAATGCGCTTGAAGAACCAATGCAAATTAATTTGATATAAAAAAGAATATCCCTTTAAAATTGATAATGAAATTTAGATTTCACATTCGATTCTGCTGGAGTGCCTAAAGTAAAATGGTCATTACTTTTTGTTTATCTTGATTTCAAATCCTTAATGAGCCTCAAGCATCAAGCACGGGTTCTTCAAAATGAATAATAAACAATTTTGATTATAAACACTTCATGCCAGCATAAACGTGCTTAATATACAAATACTTGCTGAGCTTGAGAATTTTGCCAGTCAGTTTAACTTTCGCAATTGAATCAGGAATATTTTTTAGGTGCTTTGACATTTAATATGAGTTTCACTGTTGATGTTAATTAATCAATGAAGAACAAACAAAAAGCTGACACAGCAAAATGACAAAGTTTGCTTGGCTTGTTTATGAGCCATTAGCTATTTTAATTCGTTAAATAACTGAGATAGTTGATATTTGATGGCAAGTTGACAAGTTAGAAACATAATTACAGCTCAATGCTAATGAGACATCAAAGTGTAAATTTCAAACGCAAACATTAATTACAGCCGTGGGGATATTAAATAATAATTAAAATGTGAGCTCAACTTACCGTCATCCTTGCCCAGCGCCAACTGTTTGTGGATTATGACCTTGTCCTGGGCCAGTTGTGGTTGTTGCTGTCCCCGTGGAATGACTTTAACTCGCTTATGCTTGGCAGTTGGAGGCACATCCGCCTCCTGTGGCGCCTCGCGATCAACGGCATTAAATGCGGCATCCTCTTCGCCAGAGAGTGGACCATTTCTGAGAGCCATTGCAATGGGATCTCCACCACCACCACCACCACCGCCGCCACTGTTGATGTTGTTTGCAACCCCGTAACCGCTGCCACCGCTACTCTCCTGCACCGCTCGGCGTCGTGTGTCGTCCGTGTAGATGAGGAACGCAATGCAGAACCAGATGGCCAGCATTAATGCCACCAGTTTCACAATTGTTGTGGAGCGACGACGCCAAATGAATGCCATGCTGCTGCTGGTGCTGATGATGATGACGATGACGATGACTTTATCCCTCTGACTGCGACTCTGACTGTGACTCTGTGCTTCCCTTTGTGGCTGCAATTGTTGCAGCAGCTGTTAATGGTTTGTGGAAATCGTTGAGTTGAATGCCACGTACAGTTTATAGTTAGTCCTCTCGCTTAATTTACATTAAAGTTACATTTAGTTAGTATTATTTTTGTTGAATTGCTGATATGTCTGCTTAATTATTGCTTTTATCCTTGCTGCAACATCGCCTTACAGCACCTCTGTCAATTAGTTGTCATTCCTCTTGAAATACCTGCTGGTGATTCAGTCTGAAGTTTAGGATATGATGTGGCAGCAACGAGCTGTGTCCTGTTTTTAGCTAACTCAATTGAGTAGTTGTCTCTCCTTTTTTCTGTGCACTCAGCAGCGCTCTGCAAATGAAGCAAACAGAAACAGTCAGTTATGTAAATGGATTGAGTTAAGAGAGTTGCAGGTGAGTTGAGCTTGTGCTCGAACCTAATCTACACACGATTAAGTCTTTGCCTCTGCTCCTCTTCATGCCATTAAGTTATTAAATTGAGAGGCAAATCAAATGGTTGGCAAGCGTAGATTGATTTTTATTTCTAATTGTCTGGCATTGAAGTGCAATTATGCTCTTCCGCAGGGGACTAATGTCCATAATATATAATTGCAGTAACGACCAGGACCAGGCAGTTAGACTGCATCTGCAACCAATCTCCTGCGCCAGTCTTAAGGTAAATGACTTACCACTTGAGCCACAGCCTCCAACCAGTTAAATGGTTGCCCCACAGCGAGTGCCACAGTTGCGTGCCACGTTGCCGCCTCACACCAAAATGATAATAGACCAACAAGAAATAAGAACGAAGCGCAAAAAAAATATAAAAAAATCAATTGCATATTTCTGTGAAAAAATGCACTTTTTTTCCAATTATTTGATGAGCATAAAACTGATGAACTCATTTGTGAGTGTAGAACAATCATTAAGAAGATAAAGGCATTAAAGTAAGCGTTTAGCTCAATTACAACTGAATAAACTTAATATACAACATAACTTTTATTAATATTAATTTTGTAAAGCATGTAACATGTATGGAATATAATCTTGATCAGCATTAGCAAACCGATCGATTTAGCTATATCTGTCTGTCAACAAGTCAGAAATTCAAATGGCTACTTTAAGATGGGAGCACCCGTTTCGCGAATATCGATTAAAATCGATAGCAGATAGCATTAAAAGATGCAATTGAAAGGAAATAGTCTTTAAAATTATATATAATATACCCAGACATATTATTAATCAAACTAGTTACTTATTTAGCAAACTAAAACGACCAAGCCTTTGGTGTATTTAAAAGTGGCCTTCGGCTGTTTTCTAGACGAGCGCTCTCGACTATATCATTTTAACTTTTTTAATTATATATTTATCTTTCTAAAAAGTTGTAGAGCTCCTTCTCACCACTCTTGCTATGCGCTGGATGGGAGCATAAAATGACTAATAAATATTTTTACCATTAGCTGGGCTGGCGCGTAATGTGGCAAGAACAGAGAACATAGAACAGAGCCCAGACTGGCCTGGGGCCCCGAGTGGTGCCAGTGTTGCAGTTGTGGCAGTTAAAGCTGGCCAGTTAATGCCCCCTATTCACTATTCGCTCTATGTGGGGAGTCATGACTTGGCCATGGGCCAGGCCAAGTAATTGAATGCACATGCAGAGCGCCGAGTGAGACGAACGCCAGGGCAAGCTTATCAATTAGACAGCCAGCCATGTCAGCCACAACACAACGAGCGGGTAAAGAGAGGCAGAGGTGGGCAGAGAGCGCGAGAGAGGGAAGAGACCCCCACATTCCCTCCCCCTCCCGCACACTCAGCCTCTTTGTCAGTCGCCCCTTCCCAATGTCAGCTATGCGGACTATGTGTGCATACAATAAATACAAGTTAATTACTTCGTGTGCCTTTTGTTATGGCTCGTTGAGTTCTCAGTTCAAGTACCATTGCCACAACCTGGCAACAGCAACTAGCCACCTCTACCCCTCTCTCTCTCTCTCTCTCTCTCTCTCTCTCTCTGTACTACCCCTTATCGCCTTACTTTTCCGACTTCCACTCACACACTCACAATGTAGACAATTTCCGTTGGCTGTTTGTGTCTGTGTGCTTATAAATTGAAAAGCAGAGAGAGAAAAAGGGGTGCTAGGGGAAGGGAACATATCATGTCCTCAGTCAGCTGTAAAAGCTTGCAATGCAATGCCACGCTCACAAAATAGAGCGATTAGAGTTGCCAAGCAATCGGGGAGAAAGAGCATTGTGCGAAGCGAGTAGTTTGCAGTTGGAATGTTTATAAATAGGTAGTCAGCCCAATACAGTAATTAATTTTGAATAAATTGCAACATTTGCTAACAACAAATTGAATGAAGCAAATATTAATGAAAATGAGAAGAATAGAAAAGACAGTAGGGCATGCCAAAGATGTTGATGCTGATTATATTACGAGCTAAAAATAAAACTCATTGTCACTCAGTTTTGGCTTAGGCAACTTGGTCAATTGAGTTGTTCGTTCAAGAAATCGTCTTTCGGCCGATTGTTTCTATAGAATCTGTAGGATATAGTAAACGGGTCTCAAAGATTTGATGTTCAAATGTTAAGCACGCATAGGTGCTTAGTTAGGAGAAACCTTAATACTCTTTTTGCCCATTATGACTAACTACATCGACTGTAATTATCATGCTGATAATATTTCTAGATACTCTATACTCTGCATCACAAATTTATAATACAGCAGAGTATATGTAATACAAACTCTGTATATTATATTTATTCGCTTCACTAATAAAATTCTCCTGTCATTTACAGTTGGCCAAAACTGTTGAACACCAACTAATTACTTCAGTGTCCATCGCACACAGTTGTAGCACAATTAATAATTGATGGGTCTGCAAATGCATTTTCCAATTACATTTTGGCATTTTTTTCGGCGGATTTTATAACGAGACATCAGCTGAAACTGTTGGAACTGTTATAATTTCGTTTATTCTTTGTTTGTTGCTTGTCAAAAATTGCATTTATACCGTTTGTTAATTAAAATTCACGGCTGGTCACGTGGCGTATGCGCAATTTTAAAAGCTATAATGGAGAGAGGATTTCACAATTGAAACGATGTTCATATGTCATAGGCATTTTGTGCAAAATCAAAAATATTTTGCGGTTTCAGCTTACAGCTGGAATTTCACATTTTCACATTTCATTTGGCATATGTAATTTCACACAACACATTTGCGAGGGCGATTAGAAAAACATTTCGAATGAAACGGAAAGTTAATTGGATCGTAATCAGCCAGCCCGGAGATAAGCAAAGCACAGCAGATAAATTCAAGTATTGTCAAATGAATTTGTTTTTTAATTATGTCATGGTTAAGTCATGAATAAGATAACAGGGAACTTTGATATTTACCAAGTAATTATGGGAACTTGGGAACCTGTATACAAAATGAAAATAATGATAAGCGTTGGCAATGAATCCGTTTAAAAATAGATATTTAATTTTAAGCGACAGCATGGAAAAAATTTCAAGGAGAGATATGGAATTAAGTCTGAATAACACTAGAGCTAAAATTTTATAATTTTAAATGATGTCTGTTGAGTAGTTCTCAAGATTCGAGAAATTTTGGGGTAGCATAAAGATAATATTTTAGTAAATATTTACAAATGAGTTTATTTTTGTATGTTCTGGTGCTAAGTCTTTAGTACAGACTAAGTTAAATCTGCAGTTATAAAATTCTCTTTATCTCAATGTAAAGAACAAAAGATATATGAAAATCCCATTTCAAAAATTATACTATAACATTTCTATTTTTTTCAATATACAATTGTAAATATTATTCTACTGCTTAGTGTATTTTCAGCAGCACAGACACCTTGGCTAACTTGTTCTATCAACAATTTGAATGTATTTACATTTGACGCTGTGTTTGCCCGTTCTAAATGAGCTGCGGCTTCCTCTTTCCACATTTGTGGGATAATCAATGGGGAACGGGGAAGGGAATGGGTGCGAAGATATGGTAATATCTACAATTGGCAGCAGCAACAACGGTTACATGACCAATTTGTCTGTCGCAAAAATGAAAATGAAATGATTCGATTGTTGGTTGAGCGCAGATTGCCTGTCATAAAACTACAACACGCAGTGCAGCTATTTTATTATTGGTGCTTATCACAAACCGAGGACGGACAGAAACACAGTGACTGATGGACGACAGGCGGGGGGATGGGCGAATAGAACTTGAGGTGGAAAACGCTTGAAATTCAAAAGATATGCGCTGACAGCCGGCACTCGTGACGCGCCCAATCTGCAAACGGAAGTGTACACTCAACGAAAATCAAGATAATCCCACTAATATTATTACCTGGAAAGATTTCTATCAGTCAAGCTAATTGCTAATATTCTAGGGCCTACACCGCGAAAAATGTTGGTTTCTGATGCAAGGTGTCAAAGTGGTAATGAAACCGTTAACATAATGAAATTTTAAACGGGAACTGAAAGCTGACATTGTTGAAGATCCATTAACCGAAATTGATATTATGATTAACCAAAACATCAGCATAACGGTCATTTTCACTTTTCTTTTTGTAACTTTTACTTACTTTCAACCAAACACCGAACATGATTTGGAAAAAATTTGCATAAAGTTTACCTTCATATTTTACAACAACTGGATCTGGAAATGCAACCTAAATTCGATTCGGTTTAACATACTGATTCTAAACACAAATTTGTGCTTAATTTAGGAATTGTTGTTTATACCATAGAATATCTTAAATATAGACTTTTAACATTAAAAAAGAACTACAATCTTGAAATTAATTTTAATCTTTCAAATAAGAAAAATAAATAAATAAGTGAAGATTTTGGAATTTAATTCAATTCTAGCCATTATTTTTCGTTCAGTGTAGTCGCTGTTACCTTTATTTAATGAGCGAAACCTGAGCGAGAATGCCGCCTTGGGGCTGTCTTGTTTAACTTCCAATCCGCTGCTCACAAACCTCGATGCTCAACCCTCACTTTATCTCTGCCTCTCAATCTACCTCTCTCTCTCTCTCCCCATCTCTCTCTCTCTCTCTCTTTCAGTCTCTATGCGTAGTGCTGCTGGGTGTGCGGCAAGTGCTTGTGTTGCCATATCTCTTGACTAATTGACTGATAAGCGCCGCAACAATTTGTGCGCTTCTAAAAGAGTTTTTCGCTTTGGTTTTATTTCGCCTTCGAGTGAGATAAGATAACAATTAATTGAATTTCATGTAAAGTTTGCCATTGGCTCCCCCAGGATGGTCTGCTATCGGTTGACTACGATTTTTTTCCAGTTTTCCCAACAGTGCTTTAATTGCTGCTCATCTATCAAAAGTGCGCATTTAATCGCTGGCATAATTGGACGCACATTAAACCGAGAACAAAGAGCAACAGAAGAGCCAACAAAACTATTTGCTAAGAAATGGAAAATAAAAACAAAAATGGCCAGCATCGTTTGCCATTTAAGCCAAATGAAATATTACGCGCGCTGAAGAAAAAAAAAAAACGGTTAACGAACAAAAACGCAAATTGTGCACAACGAAGACCAAGAATTTCAAACCAAGAAAAGACCAAGAAAACTTTATTGTCGCGCTTTTCTCTGTCTCGCTCTCTCTATCAGCTCATTCCTCTGAATGGAAACTTTTTCCAACACATCTTGAAGCTGATACTCGTGAGGAGCCAGAGAAAACATTCGCTTGCCGATCATTTGTCATTTTCTTATGCAAAAACTTTTGCTATCCAAGAGGGATACGGGCACGTTGATGCACATTTTCATGGCTGGCAGTTTATTATGATTAATATTTATGCGGACTTAATCCGCAGTTATTAAAACGTAGCCTCAACTCTGAGCTTAATATTCATTTGCATTTTTCGGGCCAAGAAACTTTTGGCGCTACACGCAACAATTTCCAGCTCAGTTCTCTGCTCAGCTCCCAGTTGCTCAGTTTAGTTGCGTTCCTAATGAGTTGCGTGCGCCATGAAATGAAGTTTTTGGGAGTCGCAACCAATTATAATTTTGGCCAATTTTTGGCTTGAGGCAAGCAAAGACCAGACCGAAAAGAAAACTAACTTGATTTAACTCACTGTTGTACACTGAACGAAAAGTTGATAAAGTTGTGCAAGAGTATGTAACAGGGAGAAGAAAGCATCTCCATAAGGTATATATACTACCGATCAGCGTCAACAAACAAATCGATTTAGCCAAGTCCGTCTATCTGTCTGTATAAACAAGCCGATCTCAGAGACTATAAGAGCAGGAGACTTCAAAATTTCATCAATAAAATACACAATTGTATTGATATAGCTTGCCGATCAATATATAATCCACTCAGATATATTATTCCATAGCTGTACAATTAAACTATAAGAATTTATTTAAGATCGTAATTTTGTTAATACAAACATATTTTCATATTGACTAATATCAGCTAGTCTGAAGCTGACCTAGGGCATATCCTAGTCTATCATTCTAAAATGCTAGCATTGTATTTAACATCTCTCAGATATTTGCTGTAGAACTCTGCTTTGTTTAAGATGAATTTGGATTTGCTGTTGTATTTGGGCAAGCCTAACACAAAAAGAAACTATTTAAAGGTCAAACCGACATGTGTAGTGAAGACAATAAACTTGAAATACAAAAGAAAAAGAGAAGAAAAATCACGAAAGATATTCATCTAAACGAATTGAGTAGAATACCCAACAGCCGAAGAGAGATGATGCGCCGTATAAATGGTTAAAATTGTAAAATCGTCAAATTGGATACAATGTTGGCACTGATTTTGTATTATGCGCCGTGTCAGCAAAGGTCACCGCAACTGGGCGAAGACGTGCAACAAGCTAAAGCCACAAATGATTACGATGATTACGAAGATGATAATGACGATGCAGCTAAAATTGATAATGAAGATGAAGCTGCTGTTGGAGTGAGAAACGTGTTCTGTGCAGAAGCAGGAAATGTGTTTTGAGTCAAGAAAACCGGCAGCTGCACACGCATACAGAACATACGAGTACAGGAGCTCAAGCTGAAAACCGCCGTAGCTACACTGAGAAAAATATGAAAGTCAAATTTAGAAAAAATTAGAAAGTTTTGCTGGATTTTTTTTAATAATTTCTACATATTTGGAAATAATTTCTACATTAAATATTTATTTAAGTGGTAAGGCTATTTTTCTAATCAATGCAAAATCCTTATTTATCGAAAAATATATTTTTATAAGTATTGAAATTTGCTCTACCAACTGCCCTGTTGGAGTTTAGTTCAAATCGCTGAATAATCTTAAGTTTTTGTCAAATTAAATAATATTAAATTTAAATGATCTAAGATATTTGTATAAATATGAACTCATTAAACACAAATTAAAAATTAGAAGAACCATGTAAAAATTCGGTGTAAAACAATACAATCCCTGAAAAATAGCTATATTTTTTGTAAGTTAATGAAAAATATATGCTGGTATTAATAAAACAAAAATCGCCTGTTCTTAGAAAAAATATATAATATTGAATAATACGCTGAGCTATCCTCGCCGCCAAAAGTATGACAATTTTCTAAAATTCAAATCGATTTATTATTTTGCTGAGTGTAGAGCTCGTTTGCCACTTTGTTGCAAAGAAAGTTGCCACGGAGAAAATTTAATCAAAATATTTGCACATCCGCCAAAGCGCATAGCGAGAAGGCGACTAGAATTACTAGTACCAGTACCAGAAGCTGAAGCAGAATCAGCAGCAGAAGCCGAGGCAGAAGCTAACCAAGATGCTGGCAACAGAGGCATCAGAGACAACAGGTCTTCCCAGTCTCAGACGGCAGCGACTCCTTTTGGTTATTTGGTGCATGTGGAAACCAGTCAAACCTCATTCGAGGCAAACAACAACAAAACATCTTTCCAGCCAAACGTGGCACGAAATGCATTTGTTGTTTTGTTTTTTCTTTTTTTGGAGCAGCGACTGACAACTTGTCGACTGCTTGTTGTTGCTGCCATTGACAATTATTTACCGTTTGGCGCTTAACTGTTAATTTTGCCATGACCAACAGTTTGTTGCCCCAATTCAAGTTTGCATCCTCTGTTTAGCGATCGACAAACATGCCACGCATATTTTGCAGTCGCACTCTTCAATTTGACAAGACACACACACGCACACGCACACCTTTCTCTCACACACACACACCCCTCCTCCTCTCTCTCTCTCTATTATCTATCTGCAATTGCTAGTCACTTATATAGATTCCTGTAGAGTCATGACTGCTTGCAAATGTAATTAAATGTGTCTATATTTTTTGTTTGCTCTGCTTGTGCTCCTGGCACAAGAAATGTTAAAAAGTTTTTCTCGTTTTCACAATTTTCTTTCGTTTGATCATTACCGTCGCTCTACGCGCTTCTCATTAATTTGAGGAAAAAAATTACAGGATGAGCGTACTATTAAATTGCAATTAAATGATTGCACGAAATGGCCAAAACACGTTTTCGCCAACTGCGGTTTTCCATGCTCCTTTTTCTTTTTTGCGCATTTTCATTTGATTAACTGCGGTTGGGAAAAATCTGTGACGAGCTGCAGCTGTCAGATATATATATATATATATATATACATATATCTGCAACTAATTAGATTAGCTAAGAATGAGTCTCTCTGAAGTTTGAACGCAAAACTCATTAAGAGTTTGAAGAAAAATACCGAATAATGATTAAAAGTGGCAGCTTAGTTAGCGCTGCGCTAAACTTGAACTTGGCTGCAAGGTTGCAAGGTCAATTTCAAATTCCATGGCCAAAATGGCGAACGAAAAAACAAAACCAAAAATCAATTGAAAATTTGCATATGCATGAATTTTCTACAATTTTCCTGCTGCTGCTGTTTGTTTTTGGCCAGGTCAGAGATGAATTGAGTCGATTCGAGTTGAATTTCAGCTTCCAAAAGCAACCTCAATATTTATTCGTGTGTCTGTTTGTACATTCATTCAGCAACCACAACTCGCCTCGAACCGACTCGCCTCGACTCGACGTTGTTTTCCACGGTTTTTCCGTTGGCATTTAGCCTTTTGTTCACTACTCCTGCCTGTCTGCCTGCCTTGGACATTGGCCAACTGGCTGCCAACATTTTTTTATCATTGTCAAATTGAATAAAAAAAAAAACTATTTGGCCAACTGTTATTGCTCGTCGTGCGATATAATTCTAATAAATCCAATCAAAGTTATCAGTGTTAATTTTGTTTGTGCAGCTTGCAGTGAAAAATTAATAAGTTGGCTTCATAAACAGATTTAGATTTAATCAAATGATATGGCCTAAAAATATACACACGCGCACGCACCAACACAGAAGCCGGCATTAATAATAAAGTCAATATATATCAATGTCGCAAACTCGATTAAATATGCCAAGACGCCCACAACACACCCAGAACAGAGGCGGAGATAGGGACAAGGACAAGGGGATCAAGGATGCGGGCAGAATGAGAAATGGTAGCAGATTTTTAGCCGCATTCATGTGAAAATGTGTGCATGGGTTCGGAAAAATACTTTTAGAGCTCAACATAAACTATCAGCAAACGCATTGCGAAGGGATAGAGAGAAGAAATGGGTGGGGATTGGGCTTTTGGGTGGGAGGAAATGGTTTGACATTTTATGGGCAGCAAAACATTCTGTGGGCGCAACTGACAGCAAGCATATAATGTAACTTCCAGTCCACACCCCGTCCAACACTTAACTGTTTTATCGACGGGTCGAGTAATTTTGTTGCCAACACGAATTAGATACAGAGAGACAGAGAGAGAGAGAGAGAAGAGAGTGAGAGAGAGAGTGGACGAAGTTGGGGGGCGGATTCGGTTAGGTGAAAAGAGAAATCGAAAATTTAACGCTTGAAAATTGTCTGTCAAATGACAAAAATGGTTTCATTTTTGTGCCCCTAATCGCAATTGGTCATTTTTATGACCGAGTTGGGTACACAAAAAAAAAGCTAAATATATAAAGAAAAAAACTTTTTGGGTTGCGTGAGATTAAACATAGAGAGACCCGATCAACCCCTTGACCCCCCCTCCACCCCACCATAACACATTTTGTATAATGGAGCTAGGCACAGTGGGAGCCAAAACAAAAATGGCTTACGGCTGACGACCAACTCTCGATTATGGCTTCGTTTTCTCGTTTTTCTCGGGAACTATACGCCAAGTGAACAATTTTTGTGTGTGAATCGAGGTTGAACTTGGAACTAGCTGTTTGTAAATGGTCTATTGTAAATAGTCTTTTTGAACTTGAGTTGAACTTGAACTTAAACCTGAGCTTAACATTGATTTTCAGGTCAATGTTGAAGGTACCACTCAAGTGAATACGAGTATCAATTAAACTGAAATATAATCATAGGAACAAAAATTAGTAAAGCCAAGGTAAGAAAGAAAGGTTAAACAAAGGCTACCTACTTCATTACCAAAGACTAATCAAAATTCAAGATGATTTTTGATAATTTTTTAAATATTCTAAAGCCTTTGCTTGAAATGAAAACTTCTGTTTAGCATTTACTTTAAGGTTTTAAAGAAATAGATAAGAAAAAGTTAAGTAAAGACTGCCCAGCTGAAAATCTATGCCGATTTACTATTTAAATGTTCATAATTTTACCAGAACTAATTTTAGTTGGAAGTAAATCAAAGTTTTTATTTGTAAAGAAAACTCTTGGTTAACGTTTTAACATTTTCACAATGCTTATATTTTTCCATTATATTAATTTTTAACAAGTTTACTGGAAGCAATTTCAGCTGACGTGTTTAGTAATTGTTTTACCAATTGTTTAGAACGAAAATATTTGTTTAACATAGGTTTCACATTTTCACAATTCGCTTTACAGTTTTTTTATGCATTTTTTAGTATGTGTATTTTTAGCTTTTCTAAATTTGTAGCGAGCACATTTCATACATTTTAACAGCAGCAAACACTTTAAAGATTTTACGCTTTTAAGCCCTTTTCATTTGTATAGTTTTTTTTGAGCGCTGTTGTTTAAATTGCAGAAATTTCTCACTCCAGTGAGTCGTAAATGTTGCAATTGCAAAATGCTGTTGTAAAGGGCTTAAAATGGGTTTGAGCCATAAATCGCTTCCACGCAATTGCATTGATTGAGGCGGATAACGAGGTCCTTAGCCATTGCAATATAAACATTGCCTGGCCCCGTTTAATGAAGCATAAACCAAGAACAGCCTGCTTCGCTAGCAGTTTTACTTCTTGTTGCTGTTGTTGTTGTTGTACTTGTTGGTTCTCAGCTCGTTATCCGCCATGTACACCTTGGAGCGGAGCGAAGCGGATGATAGGCCCAATGTCGAATGGACAGCACAAGACATAAAACTGTCAAAAAGTCGCCTATATAAATCGCTAAACTAAATGCCTTTCATAGTTTAATGTCACCTCGGGGGATTTGCGGCACACACACACACAACACACATAGGGCATCTATAGTGGGACCTGGTTAGGAGCAGACATCGCGTCTCTATCGCTTGTCGGGTAGAAGAAGCAGAACAACAACAACTGGTTGGGCAAAGGAACAACTGAGAATGGAGAGCTGAGAACTGAGAGCTCAGCAATGACTCCAGTTTGGATACCCTTGCAGTGCGGGTTATAGAATTTGTTGGCTTGAAATATATAACGAAATAAAGGACTTCATGCACAGAAATACTGAAAGCGAGGGAGAGTGAGACAAAAAACTAGGGAGAGAGAGATAGAGAGAGAGAGCGAATTGAGTTTTTTGAGCTGTGGATTGGCAGCTAAAAAAAAGAGCTCCAGGACGGAAACAAAGGTAAGGCATCCAAACCCCTTACGAAAAAATGGCTAAAATAGAATGGAAAAATCAACTTAAGAATATAAATAAATATATTTAGATTGAGTGCTTTGCTTCTCAAATTAAGTTGAATTTAATTTAGGCTTCTGTTTCATTTGTGGTTCGTAAAGTATAAAAATATATTTATTGTTTTCTTTTGCAATCTAAAACAAAAACTCTTAATTCAACCAATCCAGTAACTAAGCCAAGTTCTCATTGATTGATCTGCTCTTTGGAAAGGGTATGTCTGTATTCGGCTTGTTGCAACGAGCTCCACTTTCTTGTTAGCTTTGGCTTTGGTGTCCTGGTCCTGGTCCACTTGGTTGTCATTAGGGGCGCATGAATTATGCAGTAGCCCAAGTGAACTAGTTGCAACAACGGACTGTGGACATCGGACATGGGACAAGGGCTCGTGGTTGTTTGTTGTTTTTAATTAACTAATTAAGATTTTTCTATGTCGCTTGCAGCAGCAGCAACAGCAACGGCAGCGGCAGTCGGCGAGGTGAGTGTGGAATGTTGGCATCATTTGTTGTTCCAGGGCAAGTTGCTAAGGACCCAATTAACCTTTTATGGCCATTTGGCACAATAACGAGAAACGAGCAGAACTGAGTAGCAGAACTAGTCGAGGAGTAGTAAAGAAATCGCGAAAGCGAATCGGAAACCGCAAGCGAAGACAATGCGAGTTGCCACACTTTGGGGGGGCAAGTTGCAAACTGCAACAGAGGAGACACAGACTAAATTCCTGCTGGCCATACTTGGCGTTTATTAGTTTTTGGCCTACACAATGGTTCTGGTATTGTTTACCTTTTCACAAATTCAAACTACAAATTGACATTGGTGCAAGCCAGAAATTTGTACAGCTGCCTCGTTGCCTTGCGGCAAAAGTTGTTTACCTCTTTTATTTATACATTTATGAGCTGTTTTTTTAGTGCTTACCTCTGTGCGGCGGCTGCTTATCAATTATTTATTTATATTAATGTATTTTCACAATTCTTATCGAGCTGCAACGAAAAAAAGAGAATATACAGCGTGAAAAACATAAATTATAAAACAGCTGAAATATGGCTAGAAATTATGAGATAAGTCATTATCATCATAAGCAGATAATAAGTGCTCAATGGTTTTCATTATTTATTAAGTTGGTCACAATTTATGGCCATGCTAGGCATGTATATTAAGGCCATATGGACCTGGCCATATAATGCATTACTTGGCCAACAACACCAAACCGCATAATTAACAAAATGAATTACTGTTCGCAGTAATTTGCATAATATTTGCACATATTTGTTGTTTCTAATATGCAAATTTTGTAGATGCCAATTTAATTTATTATAATTAACATGCAATTGTTTTTAGCTAAATTTTACCAGGCATTATTTACGTTGTTTGCGGAAATTCATAAATATTTATTTCAAATGAAATTTTCAGTTTTTTTTTATATATATTTCGTTGTATTTTTTTGTTCTACTAATAAATTAATTGGAATTTTGAATAATTTGGTTTTAAAAGCATAATTAATTATGACGTGAGCGGAAATTCATAAATTTATTAACATAAAATTAATTCATAAACATGCGTTTAAAAATGCATAAATTTGTACCAATTTTTATTTTTCCAGCAGCACTAGTATAATTTTTCAGTACAGCTATTAATATATTTTTATTACATCATCTGTAAAAATGCCTCCTTTTTTGTGTGGTTCCTTTTCATTTTTATGCAACACTTGCTTGTTATTATTACACCTTTGTTGCTACCCTAACTGGTTACGTGTTGGGTGAAATAACAAAAGCAGTAGCTGCAGCAACAACAATAAAAGCAATTGAAACTGTATTACTTGTCTCGAGATAAAAATCGCATGACGATATCAACTTGAAGTGGCCAGTGGGTGTGCCAGAGTGTGTCTATGTGGAATGTCTACGTGTCCATGATGACCAACTTAGCAAAACACATACACACACACACACACACACACACATCGCATGCACAACAATTTTTTTCGAGAGTAACTAATCAGGTTACACTAATTAGCAACGCTTCGAATGTGAATGGGGAGGGCTGGGTTGGTATTGGGGGGAGTTTGGTGTTGATTGGAGGCCAGACTGGAACTGACAGCCAGTTGGCCGTATAATATATTTAATAAATGACCCACAAAGTTTTGCTAATCAAAGTAAATTAATTAATTCGATTAGATTGCTGCCGCCTTTTGCGACATAATCTTAATTAATTGTTGTGCGCCAAAATTGTTCTTGGCCATAATTTAATTTCATTTCATTACACTTCAATTGACAGCTGCAAAATCAGCAGCAGCTAAAGTAGCAGCAGCTGAAGCAGCTGAAGCAGTAGCAGCTACTGTTCCAAAGTGCTCAGATCTGTCTTTAAGAGGCTTAAAAACTTGACAACGAATTTCGCACGCTTTGCGGCGCCCACCAACTGCGACGTCAACAACAACAACAACAACCACAGCATCAACAGCAACAACAATAATAAAATATGAGGCAACAAAAACAACCACAATGTTGGTAGATTTACGCCCTGGCAGTTCATTAAATGTGTGTTTGGGCAGCAATAAGCTAAAGCTGCTTATATCAACGATCAACCGATGAAGGGTTCTGGCTTAGTCATTGCTGTGTGTATTTATATAATGTAAAACATACGGGGTATATGAACTACCCAATGCACTTTAACATTTATTTATAATTTTGATGATTTTTGTTCTAATTTCTGCACTCAGCTATAAATTTATATTTCATTTGTTTTAAAAATGGATAAAAAGCAGGTTATCAAACAAAATCGTATTTCGAATACGGTTTCGCTTCCGGTACTTAAAGTGTAAAGGTTCCGATAAAGATTATAAATTGGTTCCCAATAATATCGGTTACTGGTCTTAAAAAAAAGTTGAATTTAAACATTAATTTCGAGTCGACAGCGCAAAGCATTCATAAAAAGCTACTGGTTTTAAAAATCGGTTAGTTTTTGACCAAGTTATGGCATTGGAAATTTTAAGAATTAGTTCCTAGTTTTTCTCTTTACTTGGTTGCATCATGGACTAATAATATCGGTTACTGCTACAGGTCTACATCAGAATGTTCAATTTCGGTTGCATACCTGAAATTAAATCAGTTAAGTTGTGCTTGTGTTTCGAGTTCCAGTTT
The DNA here is from genome assembly GCA_035043445.1 of Drosophila silvestris. NCBI lineage: Eukaryota > Metazoa > Arthropoda > Insecta > Diptera > Drosophilidae > Drosophila > Drosophila silvestris. The sequence continues at coordinate 1,587,116 of JAWNMZ010000170.1, read as the reverse complement.
GATACCCTGCCTTATCTAGATTCTCATAGAACATACAATTAGAATTGATGGAAAAGTTTTGTTAAATATTTACTAGTCAATTTATTTTGCAATATTTGATTAGTAGTTTTGCTTGTGAGAGAAACAATAAAATATCGCCTGCCCTATTTTAATTGTCTTATATTTTCTCTGTGTAGAATAACTGATTTATTAAAATCTTTGCGATATGCAAACTGGCATTTATTTATTGTTATTTATTTTTCTGTTCTCATACCACAACTTTTTGTTTTGGAGAGTTCATTTCTTTTGCAAAAATAGTCATATGATTTCGTTTTGAAAGTCTCTCGACAACTTTAAAGTTTATTGCCTGGCTTTTAGAGTGTATTTCAAGTTTCACAATACATCCAAAGTAGAAAAAAGCACTTTATCATTTGATTTTTTTTGGTCGTAAGTGGCGTAAATTATTTGCTAATGATCGCAAAATGTTGCTGGCCATAAGCACTATTAAATTATATATAAACAAAATGCCTCTGGGCTCAGTTTATGTTTAGGTTTTTTTTCTTATTTTTCTTGAGTTCTTTCTTACTTTTCTGAGTTTTATGTTTGATTTTTCTCCTCTTTATTTTTTGGCTGAAGCGTTTCATTCTGTTTTATGCCGACTCGCACGCTGTTCTCGGCCATTAAAATAGCTTCGTGCCGGCATAATATGATTAATCAATTTGAATGTACCCCCCGCAATCCTCTCTTCCTCTGTCTCTCTCTGGCAGTCGCCCTTTCTCGCCGTTCATCATCTGCAACGTCTTGATGAAGCGCAATTAATTGCTGCAAGTGCTGATTGTAAATACAATTTATGGGCATTTGCAACTGCAACTGATTGGAGAAGCCATCCACTGTGGGATTTCTTACTCAATTTAAATCCATCAATTTCCCACTCCACTCCACTTCACTCCCCACCCCAACCAGCGGAGGTTATCATCATCATCAACATCCGTGGTGAAGGTCATCTGCATATTTATGCGAGTTGTGTTTGTAATATTTATTTCTGTTGCTGCTTTTTCTACACGCAATCGCTGCTTTTGAACATTAATACAAATTTACATAGCCGGTTAACCAGTTTTCAAGTGTGACTATCTATCTTTCTCTATCTACCTCTCTCCCCTTCTATATCCCTCTCTTTCTCTCTCTCTCTCTCTCTTCTTAACTGTTTTGACTAGTATTTAAACATGTCATTTGTTATGCTTATTAATTTTTGGTTATTATCATCCATTGGTTACTTGAGCTTTTGGATTATAATTTTATGACAGTGGATTTTCAGTTAAGATGTGCTGACACACAAAAGCCATTTAAGCAGCTGAAACCTTTAAGAAGAATGCACAAAGAGAAATTGAAAAAATAAGAGACTTTTTATGACAACAGTCTAGTAAAATTAATAAGTTTTGTAGAATTTCAACTTGAATTTCGACTCAGAATCGCGTTTTTCAATTTTAAATGCAGCTTTTATGTAGATGTCAAGAAAATCTGAGCATTTTTGACCAAGCTATGGCATTGGAAAGTTTTGACCCATCCCTACTAATTTTGGGGAAAGACTTTTAATATGGGAATGTATCAAAAACCACTTTTCAAAGTTTCTCCACTTTGGCAATAATATATTACGGTTCAAATCTGCCGCAGAAAGTTTGTAGCCTACGATTTTTGTAGTAGAATTTTACCATTGTGTACCAAAGATCAAAGTTTTTTTAAAAAAGCTGTTTAATTTACCTAGCTACAAATACGCTATTTATATTCATCAAATTAGCCACATTGAGAAAAGCAAATATACTACAATTGCTCAATTGAAACAATACGCAATTGTAAACAAACAGAAATTCTTAAAAAAAAAAGCATTTCTAAGATTCAAGAGCTGAACAGACGCCAGCAAAAAAATACCAGCACAAAAGTATCGCGATTAATTTATTTAGCACTAAGATAAAACACAAAGGGAAATGGAGATTTGGAGAGAGAAAGAGAAAGAAATGGGGGTGGGGGGCTCTTTTGAGAGACTCCACTCAGATTGCGTTGCGTGGAATGCTGCGTGGCGTGTTGTTGAAAGGAATTTAATTACAAAACAATAAAAGTTGTCAGCACAATTGGCAACAGAAGACAAAAAAGAAAAATAAACATGCCAGACAATAAGTTTGTGTTTGTGCTGGGCGAGCGAACAAATATGCGAATTATTTGCGAGCACTGACACAATGCCAATACAGAATGCCAGCTCCACCAGAAGGGATGCCAATACCAATACCAATCCCAACTTGTGTTTGTCCAGCGGGAAGAGAAGGAGAAGGATGAGGACAAAGGTTTGACCAAAGTCGCCGGTGCAGTCGTGTCAGCATCTGGGGAATGCAACTGGGAATCTCCACCAGTGCTGCTGCTTCTGCTGCTGCTGCTGCTGTTGTTGCATAAATTGCAAATCATGCAATTTGTGTGCACTTCGAATGCAATCAGGCAAACTGTTTGATTTATGATCGCAGTTTTCAGTACGCCGTTTGCACTAATTTTTCAAATCAAAATGCTGACTCTGCACACTCAAAAGCCAGTCGCAACATAAAACATAAAATTAATCATAGCGAGGAGTGGCGAGGAGAGGAGAGGAGAGGAGAGACAAGAGTTGAGTTGAGATCGCCACAAAAGTAGTTACAATCAATAACTCAAATCGATTGCACGAGTCCGTGAGTGAGAGTTGTGGCAAGAGCCAAGTCAAGCGTCTTCTTCTCCAATTCCTGCCTCGACCTCTGCTTGACTGCTGGCTTGGGACCAGTAATTATACAGAGAGCGCTCAACTGAAGTTCCTGCCCAGTTTCCTGGCTGCCAGCTGCACCTCCTCCTTTTTGTGATAAACGAGCAGCATCCAGCAGCGTCTTTGTTCATTGCGCGGATTTGTGGCTACTTCGACCGGCAACAACTTTATTATTAAATATATGCAACTACACTGGCAAAAATACTACGCAGATCAAGTTCAAGGTCGGACTATTTTGATATACGTAAAGTGCGCTTGTTCTTATTTTAAAAGAAGCTTTAACTTAGTGAAAAGCATTTTAAGTAAAGTTCGTATTTCGTTTTCGGTTCCGCTATGAAAAGCGTAAATGCACAAGTTTAAAGCAGTGCGTTACTTCTGCGAGTGTAGTTGTGCTTTTATCACACACGACGAACTGCAGCTAATTACATAAGCAGATACGAGGCATCAGTTTGTAATTTTATTTGTTACACAGCTCGAAAATTAGCATGAATTCGCTAATGAGCTGCGATTGTAAAACTTGCAACAAAAGCAGCAACAACATTGTTAACAGGCATCTGCTGTTGCAGACAGAGCCAACTTGCAAAAGCAGCTGTCAACTTGGCCACTTACAAAGTCGACGGTAAGTATATGCAACTATGTAAGTATTCATACGAGTGTGAGTTCTGAACGTGTGTGAGTTCTGAGTGTGTGAGTTGAGAGTTTGAGTTCGCTACCCACTCGTTTCAAAGTCAGCCTTAAACTCGTATCTCAAGAATGCGTAGCATAAGTGTGTGTTCGCAGTCGTGTTCGTGTTCGTGTCTCTGTTTTGTAGACATTAGATATACATTTCTAAAAAGCCAGATACAAGAAAGCATTTTCATACGACACTGCTGAGCTGACTTCAGTTTTGCAAACAGAGAAAGAGAGAGAGAGAGAGAGGGAGAAAGAGAGAAAGAGATAGAGAGATGTTTATGCAAATAACTTGAGCATTAGTGAAAGCTATATAAGCCTTTGAAGTTCAATGTTAACGCTTGTGCTTAAATCCAGACAGTTTGCAAACTATGTGCAAAAGTTTATAGCTCGAGATATTGAGAATATAATTTATATACGGTGTGTCAGAAGCGGAACCGCAACTTAACCGATAGAAATTTAGCACCAGAAACAAAATTCTATTTATATTTAAGGAACTAGTTATAGAAATGCAACTTTAGACACAGTATTAACTTAGAGGCACAAAAAGTCCTGATTGGTTTGGAAATCGGTTAAGTTTTGACCAAATTTCGGCATTAAAAAATGTAAATCCAACCCTTCCAACTATTTTTGGGATGGAATTTTAACCAAAATACGATTAAATGTATATTTAAATACTAAAAAGTTCGATTCCTAATGCGCAGTGGAGCACCTCTACACTAACCTCTATCTAAATCAAATTGGTATCAAACAACAACAACATTTTCAAGATAAGAGCCAAGTATTGCTAATAATTAATTTATAATATATAAATAAATAGTTACCTAATCGCATAAATCTTCACAGTACTCGAAGCTAGCAAAAAGATTGACGCTGTCAAGATTTCAACATATTGTCAACTTGGCCGTTGGCCGAGTATCAATTGATTAAATAGCTTATAAATAAAATATATTTAAGTATTTATATATTTGTACGCTTGTTTATCAGAGGTGACTTTATTTACTTTATTGACTTTATTGACGAGTTCGTTTCGTTAACAGAGAAAACCAACATATAAATAAAGATAAAATGTGAACTGTCATCATTAATGGATGCAAATATTTATATTAATATTTATGTTCAAGACTCGTACATGAATAATCAACCAATGGCTGCCCAACAATGAATGCATTCGACAACAGGCAGTAAGAATGAATGAGTGATGAGTTATAGACAACGAGATGCTCTTTATTTATATTTTTTGCAAGAAATATTTAGAGAACAGCTAAAATAACATATTTGAAAGTCTTCTCAAAATCGATCTGCCACATATTATGCCCGACCTTGCACATTCTAATGGGTATTCAAAATGGGTGAACAAGTCTATAAAATATATTTAATTTTAAACTGAATGGAGTTATGCAAACTGACTGGCCTTTTAGTTTTGCTTTATTTCTTTGTTAACAAATATTTGTGACCGATATTGTTGTGGCTTTTTTTATTTAGCTGATGTGTATAACAAATATTTTGTAATCGTTTTGTGTCTGCTTTGTTGTTTTTATCCTCTTATCGTTTTTCATTTGTTGCGGCGATTTATTGACATATTCCAACAATCAGAAAGTAAACTAAATAATATTATAAATGCATATGCGGGTGTATTTGTATGTGTATTTGTTAGCTTCCGTTGCTGATAGATATCAAAGTACTTCTATTCAGAAATACAAATAAACATATTTATAGTGAACCGAGCAATTGTGATTACAGTGCGTAACAGAAAACTATGCACATACATGTAAGCAATTATTGTTTTTTATCGTGCATATGACCAGCATATATACTCCATATGAGGTTTATTTCCATCACATATTATGCAATTAAAATCACGCTCATATAATCAAAAGTTCCCAACAAAAAATAGAGACGCCTTCGGGCAGTTAGTGAAAGTGTCCGTCGAATTCAAAAAAATTATGCTCCAACTAATAATCAAGAAGATGGGCAAGAAAGGAGACAGAGCGAAAAGAGAAAGAAGCGCAAGAAGACATAATGATGATTATGGCAAAACATTTGTAAAAATCACACGGGCCACGTTTCATTCATTCATTCATTCATTGATGAAGACATTGGCATTGCATAAGCCAAACAGCCAAACAGTCGAGCAACAACTTTGAAAAGCAGCCAAAACTTTTCGCTAATCTTTTTTGACCCGCTCAAAACAGCTGCTCCTCTCATGCTGTGTAATATGTTACGCTCGTTGCGAGGGTGGGGTACAAGTTAAAGGGGTAAATACCATGAACATTAACATTAAGTTAAGGGTTATTATAACCAAGCAAGTACACACAGAATTGTGGCCCTATTTCTAGAGAGAGAGAGAGAGAGAGAGAGTGAAAAGTTTGCGACAAAATTGCGAACACAAAATTAAGCAGTCCTGAACTAAACTTGAATGAAAACGAGCAAAGAAAGTTATGCAAACTTAATTATAGCTTTTAGATTGCGGAAATATCTGAAAGGGTTTTTAGTGTCATCATTAAGAAAGGGTATCATTGAGAATATATGCAAGCAGAAGTGGTTACTAAAATATACATATCCTCTGCTTAATGAATTAAGCATTTGCATTGAGTTCCGAACGGACGAAAAGACACTTAACCGATTTGAACTTACTTTTATTTAATTTTACATATAATATATTGTTTTAAATAATATTTTCATTCACGCAGCAACTTTTAAAGCAGTAAAACAGCAAAAAATCAATAAACCAGCTATAGCTCTCTTATGCAATTCTATGAATAAGCAAAGTTAAGAACTACTTGCATAACACAAACTTGGCTAATAATAGGAATTTGAATGGGAAACAATAATTTTCATCTTCCGACTCTTTATACAGCTAAAACTAAAGCAATTTCTTTTCATTTCTGCTTCTGCTTTTCGTATAGCTTTTTCCTTTACAAATTTTAAGCATTTTCAGCAGCAATTTGGCTAAAAAGTTTTGCAGTTTTTCCCACTTTGCTGTAGCCTGCTTTTATTCGTACGCTTTGTTTATAAACAAATGGTCAAATATAATAAGAATGCACAGTGAGTAAAAGCAACAGCTTGAGAAACAAAGCAGGTGTCAGCAACAGAGACAGAGAGAGTGAAATAGAGAGAGACAGAGAGAGAGAGAGAGAGAGAGAGAGCGAGAGAGAAAAAGAGAGAGAGGGAGAGAGTTAGGACTATGGGCTTGAGTAAATAGATAGCTGTAAAAATCTCACAAAAGGCAACCAGACGGTTGTTAACCTGCAACGCAAACGAACACGAAAAGGCAACGCTTTTGACGCGCTTCACAACGTTTCTTGGTCAAAACCTTTTGGGCCGTGCCCAGACACAGCTCTTCTTCTTATTGTTGTTGTTATTGCTGTCATTACAGTCGCTCTTTCTTTCTTTCTATTTTTTGGTTAATTTTTAACGTGCCCAGAATTTTTGAGCCGCCCATTTTCGTTACTTTTGCCGGCGCGCACGTTGCGTTCTGATTTGCATGGCTCGCTTTCATTTTTTTAGCATTGCTTGTACACCCTGTAAACTTGTCAAATGGCCATAAGAAAGTTGTGCGAAAAGTATGTAACAGACAGAAGGCATATATATTCTTGATAAGCATTAACAGTTGGATCGATTTAGAATCTATATGAGGAAGCCCATTCGAGAGACTATTACAGCTGGCTACTTTAGATTTGGTATAAAAGATCTCGTTTGCCAAGCTCAAGTCGATATATAAATCGATACAAATCGATTAACGATAGCAACAAAAGACACAATTGGATATATAACAAATGCCCACCCCTCAATAATTAATCAATTCTTAAAATATCATTGGGTTCAAATAGGAAGCACAAATTTTGTTAACCAAAACATATTTTCATACATATTTTCGCATATGCACAAACTAATAACAGCTAATTCCATGGTATCTTCAAGTTGAGCTCCCTCAACTAGGTTTCACTCGATTTTTTGTTGTAAAGTTTTTTCGTTTTTTAAGCATTTTTTGATGTTACAGTGTTACAGTTACGGGGTGTTAATTTACAAGCGACCCACATAACCAACCGAGTAGTCTTCGCATGTTAAAGACCTGAGCTGAGAGATTCCCCATCAACTCATTGAGATGCCTAATTACGGCTCAATCAGCGAAAACAGAGACAGAGAGACAAGCAGCTTGTAGCATGCCACTTGCATCTTCCACAGCTGCAGGGCTTTTGGATTGCCTCAGCTGGCTGTTACCTAACTACAAGTTAATGACTTACTGAAAGTAAAGACCTAAACAACAACCACAACAACAACGGAACCAAAAGCATCGCAATCTTTTGTGGCATGCCTTAAATATTTGGCGGCACCTGAATGCATTTTACAAATTTTTATGTGACTGCTGCTGCTGCTGCTGCTGCTGCGAAGGCGACTGTTGCAGCAACTTGTGATAAATTGCAGGCATCCACACAGCAATAACAACTTCAACCACAACAACATCAACAACTACTGTCAAACTCAGCCAATGCACAGCAAAAAATAAATTGAAAATGATTTTGGAATGTTTAACGTTGTTTAATGAAATTAACTTATAACAATCATTTAAAACGTGACAAAAAATGTTACCATGCTTTATCGAGCTAATTTTTGCGATATAAAAACAAAAATGTATTTGATAATTGTAAAATGGGAATGAAAAATGCATCATTTGTAGTATATTCGTTGCATACATGAGTTAAAGCAAAACCTTAAAATGCTAACAATCCCCTAATCATCAGCAGCAAGTAACAATGGATCAGTCGAGAGAGCTAGACTAGGAGATAACTTGATTTGAAATACGATTTTCTTGATAGAATTTGTTCATATATACATCTTTGAAATAGTTTTGTGTTGAATGTTATCGGGAATCGTCTCATTTCGATAACGGGTATATTTATCGATATTTTTTTTAAAAAACTATGATTTACGAAAACTTTCATTTTCAATCTTTAGTTATTTTAGTATATAGACAGACAGATGCTGATCGGGAATGTATACTTGATTGAATTGGAGCTGTTTCCTTCAGCCTGACACACACGACATTATTTCATTATACGCTTCTTACCACTTTTCAATGGGTATACAAATATTAAAAGAAATATTTCATAAGAAATTTAACTCGAATTTCATTCAGCCTCAAGTGTTAAGCAAACAAAAGAGCAATTCAACAATTACAACACAGCTGAAACACATTTTAAAGCTATGGTTTATTAAAAGGCAAACTTAATCAAAAAGTGCAAATCTTTCCCATACAATTTGTTTTTGAATTAAAGTGTTATTTTATTTACTAATATAGAAAACCAAACCTCATCAAATTTCAATCAAATATATATTTTACGGTGTGCGGCAAGAAAAAAATAAATCTTTTGATCTCTTTGTAACTGGGCTGACATTTTTATCAGTTAGCTGACTCATCCAAGGCCTGCACCCAGGACTGGGACAGGGAGTGGGTTCGAGAGACAAGGCTCGTTTCGTAGGTGGGTATTTAACCATTAACATTTGTAAATGAAAAATGCCAAAGCCAAAAAGGTGAGCCAGCAAAGAAGAAGAGGCAACAACAACGTCAACATCAACTGGAACTGATGTTGATGACTTTGCATTGAATGCATTTGATGCGTTTCCATTCAATATGCCACACACACACACAGACACATAAACATACAACAAAAGCGACACAACGTGTGTGTTAATGATGATGCAACATTTGCCACAATTGTTGTTTGAAAAAAGGTGCCTTTGGCAAAGTTTAACGCCCGAAGGCCGCAAACAATGCTCGTTTTTTTGCCGTTCCTCGATTCGTTGTTCGCCGTTGAAAGTTTTTCGACTTCTTTTTTAAAAGAGGGTATAATGAATGTGTCATGAAAGTTGCCCGCTGTTTGGCATTTTACATTGTTTACGTTGGTTTTAGCAACAAGGCGTGAATTAGATTTGAAATGTAACGCGAATGTATCTCAAAGATTTGGCTACATTTAAAATTAGTGTTTGTATATCATAGATACTTCAGAACTACGTGCTATGCGTACAATAGAAAATGTATCTCAAAGATGATTCACAGAGATGTATGTACTACCTTGAAAGCATAGGTCTAAGAATGTATCTCATAGATACTTCGGTTCTACAAGCTTTGCGTTGTATGTGATATTTTTCAGTTATTATCTCATACATTAGAAAATGTATCACAGAGATGTCCCATGGATGTTTGAGCTACACTTTAAGCTAAAACTAGAGATTGTATCTCATAAATAATTTGCTTCTACGAACTTTGTATTATTACTTACTTACCCTTTACTTAATTTAAGCCAAAGATATAATTAGATGTATCTCACAGATACATTCTAGATCACATTGTGATTTAAGTTGTACTCTCCTAGCATCTTAGTTGATTTCACTACATTTAAAGCAAATATATATGGAAAAGTATATATCAAAGATGTCTCATAAATACTACAAATGAAAATAAATATAAAAATATGCGATTGTATAACAAAGATACTTTGCGCTTTATGCTGTATACTTAACACCATTAATTGTGATAAATTAGTTGGCCATTTAAGGCAAGCATTCCGTTCAGTTGACATTTATTAATTTATTTCGCTCTGTTTTTGGTTGGGGTGTTCATGTTCAGACTCAAAGTAATTCTCCACTTTCATATGCAAAATATAATAAATTTTGCTCAGCAAACTTTTGTTCTTTCATTAGTTAAATGACTTTTGTAAGCGCCTCCAAAGACTTTATGACAACCTTCAGTTGTCTCTGGAGGGAGAGTGTATAGCATCTTCTTTGTGTTTGTGTTTGTGTTTGCTCAAAAAGAAGCTGCATCTAAATGTCACTATTTATATATATATATATAAATATATATATGCCATACTCGCATTGGCATTTGCCTAAGCTCTGTACAAGTTGGGGCTGCTTTGGTTGCGGTTTAATAACCACATTCATTGCTAAAGCCAACAAAATGCCCAACAGCAAAAACAACACGAGACAAGCATAAGCATAGATATAGCCATAGTTATAGCCATAGTTATAGCCATGTTAAGAGTCACAGCGAGTCATAAAGTCAGAGTCATAGAGTGCTATGCATGGCTATTATAAATATTTAATACGACTAAAAAAAATGAGAAACAGCACAACACACAACTAGTCAAGCGGGCACACACACACACACACACACACACACATACAGTGAGCACCAAAAAGCATTGCAACAGGTTTGCACACAGTGACTTATTAAATCTTCTGCTTTGTTGTTGTTGTTGTTGTTGCTGTTGCTGTTGTGGTTGTCTGACAACGTTGATTGGTGACTGAAGGTTAGTTCACGTCATAGATGTTTATTTTTATTTTTTTTGCAGCACTCATAAATTATTATTTTGTAGTTACAACAAAAAAAAACTAATTGCAATTAATGACAAAGAAAAAACGCAATTGAAAAGAAAAAGACAATTAAGCAAAACATGCAGTTTATGCACAAGTGTTACTTAAACTATTTCAAGCAAAACTAATTCACTCTAACTAACAAGTTGAGGTTATCGCAACAATTAACAGAAACCAACAGCAATTCAGAACAAACAATGAAGCTTTAGCCCTGTGCTGCTTCTTCTCGCTCTCTTCTTTTTCTTCTTGCTTCTGCTTCTCTCTGATAGCAAGATCACCTAATTTCGCATACACAATGCAAACAACGTCACACACACACATCAAAACTTCAACTGAAGTTCCTCTCTCGTATTTCATGACTTGTTAAGATGCTTCGTCTTATTGCTGGTTGCCGCCCCATTGTGTTATTCAATGCTTATGCTTATCCAAAAAAAAGAATAAATAAACAAGCAAAATATATAAAACAAGGAAGTCGCTCAGCTTGTGTGTGTGAGTTTGTATGTGTGTGTGTGTGTGTGTGTGTGTGGTTTTGATAGATATCGCACCAACTATTTGTATTTGTCGAGTTGTTGTTATACCGAGAACCCAATGGTTGTGTAAAAGATGGTTTGATGAAATTGTGTAAAGGGAATCATTTTCGACCTAATAAGGGATATATATTCTTGATCAACATCAACAATCAAATTGATTTAGTTGTATCAATCTGTCTGAATTTATAAACAAACCCATCTCAGAGACTATAAAACGATACACTTAAACTTTGGCAGATAAGTTCTCGCTTGCCAAACACAGTTGTAGTTTATTTCATCTTATCGATATAAATCGATTGCCGATATCAATAAGAAATATTATTCTTAAGATTTAGCCTTCCAATTAATTTGCGACGCACACATATTATTTATCAACTGTAATAATTTAATACATTTTAAGGAACACAGATTTTTATAATCAAAATTTTGTTTCATATTAAGCTAACTACTATCAATATTTAACAACTCTATACAGGGTATCTTCCAGTCGAGCTGTCCCAACTTGCTGTTGCCTCAATTTTCATTAGCCCCCGCCGCATAAGCAATACTAAAAAAACAACAAAATATTCGACGCGATAAGCGCTTTTTATGCACTCCCCGCTGCTGCTGCCCAGCCAAGCCAAACAGCTCTCCAAGCGAAGCACTCAAAACTGACCCAAGGCACAACACGAAATAAGGGGAAACACCGACGCTTCCTCTTCCACTTCCACCACCACCCCCTCTCTCCCCAGCCCCCTCTTCCTACTGCTGTGCCTTATCACCCGCTGGCAATCGCAACAAGTGGAAATGCGAGAAACAACTCAACTCTCAACATTAAAGTCCACGCAATGTTCGAGCTGTTTTAATCTCACACTAGGAACACAACACGTGGATTCTTTTACTGGACGTGAGTTGAATATCAAATATTTAAAGACTATTTCCGAGATAAGATTGGACGGATTTGGTGCTATGCAATTAGACACATTAGAAACGCAATGTCGAGGTGCCAGTTTATGGGGTGAATGCGGAATTTGATGGATGTCAGTTAAGTTTCAAGTGGGGAGTTTTAAGAATACGCAGAGTAGAAATGGTCAGCATAGATATTTTGGTATATAAAGACCTGCAAGTGATGAAAAAAGTGGAAAAAAACGAGGTATACTTGATTTACATAAGTGATGGGTAATATAATGCCAGAGTTAATAAGGAGCAAAAATGGATACTTTGAGCATGCTAAAGATGGAAATACACTTTTATGCTCAAATTAATTAAATCGAAAACAAGCTAAATATGAAAAGCCAAAGTCTACTTGCCAATATTATAAATTTCGTTCCTATGGCAGCTATATGATATAGCAGTCCGATCCGACTGGCTACGATATATTAACTTCCGCAGCTAAAAGACAGAGTTGACGTAGTCAGATAAATACATACATCGATAGCTGGGACATGAGTTCAACGACTTGTTTAGCAATGCTGATAAATAATAATAATACTTTGTCTGGTTAGAGATGTATTTTTCACTACATAACAAGCAATTACAATGTCCTTTGCAAGACTAAAAATAAACGCACAATTTTAGCCTGCCCTTGTTTGGCAGTAATCAAATTTTGAGGTCTAATTAAATATAAATTGTCAAGGCACAAAAATAGTTCTGCACTTAACTTTTAAGTATGACATATAGACATGCATATCTAGGCATATATGTACGCATTTATATATATATATATATATATTCGTATATAGTCGATATCCCTTTTGGCCGCATTTGGTCAACATTCTTGTGTGCTTGAAGCTTGGAGAGCTGCTTTTGGCTGCTTGACATGTGCCAGGCGCTCCAATTTATGGCCAACAAACGATACCAAGTACCATAAATTGTGGCCAGCTATTGATTTGTGGTTGCTGTTTGTTGTTGCTGTTTGTTGTTTGTTGTTTGTTGTTGTTGTCTGCTGCGTGTGCTGTTGACTGTTGACTGTTGACAGTTGACAGTTGAGTTACAAGGTCATCATGCGGCTGCTGCTTTTGCTGCCTGTGCTGCTGTTGGTCAGCCAGCAATTGGGCGTGTGCAACGAGTTTGTGCGTCATCAGTTATGAATGTATCTCAATCTTAGTCTTTATCTCTATCTGTATCTGTGTTTGTAGCTTTCATAACTGCGTGCGTAATTACAGTTAACGTTAAGCTCGCTCAAAGCTCGAATTCATTTCCGCTAAAAAATCCACAGAATTCATTCGTTGCTTCTTACATCTTCAACTTTTGATTAATGGCTAGCCCAACCTAGGCAAACATTTATATAAGGCTACACTCAGCGAAAAAACGTGTGTTGGGTTATATATAACTTAAAGACATGTATTCAAGTGTAATTAAGATCAGTTCTGTTTTAAGATTATAAAAACAGATTTGAGTAGTTGAGATAAGCACTAAATATCTTACTACAAGTAAACAAGTTGATTTAAGCAAGCAACCGCTGCAAAATGAGAACAATTGTACTTAATTATATTAGGGAAATTTGATTAACTTTAAATGAGATTATTTGCTTATTTTTTTCTTTGTCTTTGCGGTTTACACTGCTCAAAAATAGCACGTGAACTAACTAAATAGTTGAAAGTTGCGCATTAGACTTGAAAATGTATACTTAAAGTAGGATTAATAGAAAATAGTGAAGTATTTGATCAAGCACAAAGTTCCTGTACGGTGTTTTATATTTAAGACCTTAAATTATTGAATCAATCCAGTTTGGGTTCATTTTGAGATGAAAACAAAATAGCTATCATCATTAGTAATAAGTTCTTGATGAAAAATAACAACATTTTAAAGTGGAAAATGAAGTGCAAATCGTATTTAGCGGATGCCAAAGCAGTCTAAGATTAATCAAATTGTAACTCTCATCAAAACTATTTGTTTCCGTACATTTTTTGCCAAGTGTATGTCTATAAATCGAGTGTTTGACAGGTAGCAAAAGGGCAGAGAGCAGAAAGAGAAGTCGTCGATGATGATGGTCCCTCCTTGGCCACAACAATTGAGCTGTCTTCTTGAGCCACCGAGATACTTATCGCATCTTGTGTTTAATACATTTTTTTTTTGGCATTGTTTTGGGCCTATGGACCCACATCCAACCACGTCTCGGTCTCGTCTGAATGTCTGTTTGTGTTTGTCTATTGTTGTTGTTGTTGATTTTGTTGTTGGATTTCCATATTTGTTTTGAGCCCACACAGTGATTAGGCGTTGCTCAAGTCTCATAGTCTCGTGCTGATGCTTGATGGGTTCAATTAGTAAATGAAATTGTCCAAATATTTGAGCTACTTACTTTGAGACACTTTTGTGTGTGTCTGTCTCGGTTTGTGTTTTAGTGTGTGTGTGTGTGTGTGTGACACAGACGGTAAAAGACCAACGCTTAATAACAGATCTGATAAGGTGCAGCTGGTTCTCATATCCGAAAACTGGATGTGGGTCGTTCGACGACTGGAGTCGATTCGAGTCGAGTTGAGTCGAGTTCAGTTTATGGACATAGGCCATAAGCCAAATGCGTTGCGCTTTCACCACAAAACTGCAATCTCAACAAGCAGACGAAGAAGATGACGAAGAAGAAGAAGAAGAGCTACACACACAAAACATACTTCGACAGCAGCAGATAGGAAAGACGTAAAGCTACTTAATCAAAGTAGCCGCAGCGAATCCGGCGTAGAGCCAAAGTGAAAACTGCACTGCTCAAAGGCAGCCTGGCAATTACAGTGCACACTCAATATGAGCGTAACCAGAAGTAATTTGTATTTGTATTTCGTAAAGAGAATTTTGAGTTTAAAAGTTAGAATTCGATTCTTAAAATTTGTAGCATCTCTTGAGATATCCCTTTTTTATTTATTTTCTACTTTTATTCATAGAAAATATGACACTAAAATCAGTAAATATTTAATTTATGAGCTAATGTGATTATTTTTCTTTGATTATTTAAAGATTTCGTTTTGTTCTGCAAGCAATCACAAGCCAAGTTAATATGAATAGCCGTTCAACTGCAATCGAATTATTTCCAATTTCTATTAAATGTTTTCTCTTTCTAATAAAATAAACCAATAAAAATCAGTAGATTTCAATTATGATCTACTGTCAATATTATTCTAGCATATTTCATCATTTGATTTCAGTTTGCAGAGTTTCAACATTTTTCACCCCATTTCATTTGATTTCATTGAATTTACTGAATCAATAAATGGAATTATAGTTTACTGTGCAAGTGAACCGTATTTTATTGCGAATATTCACTGTATTATGCACTTGATATGCTCCTTTGTTGCTGATGATGTCTCTTGGCCGACTTTTAAAGTGTTTTTATTTTTTGTTTTTTTTTCGCTTTGTAATGCCAAAGAAACGTAAAAAGTTTCAATTTCAGTTGCAGTTGCAGTTGACGCTGAAATCGAAGCTTGAAGATGACTGCCGCATTCCAAAAAAAAAAGAAACATTAAAAAAATGGTGCAGACTCCAAAAAAAAACCCTAAAAAAAATTTTAAGAGAGTCAAAGACTATATGGCGATTGTCTCTTATAATTCGTTGTTGTTGTAGTTGCTGTTGTTGTTGCTTGTTGTTCTTGTCGTTTGTTGCAGGAACCAGTTTGGTTTGAATTTTATGTGTATTTGGTTGAAAATTTACGAGTTTGGCGAATAAAGCAGCAAAGAATTCAATGAACTCGTCTTCACTCGCCTTCTAAGCCAACGTTGGGCCCAAAACGAACTTGGCTCTTATACACACAAACACACAAACACACACACACACACACAAACAGACAACACATACACATGCATACATATATATACATGTTACTTAAACGTTTACACAGCTATGCACATGTTTATATATATAATAGACACATACATATATACACTCGGAAAAATATACAATTTTTGGAGAAATCCTTGAAAATTAAAATCAAAATTTATATTCAATTTTTAATAACATTTGCAAGACAGTTGTGGAATAAATTAAGTATTTCAAACTAAAAGGAAAACCTCATCTAAAGCTGAGCAACGTTTGCATACAAAGCAAAGTAAAGATTGTTTTCACTGGGAAAACACTTCCGTTCTTAAATCAACTTGATTAATTGTAGTAAGCTATTCAGCTTATTATTTGCTCAAGCTCTCAAAGCAAAACTAAACTGAATTGAAGCTGATAACAACCTTAAACTAAACTAAATGAGCTAAAATATTTATGTTCTTAAATGAGAAACCAAATCGTTTCCAGAATTTCGTGATTTTATTTAATTATAAATTTGGGCATTTACCTTTACTTATTTAAGGCATGGATGAAGTATATCAAATTTATGCTGTTATCGAGTCAAATCAAAACTAATTAAGCTTATGTCAAGAATTTAATAGCCTTTACAAATATGTTTAGCTTCCGTTTAACCTACTTTAACTCTAAAATTTGCAGTTAAAACTAATTTAGGCATAAACTGCACTTTTCTTCGAGTGTACAATCTACCAAATTATATATATAAATGTATACATATATACAAACATTTAATGGAGGCCTATTTTGTGTCCGCAGGCTGCTAGTTATGCAAATGCAAATGCCTCTGTCTGTCTGTCTGTCTGACTGTCTGTCTGTGTGCCTCTCCACCAGCAGCATTCACATCTTCCTCTTCTTCTGCTGCCGCTTCTTGCTATTCTTGGCTGCCCACCCGCTGCAACAAGAGGGCAACAGAAATTGCTTTCGAATTGGTTAACCAACGAATTCTTGCAACAACAACAACCAACAACAACAACAACAACAATTGACATTAACAACAAGTAAGCGCAGCATGTTGCCAATTCTTGTTGTAATGCTGTTTGTTTGTTTGTTTGTTGCTCACTTGTAGCTTGTGGCAGGTTGTAGCAACATTTGTCTTGTCATTGCATTTGTAGAGCCTTCTGCTACCTACACACACACACACGCACACACACACACACATACAAACACGCCCCCTTCCTGTTCCGCTTCCCTTTATATGGGCAATTAGCTGCAGCCGCTTTCGGGATTTCCACTTGCTTCATTTGGTCAGTGTTTTGTCTTTTGTCTTTAGTTTACTAGCTCAAACATTATTCACTTCTCTGCTCTTCTCGCTTCTCTTATCAGCTCTACTCGCTTGTCTTCTCTACACTTCTCGCTTTTCATCTCTTCTTTTATCTGCTCTTCTCGCTTCTCTTCTCTGCTCTTCTCGTTCTCATCTTTGCTCTTCTCGCTTCTCTTCTATTCTCTTAGCTTCCCTTATCTTAACATGTATCTTATATATTATTTTAGCTTCTCATCCCTGCTCTTCTCGCTGCTCTTCTCATCCCTTGTTTGTTTACCTTGCTCATCTCGCTTCTCTTCCCTGCTCTTCTCGCTGCCCTTCTCACTTCTCTCACACATTTTCTCATCGTCCGCATTTAAGCTGGACTCAATTTAGTTTGGTGCTCAACTTATAATTAAAACGCACACACACAAAAAACAAAAGACACTGAGCGGCAATTTATGGCCAAAAGAGTTGGCCATTTAAGTATTAATTGCCATCATTTGCTGTCGTTGAAATGATAAGATGCCAACTCAAAGAAATAGAAAGAAAAAACCGGAAAATAATATAAACCACAATTAGGCCGACGATGAGCATCTTCTTTTCTTCTCTCTCGACATATTTTAAGTGCTGGGCGGGAAAGTTGTCTAATTGGCTTAGAAACGAGTGTTTTTAATTCAAGTTGAACCTTAAATTCAATTATAACGTTTTATACAATATTTTATAGAAAGTATCATTAGCTAAAATTAAATACAAATCTATTAGGTTCGTTAAAAGACACTCTTAAGGCCGATTCTTGAACGGATATGGGAAAAATAAAGTTTAACACATATGTTTAACAACTATTTAGCTATTTAGTTCACACCCGTTTGTAGATCAGTGTTAAGCTTTGTAGACAACTAAGAAAAAAAAAACAGATAGAAAGGAAGACTTTTATAGACATGCCAGGGTTAAGAATACATTTTCAAAGTGGCCAGCATCTTAATTTGATAACAGACTTAGCTGGCTATAACGACTTTACTATTGCTGCTGTTCAAGAATATAAATATAAACTTTCTCCTCTCTCTCCTTTAAGCCGTTACAAACTGCACCACAAAATCGAAAAAAAAACCCCTTTCTGCTGCTCACCAAGAAATTGTCTGTTCTAAAGTTACGCAAAGGTTCTTGCACAACAGAATACAAAGTGGACATCAGGTTGAGCTTGAGGGCGGTTAAGCTTTGCATAAACAACTCACAATCGGAACTGGACACTGAGACGTGCCCAGTAACTGAAGCCACATTCTGCAGCACATACACCGTCGACTCTTATATCAAACTAGTGTCAGTTGCAGTTTGTCTTTTGGGCTAAAATTCTCGAGTGAGTTTCTCTTAGCCAGAGAGAGAGACAGACAGAGAGAGAGAAAGAGAGAAACAGAAACGTGCTCAGCATTTTTGGGGACAACATTAGATTACAGAGGCAGCAACGAAGAAGTCAACAAAATTAAATAAATGACATGTATATATAAATATATATAAATATATATAGCGAATTCCGCTTGATCGTGTTACGAAACGTGAAAAAGAAGCAAAAATGCAAGAAATGGTTAAAAAACTCGAATCGCTGTAATTGAAATGTTTTTTTCCTTTTTTTTGTGTTTTTTCTGATTGTATTTTAAACAGCTGTTCGGAACGTGCCAAAGTATTAAATGAATGCAGAGGGATAAGCGCAAAATGCAGTTACATTTCACACACACACAAACACACATAAATCCACGTTAAGAAGATGATGTAAGGGGGCGTGAAGAGGGGAGGATGAGAAGGGACAGATGGGTTCATAACAGCGCTGTGAATAATCTATGTAAATTAATATAAATGGCAACAGCTTTAACTTTTACTCGCTAACATAGACCGATCAACCAACCCCCCTGCAGAGCAGCCCCTCCTCCCTCCCCCTATCCACCTATACTTTTTCTATGCTTTTTGGCCGACATTTATAATTAAATTTAATTAACATTGCTGCCGCCGCCTTCCTAATGATCAGCTCGAAGCCCAAAGGCGAGCAGCGAAACCCCGTCGGAAAGCCCCTGAACCCCCTCCCACGCCCCTTCTCCACAGACTGGAAACCCCGTCGGAACTCGAAGCCTAGACAAGAAGCATGGAACCCGTTTTTCATGTGTACGAAAATTAAGCGAATGTTGAACGTTAATATTAATAAATAAAATATGATAAAATGATTAACGAAAGAGTAGTTTTAACTGCAGCACAAAGCGAGTCGAGAGCGCTCGACTAGCTAGGTACCCAGTAAAATATAAGTATTTATAAAGAAGTTAGAAGATTTGCTGATAACAGTTTTTCTGTTCCATAGAAAATATACGTTAATCAATCATTTTGTACAGTAAAGAAATAATACGTCTGACTATTTTATATATCAATTATAAGACTGTATCTTTGGAAGTGTTTCTTTTATTGTTATCGGTAATCGATTTACGTCGATATACGCTACAGGGGTGCAGTTACTGATCCATTTCTTTTCCGGGCAGTTACTTCATTCTTATTCATCATACCCTTAATCTTAAAATATATTTAAAAATGAATAAAATAGTAGCTGCTGCTGCTGTTGAAAAAAATGAGACATAAATCAAGTCATGGGCGAAGCCACTTTTACTTGTTGGCATATGAATTGGCCAGGTTTGGACAGGTTTCAGCAACAGCAGCAGCAGCAGCAGCAGCAAGTGAAAATCAGACAAAAGGTATGCAAAATTTCGAAGGGGCGCCAAAAGTCCCCAAAGGCACTGGGAGTGAGTAAAAAGAGAAAAAAGCAATACATAAAGAATGAAATTGAAAGAATATTCCAGTTATGAGGTACTCAAAATAATTTGGTTAACAAAGAAGCCGAAAATAAATGTATATGCAGAGTAAACTCAATGGGGCAAAAAATACAAAAAAAGAGTTTGGCTGAGAACAGAAAATAGAGTAAAAAGGTAAAACTCAAAAAGAAAAGGGAACTAAAAATTGCACAGAGTACTCAAGTCAAGTGTATTTACTTGAAGTATGCTTTAATTAATTCCAAACAAATCGTCACAAAAAGCGAAGAACGAAAGTCAAACGAATTTCAAGACTAACAAAATCGCAATTTGTGAAAATAAACAAAAACTTGGAGCTTTACTCATTTCTATATCTATTTTTTTCTTCTATCTTTCTATATCAACACAGACAATTTACTCTCACTTCTTAAATCAATATTTATTTAAAAAAACTTACACACAAGTCAAAACAGACAGAGTTAGATTTGTCAAATGACTTATTTTATCAATAAAAATTTGTCAACATAGAAATAATTTTATCATTTTATAACAAAATATATGATATTTGTGAAACGTTCAATGAACTGCCCATTTGAACCCTATTCATTCACCTGCTCCGATCATAATCCAGTTTAAGCCAAATTTAACTATGCAGATTCGTAAAAAAGCTAGCCTAATTAGCGTATTATAAAAAAATACTCTATTTGATTACTAACGGAAATTTCACATCAATTTTTTTATAGCAGCAACTAGCTTAATTTCCCCCTCTGCACCCTGCTGCACCTCTCTTATAAAACTGGGTCATTTAACGGTATTTCTAATATAAATTCGCTTCGTGTTAATTAATAAAAAAAAATGGCAAAAATTGCCGAAAGCACGCAAAACCAAACAGGCAAAAACAAAGCACAGACAAAGAGAGTGGGTGAGAGGGGGGAAGAGAAAAAAGAGATGGGGTGTAGACAGGGTTGCATTTAAAAAGGGTAGCTGCTGCTGCCATGGCAAAAACAAAAGCAAAACAAAAGGAAAAAACAAACGCAACCAGCTGCTAAGCAAAAACCCAAACAAAACAAGACAAAAAAAATCAAAGCGAATTTATTGATTTTTTGTTCGTCGTTGCCGGTTCAAAAGAGAAACCCAACAAAAACAAAGGCAAGACAAAGTCAAGGAAGCGCCCAGTATAATTTGCAAACAAAAACCAAAAGCAAAGCAAAAACAAAATGTCAATGAACGCCAAAAAAAAACCAAAGCAATGAAGAAGAAGATAGACAGACAGTGGAGGGGGTGGGGAGGGTGTTGCAGTGTTGTAAATGTCAGCGCGAGTTAACGGAGCAAACAGCAAAGCAAAGCAGACAACAACAACAAAAATGACAGCAGCAGGTGCCGCCTGTGTTGTTGTTGTTGTCGGGTTCTATGTCAACCGTTTCGTTGCGCGTCAGACATGTCTGTTTGTCGGTGTGTCTGTTGCTTGGCTCCTTTTGGTCGCGTGGCAGTTGGACTTACCTCTCCCTCACCGTTGCTACTTGCGTCGATGCCGGCGCTGCTGCTGTCGCTGCTGGCGTTGCTGCTGCTGTCGCTGCTGGCGTTGCTGCTGCTGTCGCTGCTTTGATTTTGCTGTCAGAAAGGAACTTGCGGTAAACGCGTCGCGATTTGCACTATACACACAAAATAAATACAAAACTAATTCAAATCCATTAACATTAATCAACACTGACAACGCGCTTCCGTTTTTTTTTTAATTTTTAATTTGACACCTATCAGAAAATGTGCTCAACTCTTTGTTGTTGTATATTAATATGTACGTTACTCATTTGTAATTTATGCTTAGATTATATTTGTTATATACAATTTGCATTTAATTTCCAAACACACACACACACATGCACAAACACACACAAATTTCACAGCTGACTGTGATTTGTGCTTCTCCTTCTTCTTCTCGTTGTTGTTGTTGTTGTATTTTCACGCGCTCGCACTAACACAAACACACAACACACGCACACAGCCACGCGCTCCCGTAACGAAAAACACACACACACACAGAGACAGAGTTGCACCTGTGTGCGTGTGAGAGTTTTGTCCGTTATGTCGTGCAAAGCGAAGAAGTTTGGCGAAGAAATGCAAAGTGCGTGTAGCACACCACACTTCCAACGGTTTCAACGGCCAACAATAGACTGAAATGAAACGTAATGAAGCGGTTTGCAGCGCCAGCAGTAGTTAGCCGGCTAAAACCGATGGTTGGCAACGCCAGGCACAAACATGCTGCACCGACACGTTCGATGTGTGGGTGTTCGATGTGATAAATACGATTCGGCGATAAAAACTCTGCCGTATTCCAGCTGAAATGTCCCATGACGAATCCAACCCGCATTGGCTAAAAATATTAATTCGTATCGGTGAAAAAAATGAAATTCTATCGGTTCATAAATATTGCAGTAAATAAATGTATTTCATTAATTTACAGAAAATTGCATATATATATATCAAATAAAAGTAAAACCATTGAAATTGATAACTTTTGCTGTTATCTTCTGTGGCTCTCTCTCTCGCTCTCTAAATATCCTCTCTGACTCTCTCTCTCTCTCTCTCTCTCTTTCCCCACACGGGTAACACTTGTTGTCAAGTCGAACTCGAACCTGGCTCGCCAGCGACTGCTCAGCACTGACGCAACATGGAACGTCATACAGCACTTGCTCGTTGCCGGCTGCGAGCATGTTGCAACTGAGCAGCACTTGACGCTGCAGTCTTGCACGTGGCTGATTTGCATTCCTTATTGTTGTTGTTGTTGTTGTGTTGTGTCGTAAAAGACTACAAAAATAGCGCGCAAATATTTACTATAAAAAAGGGGCATTTTATATAAAAAAAAAAACTGTTTGTTGTGTCTGTTTCTTTTTTCTAAAACAAAAGAAAAATGCAACTGTTTATCAATGCGAAACAATTGCTTAAACGAAAAAAACAAACAAAAACAATCGGATTTCAGGTAACAATAAAAGCTGGTCTTTCCCAAATATTAAATTATTGTTGTGGTTAGGTGTGACGGGGGCATTAAAAAATGTGTTTATTTTCTTTTTTAGCATAAGCCCATTTGCAAAACGGTAGTTGCAAATTGCAAAATGGCACTTAAAAAACAAATGACAAGTTTAGACAAATCGGTTTTAAAGCTAAATGCAATTTAAAACTAATCTCATCTCTTTCAATCTGCTTTTCTATATTTATCTCTCTCTCTCTCTCTCTCTCTCTCTCTTTATCCCACGCTCTCCCAGTCTGCCTCTTTTTAGATATATTTTCATCTCATTCCTTTTCTCATCCCGTTCCTTTTCTTATTTCTCTTATTTTTGCTCTTTTCTCTCTGTTCCTTTCTCTCTTCAGTTATCACCCCTCTTTCCATCTGCCTCTCTTTCTGCCTAATATCGTTATCCCTCTCGCTCATTTCTTTCGCTCTCCCTGTCAATCACACTCCCACCTCTTTCTGCCTTTCTCTCTCTTTAAATATTTACAATTATTTTCAGCACTCTTTTCTCTCCCGCTTTATATCGCACTCTCATCTCTCCCTTTCTCTCTTCCTCTCTCTCGTATCTAAATCTCTCTCATCTCTTTCTCCCTCTAATCTTTTTATATATTTCTCTTTGATATCTTTAAATCATTCTCCTATATTTCTCTCTCTCTCTCTATCTCTCTGTCTCTCTCTGTCTTTTCCTTACTTTTCAAATAATGTTTTGAAATCGATTTCGATTTTAACACTTGACCAGTTGGCCAATTGCCTCAACAGGCAACAAATTGACAATTTTCGACGCCATCAAAACCTCCACTCGAATTGCTTCAATGTCTGACGCTTTCCACCCCTCAACCCCCCCCCCCCCACGACCTCCTTCCCCCTCCTCCAAATCTAAAAGTTGCACTTTTCATTTATTTGTTTGCATTTTCATTGGAAGCAATATTGAGTTGAGTCTCCGAGGAGCACAGTCCGCAAAAGATACACTCACAGAGAGAAGTTGTTCTAAAGGAATATGGATATGGCATCAGAGCTGTATAGTTGTACATATATCATATATATGTAAATATTTAATGATTATGATTTTACTGTCTTCAAACTTAATCTTGATGGGTTGGATCGAAGAACTATATATCATATAGCTTCAATAGAAACAATGGTTCGATAGATAAGTTCTTGTTATGAACAACTTTCCATGCCGTGAATCCATTGATAATGAATAAGGAGAGTATAATGAAGCTATGTAGAAGTATGTAACAGGCAAAAGGAAGCATCTCCGACCACATCATGCATATATATTCTGGATCAGCATCATTTCCGATAGCAATAAAAGACACAATATCAAAAACATAGCCTTCTATTGATCAATATTTAGACATATTATTGATCAACTTGGAACAGAAAAGAAGCGCAAATTTTGTATTTCTTCTATTCTCTATTTGTCTATTAAACGTATTTGTGCAGGTTCATCTCCAGTTCGAGCTCTCTCGACTAGAGCATTCTGCAAGGGTATTTAGAATGCGATTTGCCGTATTCTGGTCTTTCATTCTGGTTTTTCACTTCTATGGCAACTTGGCTGAAAACGAACTCAAAGTTTTGCGCTGTTTGCTGACTTCTATTGATAAACTACAGCGTTTCTTTCTTATGCACAAGTTCTTCCCATTTATTGTGCAAAAAGTACCCATCTCGCTAGGCTCCTCCCCTACCCCCGCCGGTGCCTTGGAGACATTTGTTCTTTGCATTGTTTTGGAGACTTTACTAAATTCACGACTCCAATGTGGAAATGGAGATGTTCCTCAGCTCAATTTGGCCAACTTGGCCAAGTTGGCAAGTGAAACCTGGTTTGACAAGAGTTTCACCAGCGTCTTCATTAGTTTTTCGTACAAAACTCAGAGGGGGTGGCGGTGAGGGGGAATCTATTAACTCTTTTTGGTTGTGCTACTGCATCTTCCACTTCAACTTCATTTGGGTCAACTCAATTCGGGTTTCTCAATTAGACGAGTTTCAATTTCGAAGAAGCGCTTCATAAAAGTTGAATGAGTTCAAGAATTTGAATTGGTTTTGTGGCTTGAATGAAATGAATTTATTCATGATATTTAAATTTAAAACTTAAGTATTCAAAACCGCAGGTATTGGCGATAATTATATCGTTTAGATATCGATGAGCTCGAATTCATTTTAATGGCTACTTCACTCTTAATTAAAAAGATTCACACTCTTTCATTACATGAACAACAATTGAGACACAATATTATTTATGATCAAATTTCTTTACTCGGCACAGCTTGCTGAGTTCAAAATGAGTCATCGATAACATATCGGTATTTTAATTAAAGTTCATTCTTATAACAGATTCTTTCTTTATCTGTCTTAAGGCGAAATGCTACTTGGAAAACTGACTTACTTCTAAGCATTACGCTTGAGGACACTTTATCGATAACATTAGATTTTTTATAAGTTCAACAATTGATAAGTTGTAAAGATAGGAGCGATAACTTATCGACAATGCACCCATTGAGTTATTAAATAATGTAAGGCCATATTTTACTTCAGTTTTGTGGCTCACAGAGTCTATAATGTTGCATCGATAACATATCGATATATAAGATAAATTAATTTTTGTTAGCGTTTTGTGCTACTAACTGTGTTCAAGTCGAATGCCACTCGTATATCCGATTTTTATTCGATAACGATAACTTATCGATGATTGATAAGCAGTTAAATATGTGCACCTCGATAACAACGTATCGCTAAAAGAAATTCTCCTTTAATTTTATGCACTTTTGCACCCGAAAAACATGCTCGCTGATAGATAACAAAAATATGTGGCAAGTATGAGCCCCGGTTGGGGCAACAGCTGCCTGGACTTCTGCGTCTACTTGGCCGATTTGGCTGCTTCCAATTTGCTGGCCAATTGCAAAATGCAATGCACGCCCCACGAGCG
This sequence comes from Drosophila silvestris, assembly GCA_035043445.1. Taxonomy (NCBI): domain Eukaryota; kingdom Metazoa; phylum Arthropoda; class Insecta; order Diptera; family Drosophilidae; genus Drosophila; species Drosophila silvestris. Next base: position 1,561,074 of record JAWNMZ010000170.1, on the reverse strand, counting down.
AACGGAAAAAACTCATTTGCAACACTTCACGCAATGCCGGCGATTTCGATTTAGCCAAGATCAAGGGCGATAATAAAGAGCGCGGTCCAAAAAAAAAAAGAAAAAGAAAACAAAAAAAATTGTGTTGCGTTGCGTGCCGCGAAGCCAGCCGTGCCTATAAATAGCCATAGCAGTTGGGGCAACAACAGCAAGAGCAACAGCAACCGCAACTTGCAACAACTCCAACAAACTTATAAACTTGGCCTTATCCCAGCTGGCTGATCTTTACGCAGCAGCAGCTGTGGCAACAACAACAGCAACATTCCTTTCGACATTTAATTAATGATCGCGATTGCAATCAATGCAACGCATCTTTGCAACACCCCCTCCCGTTGCAGCTGCTTGTGAATGAGCTGAATGAACGCATTTGGTGGCCAGTTAGCTGACAAATACTGTAATTAATTTTAATTGCAGCGATTGGCGCCCGCTTTCCGTCTCATTAAAGGTATTTGCCTCTTGGCCAGGCCAACAGACTCTGCTGTTCTTGTTGTGTTTTCTATCATATCGCCCACTTGCGTGGGGCGCGGCGCTTGTTGAGGGGCAAATCAACAAGGGTTCGGTACGTGTTTTTGCACCTAATTGCAGAATCGCATCGCCTCCAAGTTTGCTTTTTTCCCTTCCTGTTTGCCCGCCCATAACAAATGCTTAATGCAACAGCATTTCTTTGCTGTCGTTTTGTATGCTCTGCTTTGCAGCATTATTGAGTGGGCTATATCGGGCTCAAGTAAATCGATTAACTGTATATGCCAGAGAAGCATTTTCATATGAATTAATTCAACTTTATCGTATTGCTAACAACTATTAATTAATATTTAGATGTGTGCTTTAATTATTTACTTCATTGTATTTAACGCAATAGTTTATAAGTCCCAATTTTGTGGCACTAGCTTAAATTCAAAATTTGTATATATTTTTCTATATATTTTGAGTACCACAGCAGAAACGAATACCGAAACACAATTTGGTAGCCACACATAAGCTTTACCGGAAGCTGCACACGTCACACACCGGAAATTAAACCGGATCGGAAATCTAACTCATTTAAAAACTCAATTCTCAAAAGCAGCACTTGTTCGCTAGAAAAGTTTGACTTTATATTTTTATATTTTTTGTATGCACATCTTTATTTTAAAGTATCTAAAAGTTGTCTCTTTCCAATCTTTAAGCATATACAGAAATGTTTTAAAAACTGTCTTCGAACTTGGTGCTTCAAATTAAACTTTGCTATTAATTTGCAATTTTAAAGTTTTCCTATAAAACAGACAGTTCTGGAAGCACTGCTTTACAACCACTGTAAGATGTATCCTGATGAGCAGAGTATGTTGCAGTCGCCCAAGCCCGATTGGCAGGTATTCCACTAGTAGTTGCTGTTATTCCTGTTGCATTGCTCGCAATTGCTGTCAATGGAGTGTAGCAAAAGCAATAAAATCTATAACAACAACAACAACAACAACAACCAAAACAGCAAAGAAGAAGAAGAAGAGGAAGCCATCAACAGCAGCTGAGCAGCGAACTCATTGAAATGATTGCGAGAGACCTTTTCTGGCAAATGCTCAAGTGCAATAACAATATAAAATACTTTTAGTGTTCTGTTCATTGAACGTGCACAAATCCAATTAGATTTGCCACACACACAGCCACAATTTCTGTCAAGCACACACACACACACACAAGCCACAAACGAAATCGTAGCATACTTTTGTGCGCAGGCAAAATTTTCGCCAACCAATTTGGCATTTACACAACTTCTGACTGCCACAGAGTGTGTGTGTGTGTGCAAATATGTGTGCAAATGTGTGTGTGTGTGTGTGTGCATGAAAAGTTTGTCTTGCGTCTAGTTAATTCCGCATTGCCGTATATTGATTTTAATATATTTTTCGCCAACATAACTGCAGCTAACTTTATCATCAAGATGAAATTCAAAATATATTAAGTTTTAAAAAAATTGGCTATAACCGACTGCGACATACTCTGTTACCAGTGTAAAACCAGTTGATAATGGTTGACAGCAATAATACTCGTAAGCAGAATTCGATTTGGTAACTGTACATTATCTAATAATCTATCTTCCGAAATTGGTGACTAGCTCAAAAAATGGTCAACAAATGCGATGATAAGCGTGGGTGCAAAGTAGATGTGGGCGTGGCTGGTAAATATATATGTTGATCTTTGTAAAGTGTCACTTAAAATTATTAAAACTATTTATGATCCGATTTCAATAAAGGTTTACTCTGCGCAGCTCAATAAGTTCAAAATGAGTCATCGATAATCGATATCTGTATTTGCATTGTTGTTAAATGCTAATTTATCGATACATAACATATAATGGATAATGGATTGAGTGCAGCATGTTTTTCGATAACATATAAATAAATGATTTAAACGTAACTCTGATAAAGTTTGAAGGTCTGGAACATAAAGCTATTCACATAGAGATTAGACGGATGTTGCTATTCAAGCTGTTAGCTTCTGGACGAATCTGATCACTAATCACATATATATTTATATATTTTTATCTAGCATCTTTACTACCTCTATTTGGGAGTATCGGAGGATACCAGGTTTGTGGTTCTTATATGTATTCCTGTCGTTGTCATCCATCTCGACTTTCCGCAGATGCGACTGTCAGCTTATGGATAAAAATGTATCCACAATTATTGAAGTGTTTTTTCATTTATGATTACCAATCAGATAGAAACTTCCTCTTTATCAATGAATTCGACTGATTGACTGGCCAATTAATCGGGCTAATTAGGCGTGCAAAAAGCGTTAAGCATATGTGAGCATAAAACATTAAAATCATTTCAAGTTATGTTCAATCGAAATGAAAACCAATAATTAAACATATTAAATGCATTTGCGAATGAGACACATCAATCATGTCTATCAATATCAATATCTCAATCGGATGGCATATTCAATAGTTGATTAACGTTAAATAACATTAACATAATTAACATATATATATATATATATATATATATAGAATGAAAAACAGTCGCATTAAACACACTCTAATTGGCAAAGCCATCAACAAAATGTTGCAAAACCAAACTTTGGAAAGCAGACAATTAAGAAACCATAAACACATGCTGCCGTGGATAACGGAAGCCAGGCAAATAAATAGCCAAACACACACACACACATAAACACACACATAAACACACACACTAACTGCCAAAAAAACTGTCAAAAAAACCAAAAGTTGGCAGGCAAAAGTTGCGAAGCGCAATTTGAAAAACAGTAAATAAGTCGCGACGGATGCGAATGCGAATGGAGATGAGGATAGAGATGGGGGTAAGGATGTGGATGAGGATGAGGGTGAGCTGGGAACGAAGGAAGGAACGTGCCAACGACAGGACACGTAGTTGGCGCAGAAACTCACGTAAGGATTTGCATATGAACAACAGCTGCAGCAGTGGAAAGAGCAGCGAGAAGAGCTGAGAGAAGAGCGGAGAGAAGAGCGGACAGAAGAGACTGCCTCGCACACATAGAGAAAAACAAATGGATTCCAAAAAAGAAAACTGTCAATCTTTATCAAAGAATTTCAGTCATTTAAGATTTACGTTGGCATTAAAGTTGATTGAAATTGATTTTAAGTGAAGTGAACAAAGGAATTTATCGGGGCGAATTGCAAAAATTACGAATGTTGAAAGTCCTGAATGTTGTTCAAGAATGTAAGAAATGTTGATAGTGGAATCAGGCCAAGCAAATGTTGCATAAATTTGGAAAAGCCCAGAATGAAAACATAATAACTGAGAAGTATTTTGTTGGAATTATATTGATTAGTTTCCAACTTTGAATCGATTAAATGATAAGATCGATAAAGTCTGCAACTGTTAAGATAATGTGGAAATTGAGCGCAAAGGAGGATAAGAATCTGTGCTCTGAAATTATAATGATAATGAGGAGTTCAAGTTTCGTCACTCAACGTCACTCAAAAACAGAATTAATCAACCAAAATAAACTTGACTGAAGATAAATTTAAATCTTCAAATTTGTATAATTTACTTGTTAATAGGTTGCTTGCTTTTTTCTCAGTGTAGCAGTAACGTATACTCAGCAGGCAGATGACATGGCCTGGCAGCTATTTCTATTGGTTTGTAAGCCGCTCCCCCAACCCCCAAACCCCTTTCTCAGACGAAATAGATTGTGACAAATGGGACAGGCAAGCCAGAGGGGAGGGTAGCCTGGTCGTACAGGTGTTTTGCGGCAAAGGGTTGAGGTTGCTGTCTGGGGAGGAAGCACAGTGCACAACTGCAGCTGAATGTGACGCAAATTTATGACTTCAACTGGAGCTCTCTTTATATTGAATATTGCAAGCACTTTGCGATTTGTCGACTCTCGACTGGCAGCAGCCAAATAACATAAAAGCAGATAACAAAAAACATAACAATAAATATACGCTTTGCAGCACTTTTGTGAGTTTAATGCAAATATCAAAATAATTCATTGCCTTAGATTTGCGCAATTTAAATTTAATTGCATATTTCAAGTGGTTCCTGCTTGAGAACTTCTGTGTCCATTGCAATAACGAGAATTGAACTCATGAACAAACTAAGCTTGGCATTAAAAATCGTTACATTTTTGCAGAAAATAGAGATAGAGAGAGAGAGAGAGCACGACTAGCAGATACCCTGCATAGCCAGCTGTTCACTAAATAGTTAGTTTAATAGTTGTCTTGCTGATATAAGTTTGTGCAATACGAAACTATAATCGATATTATTAATATATCAGGATATACAACAAATTAAATGTGTCTTTTATTGTTATCGACAATCGATTTTAATCGAAGTTCGCCATAAGGCTGCAGTTATCGATAAAATGAAATAAACTTGATCTGCGTTTGGTAAACAAGAATTTATATTTGAAATTTTAAGTATCTAGCTTATATAGTCTCTGAGATGGACTAGCTTCTAAAGACATATAGACAAATATGGCAAAATCGATTTATTTATTGATGTTGATCAGGAATATACATATATACTTTAGGGAGACTGTTACATACTTTTGGCACAACTTCATCAATCCTTTTTACACATATTTAATGGACTTGGGAAATAAACAGATATTCCTTACTAAAATTGGTTCGGTTTTAAAGTAAAAGTTTCATTGCAGCTGCAACTTAGTCCAATATATTTTATGCATATTTCAAGCAAATTAAAAATAAGAAAAAAAATTAAAGCTTGACAACAAAATTTCCATAAAATCGATTCGTTGTGGGTTGTTTTAATTTTCGTTATGCTATTATCCAAGTTGTCAATCTCGGTTAGGGGACATTAACAAATTAAGTCACACACTCACACGCATACACACATACACACACACACACACACAGACAGCCCATATGTACACGAGGCAAATGTTGCAGGTGGCAGCGGCAAGTGGCAGCTCAGTGGCACCGCAATCATAATTAGTATGCTCAACGTGGACAGATCTGTGATGCATGTGATGCTGTTGTGTTTGTGCAACAACAACAAGAGAGCAAATGATAGAGAGAGGAGAGAAAGAAAGAGAGAGTGAGTGAAAGAGTGAAAGAGCGAGAGAGAGAGAGGGAGAGGGAGAGGGAGACAGATGGCTTGCTTGGTCAGCCGTTGATATATTGGCTTTTAAGTCGACTACGGCCTGTTGCAATTTCAGCAGCTCAGGCAAAGCAGCTGCTTTCGGGCACAACACATGAATAATGCGAGACAATTTGAAAGGAGCCCAGGAGGAGTCTATGAGAAGTCCAGGCGATACCCAGGCGCAACCTAGAAGCACATCATTAAACTGTAAAAATAGAATTAGAGCAGCAGGCAGGCAGGCGGGCAGGCGGGCTGGCAGGCTGGAAGGCAAACAGGCCGAGAGCAACTTAATTAGAGCTGAGACCTCAATTAAAGCGCACTGGGAAAATGGAGTTACAAAAAGTCATTGCGTAAAAGAGATGGCCACACAGCAAGAGAAAGAGACAAAGCAAACATTCTTGCTTGACCAAAACAACAACAACAACAGACGGAAACAGAAACAACAGCAACTATAATGATGATGATGATGATGATGGTTATGGCCATAAAACACCTTGGCTAATTTGCGCAAATTGCTTTCTGTTTGCAGCTTACGAGCCACAAGTGAGCAATCGCAGGCAGAGGGGGGGAGAAGGGGTTGCAAATGGTTGAGAGAGGGAGAGTGAAGAGAGATTAAGCAAACAAATTGTGACAAACAAATAACCATAAAACACATGTGAAAAGCTACAAATTCGACCTGAAAATTTAGCAACAATCATAAAATTGGCCACAAAACTTTCCCATTCAATTAACTTTGTAGAAACTTAGCTGATTTTTACATAAATTAAGTAAAACACTTTTGTTAATCTTTGTTCAACTAGATGGAAACTGCACTTAAAGCCGAAAACGCAATTCTGACTCGAAATTTATGTTAATTCTATCACAGGAATAATATTTTCACTTATGGATTAAAGCTGCACTTAAAATTGGAAACGCAATTCCGGCCAGAAATTGCATAAAACTAAACCATATTTCAAAAACCAGCACTTTTTGTGAATGGTTTAACCTCTCGATTAAAACTGCATTTCAAGTTGAAAATGCAAAAAATGTTCTAAAGTTGTGTTAAGTCTTTTACCAATATTCAAATTTGCTCTTCAACTGGTATAATAAAGTGTTGTATATTCAAGATACATCAGCAATAATACAAAAGTAAAGATAATAACAGACAAATAATATGTACCAAGCATTGTAAATCTCTAATTTGAATTTAAATTTATATTTAAAAATTAAACTCAAAATTCTTGCAGTTCTCATTTGTAGGCGACTTTTAGTTCACTTCAAAGCAACAAATAAATAATGAAGAATAAATGTGTTTAATTTGCATAATGCATTTGTTCTTAAAGTCTTAAAGCACCAGACAGTTTGAGAGGGCAGCATTCTCCACATTCCTCACTGCCACATTACCCCTCACCTCTAACATTCTCTCTTCGCTATGCCTTGATCCATTTGGGGGCATTTCCCACGCAAGTCGCAAATCGAAAAACTGAGCCGGGCATTGTGCAGCTTGTAGTTGCTCTGAGCAGGGAATTGGTAATGATGAATAGGGAATGGGGGGAATGATGAGCACGGAATGGGGATCTGGGAACTCAGGGCTCAGAGCGCCTGGATGAGAGCAGGATTTACAGTAGAGTTGGTTGCTTGGCCGTCGGCAGCACATGACGGTAATGGAAACAACAAGCTGCCACTTGCCAGACCCTTCACCTTCCTTACCCATCCCCGCACCCCTCCCCATGGTCGTCTTACAGCTCCAGCCGAGTCCCCTACGAGCGCGGAAAGACTGTCGCAATAAATTTATAGCGCCAAAGTGATAATGAAAGTGTTTCCTTCCGTTTTGGCCCAGCTCGTTGCCAAAAGGCAAAGGAGACAGAGACAGAGACAAAGAGATAGAGAAAAACAGAAAAAACAGCAAGCACTCTGAATACTCTATTTTCCCCAAGTGTTGTAGTAAATAATAATATACGACTTCCCTTTAGTTACTCCATCGATCCTTTATACAGAGGATCAATATCACGTTACGATACATGGCTACATCGATTCGACTTTTGATGTTGATCAAGAATATATATACTCGTCGTTCATGCCTCATTCTGCTTTATTAAAAACATTTCTTATTACTTCCATTGATATTTATTACTATATATATCAGATTTGTTAAATTGTTAAATGAAAAATCAATTAGCTCAAAATAAACGTCAACAAAGCTCCAAGCTGCCTGTCAAAGTTATGAAGCTCTCAATTAAAGAAGTTCAACTGGCAACTTTAGACGCTTCTCTCTTCTCCCGTCTCTCTGCAACTCAATACCCTATCGACTACTGGCGGCAACTTGGCGTATGCGCAACGCGTTGCAATGTTTGCCACCTGCAACAACCCATGCCACATCTCCTTCTCCTGGCTTGTTTATTGTTTTTCGCTTTAAGCGAGAAATTCAATTTCGAGAGCAGGCAAACAAGCAAACACAACACACAACACAACACACACACACACCCGTTTCGCACAACAAATGAAACACCGCAAAAATGCTCAAATTGCATTCTATGTAAATCTTTGGCGCGAAGCGTTTCAGCGTTTTATGCCGCGGCATCGTTTAATTGTGCACTTTAACTAAACACAGGTCACTCGCCTAACAGTTGCCAGCGATCAAAGTTAAACGTAGCTAAGAACTCCATCCCAACCCCTCCACACCCCTCAACCATCCTTTTGTGAAGAGGGAATTTTTCCGGTTGCAAACGAGCTTGCAGGACGCACCTAAGGGACTGATAAATAGTTGGTTGAGCGCTGTGGCTGGGGAAGTAGTGGAAAGTGGAGCAAGGGAAAGCTGACTGACTGCCTGAGTAGGTAGAGGGGAAAGGGATGGGTGGGAAACTGGCTGCCCGAGCACAAAGGCTACACAGCGAAAAGAACATGTTGCTAAAATCAGGCACAAATTGAACAGTGAAAAGTGCTCAACAAATTTGAATATCGATTATCATAAATTGGATTATACATAATATTATGTTATATATATTTAAGCTGTTTCCAGAAACCATATTTCAATTAAAAAAAAGAGCTCAACAAACAATCAAAATGTAAGCACTTTAAGACAGTTTTCTTTTTACACTAAAGCATTACCAGAGGATACTCTTGATTTGCGATTGAGTCAAGATTTGCTGCGCTGTTTTTGTCAGTGTATCTGCATTTCTCTGCTGCTCGCCATTTTCTTGGCGCTTTTCCGCATTTCCTTGTTCGCGTGACATTTTTGCCAGCTTTAAGTGAAAGTTGCAATCTATATAATATAAAAATGCTGCAGGGGAAGGGGATGGGGGTTTATGGGTGACGGGGTGACGGGGGATTTAACTATGACAAAAGATTGCAGTGGCAAAAGTTTTGGGGCACTACGTTAATTAATTTTGCGTGAGCTGCAAACTTGAACTCCAGCGAGGCCAAGACTGAGGCCGATGCCAAGTGGCCAAGTGGCCAAGACAAAAGCTCTTAGGACCACATTTTGTGAAGTGCTTTTAAAGAGTGCAGCGTGCAGCCAGGCAGGGGGTGTGGCAACAAAATTGGTCTGAGCATTTCTGGTGCAGTTAAACATTGAACGTTGTGTCTGTGATTTCAAGTCGAGCTAGTTGAATCATTTCTAAAGTGCCTTCAAATTTTAATTTAATATATTTATAGAATATGAAAGAAACTGTATTATTTATTTATATTTAGCTATCATAATATGAGGAGAATCCACATGCTGGAACACTCTGAGAAGGGTGCATAGTATTAATAAAATGAATGTGTGCTATGGAAAACCTAAAACAATATTGACATTGAAAAGACTTTTCCAGGAAAGCTAACCCCAACTCGACACAGATTCTGGGGTCACAATAATAACAATAACAAAACTGTGTCTAATGGGAAGCCTACAATAATAAAATAACTTGTTTGTTTTCAAATTCAAAGTCTCTTAAGCCCAGTCTAACATCATTAAATGCTATTAGCCTATCACCATTTACACAGCTCTAAAAAAATACCATTTACCCATATCCAAATGGCGATCAACAGCAGCAACTTGAAGTCATTGTCATCAGGTGTTTCTATGCGTATTTTGTTAATATCTATGCCTATCATCATGATTGGCTCAATAACACTGTCATTTCAAGTAAAAGTTGTCAGCGCGTTTTTCTAAGCGCCAATGATAATGTCAGTTTTTGAGTGTTGTGTGGCCAAGAGCAAAAAAAGATGTAAAAATACACAGCTTAAAGACTTATTGTAATTTATGCTGTTCAAGAAAAAAAATAGAAAGAAAAACTGGTTGTCATTTGGCATCAACTTCAATTTCCAACTTTGTCTTCGTCTTTGGCATTTGTTTTGGTTTGGATTCAACTTTAAAGTAAAAGTCATGCGCTGTCATGGGGAAAACAACTTGCACTTGACAAGTGATTGTCAAATTGTAAAAAACACAAAAATTAGCCAAAAACAAAATGAAAACAAAATTATTGCAAATCAAATGCAAAACATGATTGCACACAAAACTTGGAGCCACCAACTAGCAGCCAACAACAAGACCAGCAACAAGAATGGCCAACTGCAAGTCTTCAGTGTATCAAAGTTCAAAAAATGTCAAATGTTATTTCCTCTCACTGCTTTTAACCTTCTCCAAGCCCCCTTCCCCTGCCCTCTCTTCGCCCACACCCCACTTCCTGCACCTTGTCTGGCTGGCACTTTTTGTAAGCTGCCAGTGGCAAGTTTAGCAAGCACACACACAAAATCTGCTTGCCACACTCGCAAAAATATTATTATTTATGTCTGCAGAGTGTATTACACAGCTTAGCCTATATATATTCTTGTTCAGCATCAGTTAGATGAGTAGATATGGCCATGTTCGTCATTCCCTCTGCCTGTCTATTTGTTTCTATGCACACTTGTCCCTCTGTCTTTGAATCTTGATGAACTTTGGCACTTATAGCTGTAGTCAGTACATATGTCACAGCCGGCGGAATCGGTTAACTATATCATAAGTCGATAGACAGCTAAGTCGACAGCATAAGTCGATAGACAGCTTGCACAAAAAACGGACCAAATTTAGCCAATCTGCGTATTACTTTGCTCTCCAAATCTGGATTAAAAGTCACCGAGATCAGATTGCTATATCATATAGCAGATAAAAACGATCGGTAGAAAGATAAGTTATTTTTTATGTAGAAGAACTTCTTTGTTTTGCAAGTTATTCTAAGCAAACAGATCTATATCATAAAGTTGGTCGGAAGATAAGTTGTTGTAGTAACCAATGCTTTTATTTATAGAAATGAACGGTTAGTTTTTGAAATAGTAAAATGAATAAGTGAAATTTTAGATGAAGGCAGGTTGAGCAAAATTCCAGGATATGTTAACCTCAACCTCCATTTATTTTTATTTTATTTTATTTTTATTTTTTTTTTATTTTATATTATATTTTAGCGTGTTTCAGGCACATAATTTGCTGCAAGTGTAGATGTGCACTGTGCAAGTTTTCAGCTTCGTTGGCTTAAGCCAATTTATAGTTTGAATATTTTTGCAAAGCTTAAAGCTGATAGACCACAAGGTCGCTACGTGGTTTGCCATAAAATTGACTAACCGGGCAAAAAGCAGGCAACTTGGCCAACAGACATGGCAAACAGGCAACCAATCAGCCAGTTGGCTAGTTGGGACATCGGGCTGTCAGTTGGGAAAACAGCGCATATGAAATTGGTAACCTAAGCTCCGGTCAAATGTGGGTCAATCTTAAGCTGACCAAATAAATGGCCACAGCCAGTTGAGACTTTTAAAAAGGGTTTGAAGTGCTACCAACAAAAAAAAAAAGCAAAAACAAAAAGGAAACGATGAATAACCAAATAAGTGTTGTGGAAAATATGTTAAATGCTAGGCTGAAACCAGCCAGAAAAATGCCGGTTGGCAAACCTTCAAAGATTGATGACCAACATTTGGCCTAACTTAATCTCTGCACCTCGACAAAGTGCTCCAAAATTAAGCAAGTTGTTAACTTTGAAAAGGGTTTTGAAAGTGCCAAGCAGGCTAAAATGCTTTAGTCAGCTTTTAAATATAAATCATTTCTTATAAACCACAACTGATTTTAGTTTTGTTCAATATGCAAATACGATTTTCATACATTTGCACAACTTTATTGTAAATACTTCCGCCTTCCGTTGCACTACGTGTTATGTTCTTAGGTAAATTAATTCGATACGTTTGTAATGATTACAATTGACTTAATTATGTAATCAATTCAGATTCCTCGACTTCTCTCATTAAGAATTCAATTTTAAGTGTCTCAAATGTTGAATCAATTACACTATTAAATACCCCCAGAAAGCTTAAACATTTTTCTTATTTCTTTTAAATTTAAATTTAAATTTAACTATTTAAATTTTATTTTTAATTTAACTAAATCTTTTTAAATATATTTTCCGCTTAATTAAATGCTTAAATTATAATAATTGTAGTTATAAATTGTAAATATGGCCACAGATCCAAAGATCTATTGCATTTATGTCAGGTCTGCAGAGCTGTAGCAACTATCAATAAATTATGGATGTGAGGAGAGACGAGGAGCGAACAGAGAGATAGAAAAAGAGAGAGATAGACAGAGAAAGAGAGAGAAAGAGAGAGAGAGAGTGAGCTCCATTGCCATTGTCCTGTCAGGCAATGCTGTTGTTTATTTTTGTTGTTTTTTTGCTACTCAACATGCAGCATGAATATTTCATGAAGGCCGCTTTAAATAAAGTTGTTTGCTGGCAGTTTTTGTTCGGGCTGCTGCTGTTGCTGTTGCATCAATCAATGAAAGCCGACGAGCAAAGAGACACTGGACACTGGACACTGGACACACATTGGATGTTTGTGTCCTGTTCGTTTGGGTCTAAACATGTCATAAAGCGGCAAAGGCGAAACAACTTAAACGCTGCCTCAATTCCCAGGCAAACAACAACAACAAACAATTCACTTTGCTCATTAGCATAAGAGCACAAAGGCAACAACAAACAGCAAAAAGTGAATAAAAAAGTTGTATTCGCAACGGGGGGGAAAATGCTGTTGAAGCCGACGTTTTTCTCCTAATTACCAACACATTTCTAATGGCCATCATTATCGTACCCGCAGCGCCTAACCCAAGTCAAGGAGTCAAGTGGAGGAGTCAAAAGTCAGCCGGAGTCTGGCGCCGTTTAACAACGGATAAAATACGGGTATAAAAAAACAAGAAAAGAACCAAAACAGAACAAAGAAACTGGATCCCAAAGCGTACAAAATTTATGCCAACCTGCTTTAACAAGTTGTTAATTTTTTGCGTCATTTCAATTTAGTATGTTGCAAGAGAGAGCGTGAGAGAGAGAGAGAGAGAGAGAGAGAGACAGGACAGGAGACAGCCTTTGGGTCAATGGCAGCTGCTTTCAAATGTAAATCAGCATTTTAATATTAATGGCAGTTTCCATAGCTTAACTTTTCTACATGATATGCAAGTGATAAAATGGGCAACAAGTTTTCAATTGTTTTAAATAGTTTGACAAATTTTTTAATAATGGAAAGCTTTTTAGCAGCAGCTTTAAAATCGTATCGGGTACAGAAAAAAGGTTTGATATTAATTGAGAATTTATTAATATACCCGTTGTATATATTCTTAATAAGAAATTTTAAAAATTACTTATACAAATAACGTCAAATAACGTCAGTCGTTAAAAGTAAAGCGGAATTTAAATTAAAAATATAAATATTTATAAGATTTCTGGGGGTATTTCAATGTGTTGCAACATTTGTTGCATGATTTGAGGAAAACCCAGAAAAAACTAATCAAAACCAATTTTACCAATTTATTATTACTTGTTAATAATTAGAAATATATACTAAGTCTACTAACTCGAATATATAATTCTTAATTATGATCCAGTAACTTCCAGAACTCTGTGGTCCACTCTCTGCTCAGCGAAATCCTTCAAAACTAGTAATAAAAAATTGTATATTTCCATATTCCGATATTCAGAGTGGATATAAGTACTTAACAGTAAAAGTAAAGTCCAATCAAGGCCACAAAGTATTTGCTGGTTTTGCATAACCGATTAAAGCACAGTTATCCTGTTGGCAAATCTAAAACAAAACTGTTTCTTTAAGTTTTCAATTTGATTAAAAGCCACGCACATTTCGTGCATTAATCAAAACTCAACTCACACAACGAACAACCAGAACTGCAAATCAATTTAATCTCCCTCTCTCTCTCTCTCGCTCTCTCTCTCGAAAGAGAGAGAGGGGCAAGCACAGAGAGAGAGAGGGAAAATGTTATGCATATTAAAAATTCATTAGTGAAATTTTTGCGGCGCTTGCTTTTGACTGGTTTTCTTATTTGCTCTGAATTAATAATAATGCGCAGTTGCATTTGCTGTTATATTTTTTTCCCGTTTTATTGATTCCTGTTTACCATTTCCCGTTTCCCGTTGCCCGTTTCCCTTACCCGCTTAATGCTAATCTTCAAAGTGGAAGCCACATGGCGACAAAATGCAAAAACTGAACACGCCCATTGCTGATTGGATTAAAGTCCTAACTAGACCAACTCACACACACACACATACATAAGACAAATGTGTATATATATATATATATATCTGTCTATCTCATTTACATATTGTTGTCTAGAATCGAACAAGAACAAGAACATTGTCGTTTCAAGCAATAATGAAAATTGAGTTATGCGCTTAATGAAAGCGTCGCCTGAAAAAGTTGCTCCTCATTCCTTCATTCATTCATTCCTCAATTCCTTCGTTCATTTGCTGCATCTCTCCGTCTCACTCTGGCAAACGCTGATGTGCGCCATTTGCATTTTGCTTGGTCATCCTGCTGTCTTCAAGTCTTTTCTTCTTCTTCTCTGCTTATGTAATACATACATATTTCTGATGTGCTTTTGTTTATTGCAATTTGCATTTTATAAAGTTGGTAACGTTGAAGGCAAACATTCTATTGTCCAACAAGACTCTCAGTTGCCACCCACTCCCTCGCCAGCTTTTACATAAGCATATTAAGAGCTTTTGCTTGTTAATTAGTACAAGTACAATGTACAAGTACAATGAGTAAATTGCAGTTAGATAACAGTTAAAAGAGAATTTCTTGCATAAGTTTCGATAATATTTAGTTTGCATTACCCTGATCATAAGAGTATCGATGCTTTTACTCACTCGTAAAGCCAAACAATCGCTGCTATTGCGATATCTGTGATCGCGATACTCTTAAGCAAATAACCGTTTCTCACGAAACTCCCCTCGAGTTCGAGTTAGAAAAGAACGCTAGCTAAAGGCTTACAGAGCTGAGCAACATTCACATAACAGCTGCAGTCGAGCTGCCAAAGCGAGCGAAACGGGTAATCGCCTGGCATTAAAAATGACTGGCTAACGGAAACATAGCCATTTGGCAAATTGTGTACAGTGGTCACTGGAAAGAGTTCTCTCTTTCCCTTTCCCTAGAACTTTTCCCCATGAAATTGTGTCAGCCAAAAAATAAACATTTTTGGTTTATATCAAAAAATTGACTTGTATTCTTTTGGCGAATCGTTCTAGTTAGCGAGTGTTCAGTGTATGAGCACATTTCAGCGGGGCACTTCAACTGCTGCCGATGCAATTTCCTGCATTCAGTTGCCTGCCCTCGGCCCAAAGAGGCGGATGCACTGCAGCACAAGGAACCACTTTTTTGTGGAGATTTGCTGCCTGCTGCCTGCTCCTCTTTTTGGTTCAGCTTCCTATCCAACTGGAGTAGAGATCAAGCTACTGCTACCTAATCTCTGGGCGGCGGTCCGCGTGGACGCAACACGCTCTCTAGCAGTTGGGTCCGGGTTGATTCTTGGGTCTGGGTGTGGGCGTCAAGGAGCGTGTATGGGGCGTGGCATCCTCCTTCTTGTGCGCGGCCGAGGTGGCTGCACGGCGTGCACGAATCTTCTCCTCCATTTTGCTGGGCACCATGAAGCAATTGGACTCCTTGTAGACGGGCTTTCGTCGATCGTTCCACGGAAACGTCCACTGAATGGGCGTAAAGTCACGCTTCCAGGGCCGTCTAGGCTTGAACCAGCAGTCACAGGTCCAATCCTCCTCACCGGGTGCATCGTCATCCCTAAGGCAGACAGAGGAGAAGTGAAATCTGCACGTATGGCTGAGGATTAGGATTAGGACTACTTACCCCCTGACAAAGACGCGCACATAATGCGAGGATTTGCGAAAGATTTGCAGTGCCTCGTTGAAGGTCAGCTCCAAGGCGGGTATATCATTGATCTGCGTAATTTCATCCCCGATGCGCATACCTCCCCGCTTGGCCAGACCCGTTGGCGAAACATTGACAATGGTCAGCGGTTCGAATTGATCGATGCCACCAGTCACCTCAATGCCCCACATCACATCGTAGAAGCTCATGATCCGACGATCCGTTTCCAGGGTGTAGGTCATCCGTAGTTCGTACTCGACATTATCGAATGCATCCGATTCATATTTGGGCAATCTAATCTTCGAGTCGAACATGTTGATGATGCTGCTGCTGCTGGATGAGCTCCTTTTCCTCGACTAACTGCAACTAACTCTTCACACGCTGTTGTCTGCCACAACGTTGCTGCATCGATCGCTTTTATAGTCGCCGACGTATTCAACTTGGCTGCCAATTTTGGTGGCAACATTGGCATTGGCAATTGCAATCTCTTCTTCTTTGCCCCTCCTCGATTCTTTGCCAAGTTAATTGATCAAATTCGATTTGCATTTAATTGTGGCTATTTTTAGGCACTGTCAACGAAGCGGAAGCAGTCGGGGTTTCCTATATAGTCTATATCGTCTATGAGGTGTTGGGTTCCGTCAACAAAGCCAGCCCCAGTCCCATTGAGAGTCAGCCAAGGGAGTCCAGCCAAGAGCCAAGGGATTCCACTCCAGCAAGCAGAATCGTCTCTCCATTTTTTGTTTTTCTTCTTCTTCTTTTGTAGACAAGTCCAGTTTTCGCACACGCCGCTGAGCACCAACAGTGTGTAGCGAGTGCTCAACTAGCAGTATACCCTGTAAACAGCTAACAATTGCGGACACATACAAACAAAACTGCTTTCAGACTTAGAATAAAATCGAACTGCTATTTTGTAAATTAGCCTTAAAATTAAAAGAGTTTATCGGGATTTTCCAAATTTTAGAAAACATTTTTCTTCAAATTAGAAAGGCTCGTCCTAAATCAACAATCCCAAAAATATAGTGTCATTTTTATATTTAAAAAAAATATATTTTCTATTATAAGAAATGCGTGAATAAAACGTATAACTGCATTCTGAAATTGCTCTTCGAATTCAAAATTAAAGTTAAGCTTTTGCCTAGTTTAAAGGCCAAGAAGGGTTTTGGTTGCAAACGCCCATAAAAATAGACTTTCTGAATACTAGGTGAGGAACCCATGCCGAATTTCTAAAATTCAAGCTGATGTTTGAGTGTTGTCTGAGTGCACAACATCATACCACCCCATTGCGAACGAGTATGCAGGGTAGCATAAAAGACAAAGCGGATGCCCAGAGTTGGTCAGTTCTGGAAGTGCTAACCAGTCCAAGCGAGAGCAAGCGCGCATCCAAGCGATTTGATTTCACTGACCTCAATCGGTGCTGCCAGTGACAATGCGGCAAGCAATAACACCAAGCTGCAACAACAAGCTGCAACAAGAAGCGAGTCCAAAAACTGAAACCCCCAACGGCAAACAGAGACTTAAATGCGGATTTTGCTAGACGCTTCTGCTGACTGCCGACTCTTTTGAATTATTCATTTGTGCAGTTGGCAATAAAAAAAAACAAAACAACAAAAGGCACATAAAAAAGACCAAAACGAAGCAGGTAATAGCTAACCATAAAAAAAAATCAACTACCAGACGACCAAATGGCCAAATGACGAAATGGCAAATGGCAATGACAAGTTGCCTAATTGCCACAGGCGCGTTGCAAGAACTTCTCTTCGTCGTCATCTGCCACAGATTAAGTTAGGCAAATTTGTCCCTATGCTCGTGGCCCAGTTAAGATGACTACTTTGATAAGCGAGGGGGATGTGGGAGGAGAGTGTTGCGAGTGGCATGCAATATCCTGTTAGGTTTGTGATTTGCATCAGCAACAATTGAGGCGGATTTAAGCGCAGACTTCGAGCACAAATTTACATAGCGCATACGCAGTGTGGCACATCGGAAATGTGTCCTTATAGCTTAGCACAGATTATCCTAAAGGCTCATTGCTGCACGAAGTAGAGGTATTAAAAGCATTGCTTCAACTTACACATACATATAATCCACATATATATTTGAGCAGCTGTATTAAAATTGCGCAACATATCCACAGCCAAAGTGCTCTAAGAGTAAATAATATTCCCCATTTAAAATTCAATCTGAGTTCCAGTATATGTAAAATATCAATAATATATGTTGATGAATGAAAATTATAAATGTTGTAATGAATACTTATTTTGTACAATATGATAATGTGCTTAACTTTTTGATATACACTTTTTTATATAATCATATTAAAGACTCCATTTATATTTTCCATATCTCGTAACCAAGCTTAGTATTATAAAATATTAAGTAAATAAAATAATAGTATTATAAATAATAAAATTATAACGACATATATGAAAATGATAAATAACTCGAATTAATACTAACATTTGAAATGACTACTTACTTTTTCAAAATATGGTAATCAAGATTCCTTTTGTTTATCTTTTCGATTTCTCGTAGCCTAGCTAAGCATTAAGTGAAAATTATAAATGAAAATGATAATAAATATTATAAATGATAACATTTGTAATGACTACTTACTTTTTGTGGTATTCAGCTGCTGGAACTAGATTCAATCGATTGAAAGACATGCGAATTACAGTTTTTATTTAAAGCCGCTTTAATTTATAATTCTTTAGTAGTGATACGCCTTTTTTTTTGCATATATCATTGTTGTTTGTTGGATTGAGTATACATACAGGTAGCATACAGTTGGAATTATTTTGTAGCTACTCTTGTTTTATTATTTATATTTTTTTTTTGAGTTTTTTTTGGGCAACATTTTTTTGCACTTTGATAAAACGAATCCGACGAATGGTTTGTCTGCTGCACCCACTTCACGTACCCGATTTTAATTGTATATATAGTATTTGTATATATATATATATATTTGTATTTGATTTCAAATGTATTGTATATGTTTTGCATACTCGTACATACATATATATGTACCATATAAGTGGAGTTTTTTGTTCGTTTTGCTCAACAATATAGATCGGCTAATACTTGAATTTAGCTTGTGTGCATTTTCTCAATTATATATATATATATATATATATATATATATATTTATGTTTGTTTAGCGCATAATTATGTGAGTATAGGTATATATGATTATTGTAATTACAATTCTCTAATATTTTACAATTCCAAATTAATATTACATAATAGTTTAACAAATGTTTACATTTTCGCTACTCAAAACTCAAATCCTCGTTCGCTTAACGTGTTGTTTCTTCTTTATTTTTTGTAACCTGTACTGTAAACACACGAAAGCGAACACTCTTCCACAATTGGGGATAGCACTTGTCTCTGGGTACAAGTGAACCCCAAAGGTTTGTTTCTCTTTTATTTTTTTATTAAGCTCGTGCCTTTGTCCAATAAACGAAAGTTGTACAAATTTTTGTGAGGGGTTCAAACACACACACAGATATATAAATATATAGTTATTAATTAAAGGGGAACATTGCGTATATATTGCATTGTAAGCGTTTCTTAGAAATTTACAGGTGGCCTTTGCTTTTTGTTTCTTTTTTGGTTTTGTTTTTTTTTTAATTGAGTTGGATTATTATCAAAACTACGTTTAATATATATTTTGTTCGCTTTAAGCAGTTTGCAGGTGGTTCTTTTGAAATCGAAAAGAGACAGAGAAGGTTACAGATGGATAGAGATAGAGAGAGAAAGGGAATATAGCATTTCAACTAAACGAAAGCTTTTTAAGCAGTCAAACTCATTTTATTGGTTTGACTTTGACAGCGATTAAGCGTTTGCTTCTTTTTCTAAGTTAAGTTTGGTTTTTTTTTTCATTTGCAAGTGCCATTTACATTGAGTAAAGAGTACACAACACGCATATATATGTATGTATATATGTTTGTATTTATGTATGCTGTTACATCATATATACGTATATATAGTTTAGTAAAGTTTAACTAACAAATTAATCGATAACTGCTGAGCGTACGCTGACTTTTTTAAACCTCTTTTTGCTTGGGATCCTATTTCCACTTCATCATTCTCAACTTCAACACTACATCCTATATACTGTACGGTTTATCGTTAACACACACATACACATACACATACATCTATATATATATATATATAGTTTATATATGTCTTCTTGTATATGTATATGTAATTGCATTATTATTATTTTGTTTCATATGTCTTGCGTTTTGTTACTAAATTAAACAATAAATATGGTAAATTGTTGAAAATTTGTGTATAAACAGCAAATATATATATCTATATATGTTTTATACATTATTATTTATATATATATATAGAAATATATATAAATGTTTGCTTTAGTTTCTCCTTTAAAATGCATATATATGTTTGTTTGTGTTTGGAGTGTGCTGTTCTTATTGTTGTTCTCATTGTTGTTGTCTTTGAAGCATTTACTGTTTTGAACATAGGTTCTATTCTCAACATAATATCACTTGGAAAACTGAATGTTTTGTTCGGCAAGAAATAACTCAAGTACGTTTACAAATTAATTAACTAATGGCAAATATTTATACAAATTCGGAAACGACAAAAAAAGAGAACAAAAAACTATTTACAAAACATATTCTTCTTGTCGAATTGCTGCTGCTTGCACCAAAAAGTATGCCACAACATTTGTGGCACACACAGTGTTGCCTACTCTTTTGGCTGACTGACATAAATAATGATTGATTACATAATATAAAATACAATTACTCAATTAATCATGTTGCACTACTTAATAATTACGTACGCTTTGCATATTCGGATATCTCCTGTTTCTTTCTTATGGTTGTGTTTCTCTCGTTTGTCTTTCTTTTGTTCAGTGTATGCTTATGTACTTAGTTTTTTATACGTGTACACAATAACAATATGTGCGATGGAATCCAGCTGCTATATATACGTATATATAGAGATGATGATTATTCAGTTGCTGCCAGCCGCATTAGACGTAGACGCCTTCTAATGTCCAGTCGCTGCAGCCAGCCATAGCCTGCGTCTCAGTAAACCAAAACGGATTCCATCGTTATCGTATCTCATTTGTTCGCCGCATTCGCATTCACCGCACTGCTGGCCGAGATCTGCGATGCCGTCTGCGATGCCGGCTCCAAAGTGCGACGCGCCAAACGGGATCTGTTTATTGATAGAAAGAGTTATAACAATAAACGATTTATATATATTTTATAGATTAATTTTTACTTGATCTGTCCGGCCAGCAGCGGATTGATGGCATACAGCCAGTCGTGCACCTCCTTGTCGCCCAGAGTTTGCAGCAGATAGCCCCGATGCTTGGTCACCACGCTGTCAAATTTAATTTATTTGGTTAAGTTTAGGGCGAGTGTAAACTCATTGACGTACCTAAAGGTGTTGGGTATCTTGACCATGGCAGCCTGATCCTCGCTGCACTCCACCTGTGCCGTGGCCAGATTCAAGACAGCGCGCTCCACGGGATCCTTCTCCGAGCGATAGATAAAGACATAAGGACGTCGCACAATCTAAGAAAAAGTAGTGATTAGATTTGAATGGGGAATTGCGCTGGTTGATTACTTACCACCCAGCGTTTCTTCCAGCCAGAGCCTCCATGCTCCAGGACATTCAAGAGACCCTTGCGTGCGACCACGGGACTGACACGAATCTCCTCCAGCTCGGGCACATAGAGGCGCAAGGGGAGCGCCGGTTGTGTGGCCGGAGCAGGTGCCTCCCAGCCATTCGGTGCATCCGATCGATCCGGTGAGCATAATCTGTGAATCACAAATCAATAATGTGATTAGTAACAGTTTATGTAGGACGCTAAGAGAAATCAAAGTTACCTGTGTCGTATGACAAATTTCTTGTTTCTAATTGTGTGTAAAAGAAAAGCAAACAAACAAAAGTAGAAAACAGAATATCGAAATTGTTTTTTGAGTTTCGTTTCAGGCATAGAATTTGAGTAATTGTATTTGGCGGATGAGCGAGTGTGATGAATGAGTACCTAGAACAGCTGCATTAACTGCCTGCAACACTTGTTTATTAAATCAACCCGCAATTCGCAGTCAGTTGCAATTGTCACACGGAATGAGAAACTTGCTAATGCTGCTGTTTTGGCTCTTGGCCTATAATCAACTTTGGGCATATGGCGCCAACGTGGTGCTGCATCATTATACCAATCCCGACCCGGAGCGCAAGAAGTACATCTGGAATCCATTCCCTGGCTTCTGTGGCCACAATGCGACCAGTGTGAGCTGTGGCGGCGTTTGCCCTGAAACCTGCACCTATAAGTCCCGGGTATATGTCCGCCTCTGTGGTGTGCCCTGCATCTGCAACCCCGGCTACATCTTCAGTGAGCAACTGCTCAGGTGTATTTTGCGCAGCGACTGTCCACCTGGTGACCAGCAACTCGTTAGTTCGCATCGTGTGTTCCAATAATAATCTATTTAGCTGTGCAACTCCTTTTGAATGGCGTTCCCTCTGATGAAGTTCTAGAGGTTACTTTCGGAGTACTATGTAGTTAGTTCAACATTTATATAATGTATTTAAAGACACCCGACAAGGGAGCAATTCGTAATTATTTAGTTACCAAATAAAAATCTTTTAAGCTCATTTTTATTATCAATTAAAGATAATCTATGACAACAATTCTACCAGCTCAGAGGGGGAAATGGTCCAGAATTGAAGCAGTTCCAGACGAAGCTAGGTCTAGTAATACTCCTTAAACAGAAGCTACCAATACTTCCAATTGTAATATTCTTAAAGGTGTTGTTCGATTTATGTTTAACCTTTGAACTCTCAATTTGTGATTTGAATTCGTATGATTTGAATTCTTAATTTCTTGACACTAGTGGGAGATTGAATTAAAAATGAAACGAAGCAACATTTTAAAAATAAATGGAAAACTGATCAACGCCTGCCTTCATTGATGACTCAAGCGATAAAGCATTTGGCAGCCCACTTTAACAAAAATCTAAGCAAAACTGAAACCTGATCGTCTCGTCATTTATAATGAATGTGTTTTTCTCTAATTAGCAAGTGCCAATTGTGTTGGAAATAAAGAGCAGCAAAGGCAAGGCACAGATGGAAATGGATAAAGCATGCTGGAGTCTGCAACCAATTCGAACTTACTCCATGGAATTGCTGGAGATGCAGCTGACGGTCATATCAGCACAGCCCTCATCGCTAGGTGAGACATCCGCTTGATTGGTTTGGTTATCGTTCGGTTCGTTCTTGCTATAGCGACCTGTACAAGCGAACAATTATCGGTTAAAGATTGCTTTCTTAGAAGGGGATGCGATTGCAAACTAACCCTGCACCAGTTTCAAGCACTTGAGCATCAGATCCTGCTCGCGTTGATTGTACTCCCGATCGGGCAGCATCTGCATCTGCGAATCCTTGACGGGCGTTTGCGGCGACTGTGGAATAACCATGTGTACGGGTGAAGTGGCCGCCCTTGCGGCCAGATTGCACACATCCTTCTCGGTTTTGGTGGTCGGATTGGGATTTGTGTCCATGCCCAAACGCTCGCGCAGCAACAACAGGTGTCTCATACGTCCCACTTCCTCGAGTCGTGTGAGTTTCTCCAGCTCCCACTGATGATCGAAGATCAGGGAATCGCCACGTGGTCGCCAACCATGTAGATTCTCCTCGCCGCGCACATACGTCGAACTGGTGTCCAATACGCGACGCTGGCGACGCTGTACACCTTTGTGGAAAGCATAGTGGCAGTGTTACGCCGGATCAGTAGGATCAGTTTGAAGGAGTTAGGTTCATGCAAGCGAAGGACGTTTTACAACTACAATGAGAGAATTGCTACCTGGACTACCTGCTTCGGATGCTCGACGCAGCGACAGCTCATAGACGCCGGACAAGCGATTGGCCTCCGGATTGCGATACTGTCCCGAGAACAGATGCTTCAGTGAACGTGGTCCAGTGCGTGCATCCCGTCCATAGATGACCATGCTCAGATCCTTCGTAATGATGGCGGGACGAGCGCAGTTCTCCAACTGAAACAGAAGAATAATAAGAATCCGCCTCTCACTTTCTTCAAGGTTACAAGAGGTTAATCCTTGGACCCACCTCCAGATAGGCGCTGAGCGTTATATAGATTGTCTCGCCGCCCTGCGAGACACGATTGAGTAGAGCCGAATTGTGGAGACTGGAATCCCAGGCCGCCTCGAAGCGATAGAATGAGCGATCATCGCCGGGCACCTCGAGCACCTCGCCGGGGAACAGACCCAACGATAGCACACAGGCATCCTCATCCTGTTCGTCCGATGACTCCGGTGTATTGCGTATGCGTCCAACGACCAGTTCATTGATGTCCTTCCACTTCACCTCAGGCGTCGGCTCATGGACAATAGTAATGCGTATGCGTCGCTGTATGCCCTGATGCAATAGAAACAGACCGCGACAGGGCAGATCATCGCTGTGCTCAACGACCTGAAAACGGGGAGAAGCAGATAAATGTATTTATGTATTTATTTAAGGACAGTCAAGAAAAACCTGGGAAAACCCCAGATAAAGAAAAGGTTATTCACGAGACAATACGTTTAAAATTGAGTTCTTAATGTAAGAAATAGAGGACTCTGGAGAGAGTCCATTGTAATCATTACAGAGTACGCGAGACGGTTCTTTATTAGTAGTAAAGCGGGATTAAATATTGAGTAATGGTGCATCAACGCAACGGAATCGCTTGCTCCATTTAGTAATTTAACGACGATTAGGAGCAGTCTATCGGGGTATGGAGGCAATACACCCCAGCCATAAGGAAGATGAGCAAAAAGTAAGAAATTCTTCTGCATAGTTTCCAATCTTTCGGATATTGAGGAGACCATACACAAGTATACCCATTCCAGAAGAGAAGTGAAAAGTATCTTGGTCGTAGAAGGGTCATCGAATTGCTTTGACCAAATTTCATTTATGATCAAGAAGTAAACCTAAATCATTTACTACATTCAGTCTATCTGAGTAGAACTCCTTGAACTTAGAGTAGGTCAAATGGAGCAAATGCATTTTACACCATGACAAAGAAAGTATGTAGTAAAGTAATGAGTATGAATCGTGTGGGATTATAGTTTACACTTACCGATGGCACATATTCGCCGTTGGGGGCCAGCTCACAGATCTCGAACCACACCAGCACATCATGCTTCGCCAAGACTGTCGAGGATGGCGGACAGGGCAGCGGTCCAAATTTGGGACTGCGCACTGGCTGACTTATTGGTATGCTTGGTGGCAGCATGCGTCTTGGTGGTGGACGAGAAACGAACTCCTGCTTGGCATCCTTGTGTAGCGGATGTGTCTGATAATGACCAAAGATCTTAAACATTATCGGCTGTGTCTTCAAATACTCAATAAACGACTTTGTCACGGGCACCGTTATCTGTAAGCGTAGATATAGATATAGAAATATATCGATATATATATATATATAGAAAAAAATCTACGCACATTTTGCACATGGTAAAAACCGAGTGGAGCACCCGAAGCAGAGTTCTTAACGGGTTCCGTGGAGAAGGCTTCCTCATGGCGATGCAAGAAGCTGTCGCGAGCAAATATTGAGAGATTAGCAAAAAGTTCGCTTTAAAATCGTATTTAGTTAAACCCACTTGAACTGACAGAAGATGTCAGCGTATTCAGCTCCAATTCCAGTTGCCTGCAACACCGTCACACGGAAGGTGAACTCCTTGCCCACCTGCAGATGTTCCCCAGGCTCCTCGGCATTCTCGTGGCACTCCGATGCCGAATTGGAATCAATGCCACGACCCGAATCGGCATCTTCAAGTTCTAAGTAGGGATTATTATTGGGAATTTGGTAATTTAGTTAGCAAGTC
This sequence comes from Drosophila silvestris, assembly GCA_035043445.1. Lineage (NCBI taxonomy): Eukaryota > Metazoa > Arthropoda > Insecta > Diptera > Drosophilidae > Drosophila > Drosophila silvestris. Next base: position 1,535,462 of record JAWNMZ010000170.1, on the reverse strand, counting down.
TTGTAATCTGTGGCAAACTTACCCTCCAGTTTGCTGTCCAATCCACCATTGTCAATATAGCGCTGCACATCGTCCTTTTCGTTGAGGGCCCGATACTTGGGCTTGGCGTCGTCCTCGTTGAAGACGAGACGAGCCGACTGCTTGACGCCATTATTGAAGTCAATGGACTCCTCGTCGAGCACCGGCTGCACAGCAATCCGCAAATATCCACGCACATCGCCACGTTCATTGACTATGGCCACTTTGTGCACCAGCGGCACCGGATACAGCAAGTTGCTTAGATAGATGAAAGAGCGACCCACCATTCGGAACCATGGGAAACGATCGTAGAACGGATCTCCACCGGTCAAACTCTCCACATTGTAATCGGGTGAAGTGGGACTCAACTCGGCCTCATTGTGATACATTTCACGCATCAGCTCCAAGCGTTGTCTGCAAATGGAAGGGAATCGGAGCCGGGGATTAGTTAAGAACTGAGCGGTGCAAGGCAGCATGGACAGCAAACAGTGCGAAAGCAGATTGGAAAAGGCAAACCAACAAAGCAAATGGCAACTATCCATATAAAACTAACCTGAAACTGCAGAAAAAGCGAGAAGTACTACGCAAAAAAAGAAAAGAAAAGATAAGCAAAGCAAGAAGCATGCACAAAGGAAAGCAACTACAAAAACTACACAAATATATTGAAATGACAAAAAAAGAGAGAGCCTGGAAATGTCAAGCAAACCTAGAAGGTATCAGATTGGCCAATGTCAAACGAGATGGGGATGCCGCCTGTCGCAATTGTGGAGGCTTCAGCTCGGCCACCGGCTCCACATTTGGCACCTGCTGAGCTGGTGGTGGTGCTCCCAAGTCAATCATCATATATGCTCCACCCTCAAGGCTGGAGGTATCGAAGAGCATCGACGAAGGCGGACTCTCGACATTATACACCTGCCGCATCAGTTCGAGGCGATAGCTTTGGTTTATGTGGTTTATGTTGTTGGCATTTTTTGATTATGATTATGAATCGGTTTTTTTTTTTTTGGATAGTAAGAAAACCGAAAAAAAGTACAAATCAGCATTTGTTAAAGCCAAAACTAGCTTTGTGCTAAGTGTTTTTTCTCTGTTAGTTTCAGCGATGGCGGATGAGATTTTTAACGTCGTAAATGGTGGCGGTGAATTTATTTTGCAGAAAACAAACGCCAACGTTTTAAGTGGCTTTTTCTGTGTTTCTTTGATTTGATTTCATTTTTGTTGTTGTTTGTCAAGTTAAGCAGTTCTACAGCTTTTTGTATACGAAAATTAGAATTCAAGAACTACAACCACCATGCACGTATCAAAAAAAAGTAAAAGTATATATTTATATAATAAAATCAACTGTTTAAATGTTAACTCAAAAACGAACAGCTGGCTTCGGTGCAGCCGAAGACTTGATATCCTTGCAGTTCGGGGTATATATGTTAATTGGAATTGGAAAAGATGAATGTTGAACATTGCTTAGACACTATATAACAAGATGGAAACGCACACAATCGGAGTCTACCTGCAGACATATAACTTTCTAAATTGAATAACCAGCCAATTATTCCCATACAGCTGTAAGACATATATATAGATTGAATTGAATGCCTCGATTTCATCAAATAGAACTTGAAGAACATTCAAGCAATATGTCTAGCAATGGCTGTTATCCCATTGCGGTTTCAAAATAGCGACAAATAATTGCAGTTTCTATATATATGAGGAACGGTCATAATGATAGTAATTGATAATAACACACATAAGATGAATTCCAAATTATCAGCAAGGCATATATTCATATATATAAATATATATATATAAATATTTCACCTTTGCTTAAACTGTGTGGTTCAAACAAAATAGATTAGAAAACACTCCGAAAAAATCTTGCTGACATTTAGAAAATCGTATTAAGAATAAGACAGCTTTTCTTGTTCTTACAAATAATTTCTTAATTTAGAAAAACATTTTTCTTATAATTAGAAGGTCTTTCCATCCAGCAATAATTCCAAAAGTAAGGTGTTTTATTCATCTATTTGCTTAGAAATATGTTCTGTTATTAAGAAACGCATTTCTTAGAAGTAAAAATAATTTTTAGAAAAAATCGCTAAAAGTATTGCGACTTTCTAAAATTAACGCGATTTTTTCTGAGTGTAGTAAATAATATAGGACTTACAAATAAGCTGTATTAATATAAATTAGGTCGCCAGTGGTTCAGCTTCTTTAGTCTTGTGGAATCTGTGCTTTGTTCAAATACATAATTCAAAGCAGAAATGATACTTAAATTGGTTTTTTCGATATTCCTGCTGTATATATCTGTGCTGGAATGTGCAGGTAAAAATGTTCGAGTGACTGAAAATTTGGAGACAAATGGGAATGCAATCGAAATAACTTCTCAAAACAGAGAGGCCAGCAGCCCATCTCAACAATTAGAGCTCGTTGCGTTGAGGTTTGTATTTAAAATTTGATTTGTATTCATTCTCATGAATATCCCAAAATACGCAGAGAACAACTGAATGAGATGCTGGGCAAACTCAATGAGATTAATGAGAAAGTCGGCAACTTGACCAGCTTGTTGCCCAAAAGCTGTTCGGAGATGCCAAATCGGGGTGAAATCCAACAGATCCTCATTCCTGAATACAGTCAGCATCCGTTTAAGGTTCTCTGCAAGAAGGGTAAACTGAGCGGGGGCTGGACAACGGTGCTGGTGCGTCTGGACGGCAGTGTCGATTTCTATCGCGTCTGGGAGGAATATAAAAGTGGTTTCGGGAATTTGACTGGAGAATTCTTCATCGGGCTCGACAAGCTGCATCACCTGACCAAAGATGGGGATCAAGAACTACTCATACAATTGGAGAACTTTGATGGAGATCAAAAGATTGCAGAATATGACGAATTTGTAATCGGCAACGAAATGGAAGCTTACAAAATTCTATCATTAGGCAAATACTCCGGAGATGCAGGCGATGATTTGCGATATCATGAGGGGGAAAAGTTCTCAACCCGGGATCGGGACAATGATGAATCTGAACACAATTGTGCTGAATTTTCTAGGGGCGCCTGGTGGTACCACGACTGTCATAACAGGTACTATATTCCCGCAGAGAAATATATTGTATTACATTTTAATATACTTTGTGCATTTGACAGCAATCTGATGGGAACTTATAATGAGACCCAATCTCACAAAGGCATTAATTGGTATGATTTTACGGATCGCGATTCTTCATTAAAAGCTGTCCAGATGTTGATAAGGACTAAAACAGATTGAAATAGCAGCTGAATATCTGCGCAAAGCTACATTCGTCTTTAATCTACACAGATAAGAAACAACCTTATTTCAAAAATATATTCTTGATTTAAGTTCATGACGTAACAAGAGTGAATAGATCACCATAAATCGAATTTGTTGTCTTCATATTTCTCATGTTAAACACTAGCAATGGCTGTTATTTCATTTCGGTTTCAAAATAGCGACAAATAATTGCAGTTTCTATATATATCAGGAACGGTCATAATGGCTTTGATAATAACACACATAATATGAATTCGAGATTATCAGCAAGGCATATATTCATATATATAAATATATACATATATATATTTCACCTTTGCTTAAACTGTGTGGTTTATTAAGAAGCGCATTTTTTAGAAGTAAATATAATTTTTAGAAAAAATCGGTAAAGGAATTGCGACTTTCTAAAATTAACGCGATTTTTCTGAGTGTAGTAAATAATATAGGACTTACAAATAAGCTGTATTAATATAAATTAGGTCGCCAGTGGTTCAGCTTATTTAGTCTTGTGGAATCTGTGCTTAGTTCAAATACATAATTCAAAGCAGGAATGTTACTTAAATTGATTTTTACCACATTCCTGCTGTATATATCTGTGCTGGAATGTGCAGGTAAAAATGTTCGAGTGAATGAAAATTTGGAGACAAATGGGAATGCAATCGAAATAACTTCTCAAAACAGAGAGGCCAGCAGCCAATCTCAACAATTAGAGCTCGTTGCTTTAAGGTTTGTATTTGAAATTTGATTTGTATTCATTCTCATGAATATCCCAAAATACGCAGAGAACAACTGAATGAGATGCTGGGCAAACTCAATGAGATTAATGTCGATTTCCATCGCTTCTGGGAGCATTATAAAAGTGGTTTCGGGAATTTGACAGAAGAATTCTTCTATTTAGAAGTCATACTTTTATATACTCAAAAATAGGCGTAGTCAAGAACAATTTGTATGACAGTTTGTCATACTGGATTTCTGTTCCTCTTCCCTGCATAGAGAAGATGTAATGCCTTCTACATAGGTATAAAAATATAGTATCGATATAGAGCTCAAAACTAAATAATAAACCACCGGGAGCTAAATAATATTGTATTACGATGTTTATAGGTTTGTAAAGGCAAAAAAGTGTTCATATTCTGGTGACAACTTTTGCATATTGCAATTAAATTCAACTGCATTCTAGTTATTATTTGGTATATTTCAACAAACATATAGACAAATAAATTTAACTCAAATTGTCATTAGATTTAATGACTAGTTCTATTAAGACAAATCGTAGTTCAACTCGAAATAATACCAACTGCAAAGATATAGCAAAAAGTGCAAAGAGAAAGAGAAATGAATGTGAGCTAGTAAAAAAAATATGCCCAGAAACTTGGATTTATTAAGGCAAATAAAGATTACCGTAACTTCTCCAGGGACCAATAATGTGTGGCGCCGTTCTTGGTGTCGGTGACCTCGACAGCGACGAGAGTCTTGGAAACTGGTGGTGCACCATACTCATCATCCGGCTGTGTGGGCGTAACACTCGATGCCAACTCCGGTGGCAACGGCGAATACAACGTGTCCGTCAAAAGGGTGAACTGGAATTGCACCTGAAAGCGGGAGAGAATGAGAACAGATTTGAGCTGATATTTTGGGGAATTAAGCTAGTGATGCTACCTTCTTCTTTAGCTCTACGGAAATAGCATTGGCCTCCTTGAGGAATATGGCATTGCCCCAGAGATCATCGCGCAGAGAGGTGAACTGATGATAGCGCCACTTGCGGAAAGCCCAAGCAGCCAAGCCAGCCTCCCGTGCCGTCCAGCAGGACTCATACAATGGATTGGCTACAAGAGTGGAAATAGAACTTGGTATAGATGTAATCATCAAGTGGAGATCATCGCTTACTGTAGACATCCTCCTCTTGATGGAAATCCTCGGGCGAGTAGCTACTGTACATGGACATGGTCATTGATTGCTCCTCGACTTGTTTTTGGAGCGCATCGATGCGTGCCTCGTAGGATTTGCGTTGCTCCTCGAACTGTTGATCGGCCTGCTGTTTTTCGCGCTTGTATTGCTCCTCGAGATTGTCGAGACGCTTCTTCATCTCAGCCTTGAGATCGATGCCCTGTTTCTCGAGCAGTTCGCACTGGGCAAAATTCCAATCGACCTGCTGTGTGTCCGCCTTCTCCTTCTCCTCGTTCTCCGCCTCGTTCTCGGTGATCTTTTCCCGCAGCTCGCGCGCCTGCTCCGGATTGGTGAAGCGAAACACATGATTCTTGCCGAGTATAACACGTGAGCCCGTCTTCAGCACCTCGGGCTCAACGAGTTTGCGTCCATTGATGAAAATGATGGCATCCTTGTGCGGCAACAGAGTGACAGTGCTGTTGCGGTTCTCAAAGGTACAATGCTCCTTAAGGATGTGCGAACCGGACAGTTGAATATCCTGCGGCACATTCGCCTCGTGTGTGCCCAAACGGGTGAGGCCATCCTTGATGTAGTAGAGCAGACACTCGGACAAATTGGGATCCTCGTTGAGATTGACAAGATGTGGTGTCTTCTTCGGCGAGAAGACGCCCACAGTGATGCCATCCTCTTTGACGGCCACGCCCATCTCGGCAAAGACAGCCTCGCGCTGCAAACGAATCTCCTCGGTGCGCTTCAGTTTCTCTTCCCAGGTCTCATTGAGTTCTGCCACGAATTGAAAGATTAGCTAAGATTCAATCTCAGCGCTTGATTTGCTTACCTGCAATGAGCTTCTCGCTGGCCTGCAGCTGATCCACGGCCATTTCGGTGGTGGAACCATTGCGATTGCGTCCCTTCGATGGTGACTTGATCACCGACGATTTGTTTAGCTCGTCCTCTGCAAGAGTTCAAATCGAAATTAGTTGGTACAATCAATATCAATGTTGCCACAAAATAAAGCGCAGTGAAAAGCGTGCAGAGATTAGATAGGTATTTAGGTATATTGAATAAGATGTGGTACAAAGCGTTGCCGATTAGGTTTTATTATTATTATTTTTCTGTTCTTTTGGGTTGTTTTGAACTCTCTGGCGTGTCCACGTCTACGGTTCCCGAACAGCAGTAGTGCGGACTGCAAGGAGTTATTTGGTGCCTATCTTTTGGACTGGGCAACACAAACATAAATGCAGTGGGAGACGAGAAATCGAGAACTTTGATTTTAGTATCATATATATATATATATATATATATATATATATAGAGTTTAAATCCCATCTCCCACTGTCTTGGATTACAATAAAACGCAACATAAAGAGGACTTGAACAGTGATTATTATTAAGTACAGTGAGCGCTCGAAAATAACAGCTTTTAAATAAATAGTAGACTGGCTGGTCTTATTTTGTTCAATGTGGTTAATGAAAACTGTGTTATATATCCGATCTTAATATAAATTTTACAGTTGATCAAATCTATGTCTGTGTTTGTATCAATTGAACTTTTATTGCCATCGAAAATGTGAATTTGTTTTGATATTCGTAAAACAAGGACAGTTATCATAAAATGAAATAAAACTGATCTCTTTGTAATATTCGAGTCTATATATAGTCTCTAAAATCAGCTTATTTATACAGACGGATGCTGATCAAGATTATTTTCGCTTTTCCCTTTTCTCATTTTGAATTGTTTCAGCTTATAATAAAAGTGAACTCCTTAAATTCATTTTCGAGCGAACACTTTGTATAGTTATAGGTATTATATGATATTGTATATGTCCTGAAGCGAATTTATGTTTTACGGAGTTACAAATTACAAATTACGCACACACACAAAGTCCTTGTCTTTTGCTATGCATATATGTATATGATTACACACAGCGTATAGATTATATTTGCATATTGCATATTGTGAAAGCCTTTGTTTATTTTTTTATTGTTTTTTTTTTTATAGCACTTTACTTACTATTCGCATCGCGCTTCTCACACACCACTTTGCCATCGGGTCCTAAAGGAAATAGGGTTGGTTTTTTGTTGTTTTTGGTTTTTTAGGTACTCGAGCTAAATAGCTAGGACTAGGATTAGACTACGACTAACTTAGAGTTGTTGTTTGCTTGTTGTATTTTTTATTTTCTCTTTTCAAGTGTAGCAAATTATTATTCGTCTTTTGTTGGTGTGTGTATCGAGGGCTTATGTTTAAGCTTAGTAAACGAACTTAGTATGGCTATACTATATGTGATATATATATATATATATAGCTTAGTAGACTTACCTTCCTGCACCTCAATGCCCTCGGCCTTGAGCAGATCGCGTAGTTTCTGTATCTCCTCCTTGAGCTCACGTATGAGTTTAGCATTCGCATCCTCGTTGACAACAGCCTTGCACACAATTTGCTTGGCACGATCCGCATAACTACAACATGCAAATCAATTCAACCCAGTTATAGCAACAACTGATTGAATTTACAAAATATAAACTTACCGTAGAGTGCTCAGAGTTTCATCGTAGTTAATATCAGCTGGCGAGATGGCAGCAATCATCGCTGTCTTCGAATTGCCACCGAGATTCTCACGCAGCAGCCAAGTCAAGGCCGAGTCGCGATAAGGTATAAAATCTGCCTTCTTGGAGTTCCTCTTCTTGGATGCCTAGAGACAGACAGAGAGAGAGAGAGATGAACAGAGAGAGAGAGAGAGTTAGTCAGCTTAGAGTGAGGCAGAAATAGAGGCTTCTTCAAATACTTACAGACTGTCAGTTAAAGGGTGCAGCACAAACAATACCAGAAAGCAGTTAATAATAGGTTAATGAAGGTTATCATCGGCCATGCCGAAGTTTAAATACCCTTGCAGAATTTTTGATACTTAAGAATACAATTGATAGGCAGACAAAAGACTTTTAATTCCTCTGCAAGAATACAAAAAGATCTGCTCAAATATAAGTTCCAATCTACTTACAACTTCGGCCAGGGCGGAGATGACTTTGCCCAGTGTGGTCAAGGATTTGTTGATGTTGGCGCCCTCCTTCAAGCGAGTGCCTTTGGCGCCAGTGGAATCAGCACGCTCCGAGCCAGCCAAATCGACCAGGCTGATCTTGGAGACCTTCTCGGTAAACAAGTCGGTCATGGTATCGTGCCGACGCTGTGTAAAGAAGATGGTGAAGACAGCATGGGAACGGGAGCTCGTCTCGTTCATGTTGGTGGCGGCCACAGTGCTAAAGACAGACACACAGACAGTAACATGAGGAAAGTTCAGAGAAGCTGGGATGTGTCAATAAAACCAACCGCGCCTTATTGCCCTCATCAATGAGATCGTGTATATCCTGATAGTCGGTGACGGCCAGCTTGGAGAGATCCTCTACATAGGGGCCGAGCAGTGGATGCTCTCGCACACGCAAATTGCCCTTGTTCTTGGGATTCAGCAGATCTCGCACACGTTCGCAATAGATCTCCATGTAGGAGACCTCCACAGAATACTTGAGCTCATCGTTTTCGGTGTCCTGTATGCGACCGAATAGATCCTTGCATATCATCGGTATAATGCCCTCCTGCTGCTCCTCCTGTCGCCCCATCATGGTGTATGACTTGCCGGCACCAGTCTGCCCATAGGCAAAGATGCAGACATTGTAGCCATCAAAGGAGTGCTGCAACATCTCCTCGCCAATGTCCTTGTAGACCATCGATTGTGTGGAGAAGTCCGAATCGCGGGGCTGTCAATGGATTAGAGTTTATTATTGAGTTTTCTTTTTTATTTGGGGCTCTTCATACATCATGGGACCAGTAGGAGTAATCAAAGTTGAAGCGTTTCACGGACTCGCTTGTGTTCGGTGGCACCTTCGGATTGGTAATGGCTATAAAAAGAAGAAAGGATTTGAAATTAGCTGCTTTGGGCTGTGTATATATTTGAGGCAGACTCACCTGTTGTGGCGCCAGTCATCTCGATGATGCATTTGGACTCGCGGCCAATCTCCCTGGAGTTGAACGGGCGCACACGCACCGCTACCTTAACCGACGACATTTTCGCTAGTGTTCCCCGGCAACGGGCGCCTACTTCACTTGTCTTAGCTGGCTCTTAACTGGAGTGGAGCAGAGAGAGAAGAGAACATTTTTTATACTCGAGAAAATGTTATGCGAGCCTGCCAATTTGGCCCATAAATATGCCAGAAACCGCACAACCCCAGCGTCATTTTATAATTGGCTCAGCTACATTGGTGGATGCGTGTGTATCTCAGTGTGTGTCTCAGTGTGTGTCTCGGTGTGTGTGTGTCTGTGTGTGTTTGTGAACTGTGACTCATGCAAATCGCTGGGGGTTCGAATCAAATGTATATGATTGCAGTGGGGCAAAAAAAAAGAAGTTAAGACCCAACCGCAAAGCACACAGTTATCGCTTTCCAGTAGTTACTACTTGATGATATATAATTACAAACAGCTTTATAGTATATGCGTCTATAGAGGAACTAACCGCACCCACTAAAAGTTAATGTACGATTACTTAGAGACACTTAAAGTAGATGGAAATTCCATTCTTTATAACGGGTATAGAAGCAGTCAATAAAAATTCAGTTATAGAAGTGGATTTCGACAGCTAAAAAAAATACCTTTAATTCAAATACAATAATAAGAACTATTTTTATTTTGGGCCTAAAACTTTAGTATAATACAATTTTTAAGTTAATTTGATTGTTTTTTATTACGTATTTAAAATCTGTACTATTAAATAAATACTGCCACAACTGTTCTTGAGTAGATTAAAGTTTATTAGCATAAACATTTTGAAATTGCATTTTTTATACTAAAATAAATTTGAATAGTCTTAAAGTTGAGATTATATTTTATATTCATATATATATATATATATATATATATATATTATTATATTTTTTACTTTTCATTACAATTTATAAGTTTATAAGCATTTGTTCGACATCCTTTATGTAAATAGTTTTGTGTAACCTGCTACCCTGCTGACTTTTATAGTTATGTTGCTCACTCTCAAATCCCCACTCGCACACACACACACACACACACACACACACACACACACACACACACACACACATACACACAACAACAACACACAAACACATGTGTATGTGTACATACTAGAAAAAATTCCACAATCCACACTTCCAATAAAAGCGCAGCCGAGTGTCAGGCACTCGAATGAGTCATCAACGGAAAAGAAAAACCCCTTATACCCAACATTTTGATATGTCTATGTAAACGGCTATAAAATACACACCTATATATATATATATATATACATATATATATATATATGTATTTATATATATACTATTTATATTTGAAATTTTTCAATATCTTGAAAACTTTTATAATTTACCTTTAGTTTTGGTTTTGAAGCCAAACAAAATGCTGGCTTACACAGTTGGCTGTTCGCTTAGGCAAAGTCCTTCGACTTGATCATATTATGAGCAATTGTTATTGTTATTTAAGGTGATGGATTGAATTTGTAGTATTTATTTAAATATTTTTTCTGGCATTTAATTTCGTTTTATTCGCACATTTTCAATTGTGAAATGCCGCACACAGTTTTTCACACGGCCTAGCAAAATTCTTTAGCTCACGCACAGTGGAGTCCTAGAATATTGAGACACAGGACAGGGGAAAACTTTAAAACACTTCCAATGAGTGTTTGTCTAAAAGCAGAAAATTATGCGCAGCTGCAAGAAATGCTTGCACTCTCTCCCCCTCTCCCACCTCTCTCTCTCTCTCTCTCTCTCCAATCTCTCTCTCTCTCTCTCTCTCTCTTGTTGATACACTCATTTAGGCTTCTCTCTGTTTACCTGTCGTAGGGACTTTTGTTTATATTTTTGTCAACGCCAAAATGCAACAGCCTGCAAAAATGCTGGGGAAAGTCTACAAAGAATTTGATGGCGCAGACGTCAGATATAAAGAGAGATGGGCATACAGTGAGAGTGAGAGAGAGACAGAGAGAGAGCATGGGAGTGAGAGAGTGAAAGTCTGTGAGTGAGAGCGGGAGCATTGGCAAATATTTGTGAAATGTTTATAATTCTTCTTTTTTTTTTGGTATGCTGTGATGCTTTTGCTGACGCGATTTGAATGTGCTGGAAATTAGACAAATTAAATAAATAATTAAAATAAATATAATCAAATGCAAAACAAGTCATAAAATGGTAGAAACGATTTTTTTAACTGTCGAATTTATATAAGAGATTATTGCCTTCTTTACTAACAACATTAGAGTGAACTTTTTCACTTTACTTCCCAGCCATAATAGGAATATATTCTGGACTTAAGCATAAAACGTATGGCCAAAAAATGTTAAGGAAATTGAGTTTAAAATAAGTTTCTGACTTCAATTTGTAGTTTTTAATTTGATATTTATTTTTTTTAGCTTTAAGTTATTTCTAGGCTTAGCTACAATTACTCATTGGCATTTCTTGAACTTCTGACAAGTGCTGTCAGTCAGTTGCCCGCAGGTCCTTCAGACACGTAACTAATCCTTCACATTTCACTTCTTTATTGCGATGTGTCATGTTGTGGTTCTTTTATGGTTTCAAGCACCGCACAACCACCATGACCATTGAATTACATACACACAAATAAACACACCGCGAGGACTTCTCGAGCATATCCTTCGTTTGGGTTGTCTTGACCTTTATTAATAAATTTTCATGTTGCCTTCGCAAGGGCTAAAAAAATATTACAAAAAAAAATAAGAACTCTACACCTGAACACAAAACTCTACACAAGGATGCTCTCTCTCTCTCTCTCTCTCTCTCTCTCTCTCTCTCTCTCTCTCGGGCACATTCATTTCGAGGCTACTGTAAAAAATATACACATACATATATGTTATCAAGAAATTTAAAATTGAAAATAAAATTATATAAAAACTAAGCGCAAAACAGGATGAGAAATGCATTTGGTTTGGTGGACATTTTGCTGAAATTTTGAAATGTTTCTTTGGCGAATTGATGGAAATTTTGCAAAATATTTATCTTGATATTTTTGAAGCATTTACCAATTGATGGGTGGGCAAAATAGTAGTACAATAAAAACTCAAAATAATTTCGGCTTGAAGAGAAATTGCTGTTGCTGTTGTTGCTGTTGTTGTTGCTGTTGCAAGTCCTGCTGCAGTTGTTCTTGTTGTTGTTGGTGTTGCTGCTGCTCATCTTGTGTGTAATTAAAAACGAGTATAAAACTATCCATCATGGATCTCTTCGAGGACGTGGCAAATATGATCGATAGCACCAAAATTGTTGTTAGCAATAAAGCAAAAAACAATAAATAACCAAATGCGCACATTCGTATTTTTCGTAACTATTCCCAATATAAGTATATATGTGTCAAAGTATATATATAGATAGATATGTATATATATATATATATATATATATATTTATGTATATATCTATGTATGTAACGCTTTCTTCTGTATAACAGCGAAAATTTTTCACATAGCTCAAGAGCTTTGGCAGTGGCCAAGGCATGCAAATGGCAGCATTTTCTTTGATTTCTCAACTATTTTGTTAGTTTTGGTTACTTTTTGAGTTAAATTTTAATCACAATTCTTTGCCTTTTTTATTTTTATTTTTATTTTTTTGATTATTTTTATTTTTATTTTGAACAAAATCGATGGCCAATCGAGGCGGAGGCCAGAGAAAAACGCGCGCGCTTTGAGCCAATATCAACTGCACCCGTTGGACGTAGACGACGCAGTGAGCCGAGTTGGCCAAAAGGCAGCTTCAGCAGCCCCTCATTTAAGGCGCATGCGCTTCACATTTCCACGCTTTAAGGGTTGCTACGGGGAGCAGCTGGAGTGGTGGTGGTTGGGTGGTGCAGCTTTGGTATGACAGCTATGCGAAAAATTTCATCAAAGAGCCAGCGCAATAATAACAAACTCACATTGACTGTCAAAAGTATGCGCATTATGTTAAAGCCCCAAAAAAGCAAATTTTTCACAGCTAACATTTTGTCAAAACCGAAACCGATTTTTTGATTGACCTGATTTGACCTCTAAATTAATACCAAATTCAAAGCGCTTCTAGCTGGAAATTCAAATTAAAATTAGACCCGAAAAAATTGCATACTTTTGTTAAACATTTAATCGATTTTCCAAAGCATCGCATTATTTGTAAATTATTTGGACTGCAAATCAATACTGCTTTAGAATTTGAAAACTAGATTGAAATGTATGTTAAAATTACAGCTAACCGCTTGTAAATAAAGTAAAGTCTGTGTAGATCAAAGAAAATGTGTTCAGCAACTATTTCATTTACTTCTGGGTCTTATCATCATCTGGACACGTTTTAATGAGGACTCGAAAGTGGTCAAGGTCTCCCAATTAATGCCTTTGCCAAATTGTTCTTCATTGTATTTTCCCATCAGATTGCTGTGCAAGGTAAACATATATTTAGATACAATTGCTCATTAATAACAACTGTAGGGTGTTGTACCTGTTATGACAGTAATGGTACCACCAGGTGGCTTCATATACGTCAGCACAATGATACCTAGAGATATCGCTATCACGATCCCGAGATGAGAACTTATGATTCGCATGATATCGCAAGTCATCGCCAGCATCTCCGGAGTATTTACCCAATGTGATAATTTTGTAGGCTGCATTTTCGCTTCCAATTCCAAATTGATCATACTTGGCAAACCTGTGCTGTCATTTAGCATCCTCCATGGTTATGAGTAGTTCTTGATTCCCAGCTTTACTCATATAGAAGTCCTCAAACCAACAAAGATTCTCGCATTCATGCAGGAGCTGGAGGAGGAGAACTATAGGCTCAGTAGGGGGCACAATAGATCTAGGAGGTCGCAGTGCAGGTATCCCAATTGTGATAAAACGAATGGTAAGTGAGCGTAACTAGATTATAGCTGTAGCTATAGTTACAGCTATTGCGAAATAAGAAAACTCAAAACTTGATAATCAAGAATATATTTTCGATATAAGATTGGTATTTCGTTAATGTGGGAAACTAAAGCTTCGCAACGGTATTCAGCTACTATCTGAACGCTCTATAGTCCTTATCAACATCCGGACTTTCTTTAATGAAGCATTGCGACCCGTAAATTCATACCAATTAATGCCTTTGGCATATCGGGTCTCATTATAAGCTCCCAACAGATTGCTGTCAAATGTACAAATTAATTAATATTAAAATCTATTACAAAATATTGCACATTGGAAATTAGTACCTTTGATGACAGTCTCCGTGCCACCAGCCACCCAGAGAAGTCTCAGCACAGTTGCCAGAATATTCATCGTTGTCTCGATCCCGAGCTGAGAACATTCTTCCCCTATGGTACCACAGATCATCCCCCGCATCTCCGGAGTAGTTGCCCAGTTTGGCCAGTATGTAGTTTTCCGTTTCGCTGCCGATTACAAATTGATCGTACCTTGCATAGGCTTGCCTTTCCTTGAAGTTCTCCATGGTTATGAGTAGTTCCTGATCCCCAGCTTTGGTCAAATGATGCAGCTTCTCCAGTCCGATGAAGTACTCGCCATTCAAATTTCCGATACCTCTTTTGTACTCCTCCCATTTGCGATTGAAATCTATACTGCCATCCTCCCGCCTCAGCACCGTTGTCCAGCCCCCGCCCAGAGTCATCATATCGCAACTAACGCAAAACGGTATTTTACTGTAGCCGGGCACGAGGATCTGATGGATGCCAGAGCTACAACTCAGAGTCGGCACCTCAGCACAGCTACTGGGAATTTGAATTGGGGCCAAGCTTGTCAGCTTATTCAGCAAATCAGCTGTCGAACCATTGACTTTACGCATAACCCCATTCAGCAAGGTTGTCTGACTAATCTGTTCTGTTGTCGACTCTTTGAGTTTACTCATCAGCTCCTCCAGTAAGTTCCCCTGACGAATCTGTTCTGCTTTATATATGTCCATATTGCGCTCCAAGTTTGTCGCCTCATTAAGTTTACCCTTCAACTCATTTTGGAAGATCCTCTGACTAACCTGCTCTGATCTGTATTTGTCGATATTGCTCTCCAAACTTGTCAACTTATTAAATTTCGCACTCAGCTCATTGAGCATACCCAGAACATTATTTAGCAAGTCCCTCTGACGATTCTGTTCTGAACTGCGTATAGTTTAATAAAAGAGTTTCAACTACATAAATGAATACGAACTAAATTTAAAATACAAACCTAATCTCGAGGAGCTGTAATTGCTCAACCTTCCTGCAAATATCTCTGATTTCGAAACGTATTTCAGTTTCGTTGGCATATTTAACGCTTAAATATGGCACTTTCTTATCATCTGCAGCACATTCACCTGCACATTTTAGCACATATATATTTAATACGAATATAGAGCAAATAATTGTAAGTAACATTTTTGCTTGTAATGTGTACGTAAGTATTTGAGCTGTTCCAAGAAGACTAAAGAAGCTGAGCCGCTAGCGTCTTACTTTATAGGCAGTAATACATATCTGCAATCCTTAGTGATAATAATATACACGCCTTTATTTCATTATGTTGCGTGCTAAACGAACTGGCGTTACACTTTTTCTGACCGTCAGTGTAGATACAGTAGTAAATGTACAAGTAGCTTTATTTCATAGTGTTGGCTGATGACGTAAAATGGAATTTGTATTGATTTCTCCTTAAGCTTGAATGAGCTTTTTATGCTTTGTTTTTTTCCCCCCTAATGTCTGCTAGAAGCAATGATTTCTAACGTAATTGCTTTGACATTGAAATGGTTGGCAGTACACGGGTGTAGATAGTAGACAAAGTTAACAGTTAATGTTCATAAAAACAATAAAAAATCATGTGATGAGCATTGGGCAAGGATATGTTTTGTATAACTAACAAACTAGCTGGCAGAAAAAAAAACACCCGTTGAAACTCACAATTAGCGAAACTCTTCTCTGATATTTTCAATATGATAATATAATATTATTTGTAATAAAAAAGCAAGCAAGGATAACGACAACGTTATTGCTGTGGAAATTTTGAAATCATTTGCAAGTGGATTTTGTTTTTGTAAAATTTTACTATAAACTTAAAAAATTCTATATTAATATAATTATATGCAAAACGTAAGAAGCTTCATGAAACTCGTAACTAGTGAGTTTGTTTCAGATATCTAGGTAAATATAAGTTTTTCCAAACAAGATTGTTCTTATGGAAGTTAAATTATATAGTACTCTGATCTGGCTGACGCCGACATATGTATTGACTGCACCGAAGCGCACGAAATGATCACATTGCGAAAACACTCCGGAGATACAGCCGATGCCTTGCGATATCATACGAATCAAAAGTTCTCATCTCGGGATCGGGACAATGATCGATCTGCAAGCAATTGTACTATTTTGTATTACATTTCAATATACTTTGTGCTTTTGACAGCAATCTGATGGGAACTTATAAAGAGACCCAATCTCACAAAGGCATTAATTGGTATGAGATGACGGATCGCGATTCTTCATTAAAAACTGTCCGGATGATGATAAGGACTAAAACAGATTGAAATAGCAGCTGAATATCTTCGCAAAGCTATATTCGTCTTTAATCTACACAGATAAGAAACAAGCCTATTTCAAAAATATATTCTTTATTTAAGTACATGACATAACAAGAGCGAATAGATCACCATAAATCTAGTTTGTTGTCTTCATATTTCTCATGTTAAACACTAGCAATGGCTGTTATCCCATTTCGGTTTCAAAATAGCGACAAATAATTGCAGTTTCCGATATATATCAGGAACGGTCATAATGGCTTTGATAATAACACATATAAGATGAATTCGAAATTATCAGCAAGGCATATATATATGTATATATATGCTGATAATTAATTCACCTTTGCCTAAACTGTGTGGTTCAAACAAAATAGATTAGAATACACTCCGAAAAAATCTCGCTGACATTTAGAAAATTGTATTAAGAATAAGAAAGGCTTTTCTTGTTCTTACAAATAATACAAATAATTTCTAAATTTAATAATTCCAAAATTAAGGTGTTTTATTCATCTATTTGCTTAGAAATATGTTCTGTTGCATTTTTAGAAGTAAAAATAAAAATAAACAACATTTTTTTGAGTGTAGTATATAATATAGGACTTACAAATAAGCTGTATTAATATAAATTAGGTCGCCAGTGGTTCAGCTTCTTTAGTCTTGTGGAATCTGTGCTTTGTTCAAATACATAATTCAAAGCAGAAATGATACTTAAATTGGTTTTTTCCATATTCCTGCTGTATATATCTGTGCTGGAATGTGCAGGTAAAAATGTTCGAGTGAATGAAAATTTGGAGACAAATGGGAATGCAATCGAAATAACTTCTCAAAACAGAGAGGCCAGCAGCCCATCTCAACAATTAGAGCTCGTTGCGTTGAGGTTTGTATTTGAAATTTGATTTGTATTCATTCTCATGAATATCCCAAAATACGCAGAGAACAACTGAATGAGATGCTGGGCAAACTCAATGAGATTAATGAGAAAGTCGGCAACTTGACCAGCTTGTTGCACAACAGCTGTTCGGAGACGCCAAATCGTAGTGGAATCCAACAGATCCTCATTCCTGAATACAGTCAGCATCCGTTTAAGGTTCTCTGCAGGAAGAGCAAGCTGAGCGGGGGTTGGACAACGGTGATGGTGCGTCTGGACGGCAGTGTCGATTTCTATCGCTTCTGGGAGCATTATAAAAGTGGTTTTGGGAATTTGACTGGAGAATTCTTCATCGGGCTCGACAAACTGCATCACCTGACCAAAGATGGCGATCAAGAACTACTCATAGAAATGGAGGACTTTGAAGGAGATGAAAGGCATGCCAAATATGA
This sequence comes from Drosophila silvestris, assembly GCA_035043445.1. Lineage (NCBI taxonomy): Eukaryota > Metazoa > Arthropoda > Insecta > Diptera > Drosophilidae > Drosophila > Drosophila silvestris. Next base: position 1,517,443 of record JAWNMZ010000170.1, on the reverse strand, counting down.
CGAATTGGTAATCGGCAGCGAAGAGGAAGACTACAAAATTATCACATTGGGCAAATACTCCGGAGATGCAGGCGATGATTTGCGATATCATGAGGGGGAAAAGTTCACAACCCGAGATCGGGACAATGATCGATCTGCAGACAATTGTGCTGAAACTTCTAGGGGTGCCTGGTGGTACGGAGACTGTCATGACAGGTAATTTATTCCTGCAAAGCAATATTTTGTATTACATATTAATATATGCTTTGTATATTTGACAGCAATCTGATGGGAACTTATAATGAGACCCAAGTTGCCAAAGGTATTAATTGGGTTGAATTTACGTCTCGCGATTCTTCATTAAAAGCTGTCCGGATGATGATAAGGACTAAAACAGATTGAAATAGCAGCTGAATGTCTTTGCGGAGCCATAGTTTTCTAAATTAAGTATTAAGTTTGATGTCTTTTGATTTCTCATTTTTAACAATAATTTCAGAACAAAGTATTTCTTTTTGGAAAATACAAGAGATTAAATATCTTCGCGATGCTTTTATATTATACTATATTTTTACCCGCTGTTTTTTTAATTTAAGCTGAGAACTTATGCAATTGACTGGGCTAAAGGGAAAACTAGTAGCTCATCAAAGTATGCTTTAAGATTTACACGTTTCACAGTAGAAAATGTCAGCAGTAAGAGAAAGAAAAAGGGGTAGAGATAGAGAGAGAGAGAGAGAGAGAGAGAGTTGCGCTGCCCACGCAGTTGAAAAACTGAGTATAAAACTCGTTTCACATACATAAATCGAATGGCGACGCAACGTAAAGATTGTGCGTGGGCGTAGGGGGAAAGGGGGCGTGGCAGAGGGGGTAGGGAGGAGGAGAGGGGAGTAAGGGAAGTTACTAGATGGTAAATCATATTGCTGCGCAGTAGAAAATGCAGCACGCAAACGTTGGACGCCAACCCACCCATTTAATATCGAACGTATTTTTCGGCTGTGAGGGGGGAGGGGTGTGGGTGATGGGACGTTGTAGGTGGGAAGGGGCGGTTGGTAAGGTACGCAGCACGTGGGCGGGTCGTTGACGCATTTGTTTGTTTTTTGCTGTGGTTGCTGCTGCTGCTACTTGGTTGCCAGCCATTGACTTGAAGCACACTCTTCTCACACATGCCCTATGCCCCATGCTTCATGGTACGGCAACAGGGTGTTGCAAGTGCGTCAATGTCAATGACAGTTCACAGACGATGAGGATTTCTTTTCTTTATTTTCTTTTTTTTGTGTCATCATCCTTTAAAAAAATGCACACTTGACTTGTTTAAAGCGACGTCTAGCAAATTGTAAGGCACAGCTCGCGGCGCATTTACAATTGAATTGTGTTTCATAATTTGCTGCTTGCGGGCAATTCAATTAGTGCGAAAAGTGACTGCAATTAATTAAGCTAAAATCTAAAGTATATACGGAGAGGGAGAGAGGGAGGGTAAGAGAGAGAGAGAAAGAGAGTACAGAGTACACTCACAGAAAAAATGGGGTTTTCTCAATTGAGTGCTTTGAATATGAACTAAACCACTTTTAACATACAACTGATCAAGTTTGGTATTGTGAAATGTCTCCAAAGCAACTATTTTAAAAAGAGAATTAATATTATAATAATGACAAATCAAGTTAGAATGCTCATTTTGAGACACCTTAAAAATATGACTCTTTCCAATTTGGGTTTGTTCAACATGATAATGACATTTTAACTTAATGATATTATTACAGTTGATCAATAATATGTCTGGAGAGATTGTATATCAATCGTAAGGCTATATTTTAAAAATTATACTTTTATTGCTATCGAAATGGTTTAAAAAGAGGAAAGATTTTGATGAAATTATATAAACTTGATTTGTCTATTATAAACGAGAACTTGTACTCGCAATTTAAATACAATCCGATTTAAATATAGACCAACATAGCTTAATCAACTCGGCTTTTGATGCTGATTAATAATATATATACTTTATGCAGTCCAATATGCTTCCTTCTGGCCTTTATACATTTTGCTATACTCATTTTATCAATTTCCATGGATTCAAAATATAAAAAATGGACACAAGTGTATTAAACTTATTCCCAAAACAGTCTAACATATATTTTTGATCTTTGGCTGAAAAAACTCAATACTTTTCCGAGTGTATAGACACGATATATGCGCACAGCGAGTGGTGCTGGCGACGTCTGCTGTGTTGTCCATTAAGTCTGCTACATAAAACAAATGCGATTTTGTTATTTAAATTAATAATAGCAGCAAGAAGCAAAAAGCAGCTCGAAGCAAGGCAGCCCACACAAAAACAACACACACACAGACACAGAGTACACAGTTCGAAGCTCACATACACACACACACACACATACCAGCAAAGCGAATGAGTCATGCTAAAAGTCCTCCACACACACAAACACACACACTGAACACAGAGAGAAAAGGCGCATGTTCGTGCCAAGTTTTGTTTTTGTTGTTGTTGTTGCCACAGTGGCTGCTTGATGTGGCACCTACAAAGCGGCTGGCAGGAGAGTCAGCAGTCAAACTTGGTGAATCATCCTTTTCGAGGAGCGCGCGCGCTCCCGTTTCCTGCCCCACCCCAAACTACCCCACTCGCCAAAAAACAGACTGCTGTCTAGCAAAAAAAAAAACATAAAAACAAAAAAAAAGATTGCCACAATTCGGGTTTGAGTTACAAATAGCAATCTCAAGTTCAACGATAAAACTTAATTTAAGATATTTTGCATTGTCTGCAGACATCATAAAGATAAAGACTTGACTTGACTGAGCTACGAATTCAAAGTGCTTACAAAAGTGCTTATTTTGCAACACAATTCGAGCCAAACTGAACTTAACTATATTGAGAAAATCACTTGATGATGATATAGTAAGCCGATCCTGCCTTCTACATATATACTGGGGACAACAAATATTCCAATAGAAATCGATTTGACTAGTGATTCTGATCAAGAATATGTATTTATTATATTTCATTTGTTATTCAATGTGGTCTAAAAACAGACAACAAATTTTCAAAAGCTTAAATTTAAGTTTATGTTAAATTTTAACATAAAAATAAAATTACACTTACCAAATAAAAAATATAAAATTCAAAAGGAGTAAATAAATTATAATTTAAAAAGGGACAATAAAGGGCCGAAACTTATTGCAAGAATTAAGAAAACCCAAAAAAAAACGTTTGATTTGTTCTTTTCACAAATAGATTTTAAAGTCAGTACTTTAAGCTTTTGCATGCTTTTTCTCAGTGTAAGCATTGGCTATGCCCAATAGTTTTGTGTACATAGTTCATATGCAAGTAGCTCATAAGTTATTTCAAGGGCTCCTCCTTTTGTTTTCTATGACATTCGTTAAATATGAATACCCCTAATGTGTGTAGAGCCCGGAATGTTGTAACTTTCGGTGCCGCGTTGTCGCCGCTGGTTGCGTGTATGTCCGAGAGAGAGAGAGAGAGAGAGGGGGGGAGAGAGAAAGCCACACACGCACACCAGCAGGCAGCATAGCTTTTTAGGCGCGTGTGTTTCAAGGGGAAAGTTGGACCCGACTTGTAGGTGACTAAGAGCCGGTGACGCCCCATTCATTTCGCCCACTTCTAGCCCATAAAATGCAGCAATTGCAATTTGAGAATAGCCAAATTGGAAGTGGGAACACTTAAAAGTGCTTTTCTGGTTACATAAATCATGCAACAAGGCGTTACTAAAAACATAATGGCCAGCCTAGACCGAATTTTAGATACCCTTTGATTGGAATTGCTTGGAATTCATTATTATAATTATTATATTCATATTTGGGCAGCTAGTTCATATGACAGCTATATGCTATAGTGCTCAGATCACTGGCGCAACAAACATACGAATATTTTTGCAAGTTTCAACAAGGTATTTTTAAAACAAACAGAGTTGACATAGGTGGGGAGATGGGCTTGATATAGACTCAACTCATTAAAAAATATATATATATTTATCGGAGACAAGATGTAGACTCTACTGATATAAATATATACGAACCTTAAATATATATATTTTTTTATTATATATATGTATATATATTAAAAGTTTGAAGATAAAATACCAACCCTACTGATCAAAAATATATAAATACATATACCTGATGAGGTCGATTAAAACTCCATCTTCATTAACTATAAACTTTAAATACCCTCTGCAAGGACATAAGGAAGGTGACTTAAAAAACCACAATATTTAAAAATGTGTCCGCCAGGAAGCCATTTTACGGACCTGCCGCCAGCTGAAGCGGAAACAGGTAAAAAGCGTTATTCCTTTTTTTTCTTTGCACTTTTGCGCAACATTTTTATTGTATTTTATTTTCAGCGGAAATTTATGTTTATTGCTTCGTTGGCCATTTTTTGTTACCCTCACTTGCGGTCGAAGGGGTTAGCTCGAATATATTACTATTAAATTCACTCGAGGGGCATAGGGTACCCAAAAAAAATAAAAAAAAATCTCGATTTTACTTTATAATTACTTTTGTAGATGTACTAAAAGTTTTCGGTCATTTCTCTTCCATTAAGCAGTGTTTTTAGTGTAGTATTTTATTTATTCATGCACATTTTTAAAGGAACTTTATGTGCTTTAATTAAATGCATAAAATGTGGGGCAGTAAAAAAAAACGCCAAACTTAGAAAAAAATGGTATAATGGGAGCGAAGAAAATTGCTTTCAGAAAATATGGCGAAACACACTTAGAAAACTATTTAAGCATTTAAATGTGAACTTTACGTTAAGACTCTTTTAACTATTTAATCGTTTAAATGTAATTAAATTCAGACTCTTTTTATAAATAGTTTTTAAGGTTCTTGTACATTATTACAATTAAATAAGCACAAAGCACAATTCCAGTCAGAAGAAAATGTGGTCTTGTGACGCACACATGGAAAGTTTGCATTGCCAACTGATGCGCAAATATGGAATGGAACGCCCACTCACAAGACTGTCAAGACAGCCAGACAGATGGACGAACGGATGGACGGTTGGACGGACCTGGTCACACAGACATGAACATGAGCAGGGATATGAACATGGACATGGACGTTATCATTGTCATTTTAGCCAACGAGTATTTTTGCGGCGCATAAAGGTAAAGGGAAGTGGCGAGCAACATATTGCGATAAATGCCAAAAGTTGCCAACAATATGCAAGCAAATAAGTATATACATCTGTATTTAATTGAAGAAAAGGCAATAAGCAATTCTAGCAAATATAATCGGACATAGAGAGAAAATGTGAAGCTTGAAAATATATAGAAAATCAGCTAAGCAAACACTCAAAAACATGAGCAGGTATTTTGTAATTGAAATAAATACAACAGAAATTAGTTACAATGATCTAGACGACACAGCTCGACGAGGAGATACTCTGTATTTAATACATATTAGGCTTGCTAATATTAGTTAACTTGATAAAAATTGTACAATTGTACAAGCAATAATATGTCAATAAATATATCAAATTTATGATTTACAAAATTTTATCGCCAGCGCAAATCGATTTGCACTGATATTCGCAAAACAGGTAATAAACTTGATGTGCATATGTTATAAGTGAAATTATATTCCAAATCTTAGTTCTCTTATAATTTCTAAGAAATGCTTCCTTCGAGTTAGCATCTCAAGAGTTATAAAACACGCCCAAGCGGAATGCATTTTATAATTTAAATAAATACGACAAAGAAGAACAAGTTCGTAAATTTGTAAATTTAGGTTTAAGAATTTGTGTGTTTTGAAAATAAGCCATAAAGTGCTTTATCTAAAACAGGAATAAGAAATGAAATTTCCTTGTATTAAGTCTTAAGTCAGTTATAAGAATATCTGTTATAATAACAGGCGTAACTAGCTAAAATAAACGTATAATACAATAACAAGTATTTAAATCTAATAGTAAATATGATTATCACAAGTTTAGCATAAAACGCGCCCAAAAATGTATGCTAGGAAAATGAGTGGGAAATTCGCAAGTGCCACATTATTTATAATCATAGTGGGAAAGTGGAACTTGTTCCTATTCACTCAATGGACACGCACTTTTTGTGCCTCACATCAGTTGGGAAAATAATAATTTGCCGTTAAGACTCAATTGACGTCAGTTGTCAATTCCCATTTCAATTTGCAAGCAAGCCAAGAGCAACAAGAAGAAAAAACCACAACAATAACAACAACAATAACAGTAATGAATAACTGCGGGCAGGCAATGGTTAAAATGTGAGAGAGAGAGAGAGAGCTATGTGATAAGTATAGCCGTTGGCCGCTGATGACAGGTTGCGCCATATGCTCGATATGAGAGGAGCAGCTTATTTATAGACAGTATGGACAACAGCTGGCAGCCAACAATAACAGCAACAGCAACAACAGCAACAGGATAACAGACTAAAGTTCAACTCTGCACGTGTGTACGTGTGTGCTATGCGTGTATTCATTTACAGGACGCTGTTAACAGTGCTCAACTGGAATATTGATTTTTCCATACATTTTTACATTAGTCACCCACAAACAAAAAAAAACCGACTATCGTAATCGAAAATTTAAAGAGCTACTCACATTCAAAATTCCAATTGGAGTTTTTCCTATTGCAGTTTGATTTTTCTGCTGTTGTCAGCCACTTCACTCACTTGTTTTTTTCGATACAGTTTTTTAATGTGTTTACTTATTATCTAAATAAATATGTAAATTTTTTTTTTTTTGCCTTTGTTTCACTTTTGCATTGCAATAATATTCCGCACAGGCGAACCGAACGCGAGCGCCAATTGAAAGAGACTCGACGCGACTCGACTCGCGACTCGCTGCAAGTGTAAGGCGCGTGCTGGAAAATTTGTTTGCACTTGCGCACAATGTGGGCGTGGGAAAAGAGTGAGGTTTTCCGCCCACTCAGGCGTCGGCGGAACTCAGCCTGAGTTGGATATTTTTTGTTTGTTTTGTGCACATCAAAACAGCTGATGCGCCTAGTGCTGTGAGGTGTGTCTAGTGTTGATTAACAGTTGAAGCAGCTGCTGCTGCTAAACAGCTGTGCACAGGGTGTTCATAACATTTTCTGCAGCTTGATTTAGCAGCAAACTTTATTCGACAAATATTTTGTTTTTGTTTGCAATTATTACATATTCAAATATATACATATATATGAATTTAGCATAGTTTCTTGGCCTCCTGATAACGGCACGAGATATCATCCCAATTGGCAATATCCCAAATGGCCTCAACATACGAGGGACGCACATTCTTATACTGCAAATAATATGCATGCTCCCAAACATCGATGCCAAACAGTGGAATTAAACCTGTCGACGCCTCCAACGGATCCTGATTGGGCAACGCAGCCAGTTGCAGCTTGCCAGTCTTGCTATTGTAGCCCAGCCAACCCCAACCGGATCCTTGCACGGCCACCGTCAACGTGCTGAGTTCCTTTTTAAAATCCTCGAAACTTTTCCATTGCGATTCGATGGCTTTCTTGAGTTCATCGCTTGGCTTTGATTTCGAGGGCGAAAGATTTTGCCAGAAAATCGTATGATTTATGTGACCGCCACCATTGAAACGCAATGCGGGCGCTAATTGTATGATTTTTGTGGTGTCACTCTTCGATTTGGCTTCGGCCAGCTGCTCCTCGGCTACATTGAGATTGTTGACATAGGTCTGATGATGCTTCTGGTGGTGCAGCTCCATTATTTCACGACAGATGATAGGCTCCAAGGCAGCATAATCGTAGGGCAGCTTGGGCAGCGTATGCTTGCTGCGAGCACAGCTGTGCGACAAAAAGAGATGGCGCAATTAACAGTCAAGTTCAAGTGTCGAATAATGTAAAATGCTATTTATGTAATCGACGCCGGCTGTTGCCTTCTTATCATCATTATTGATTATTCACTAATTTGCACTTACCGTGCCACATTGGTAATGCTGCGTGCCAAAAACATGCTTGCAATATTCTTTATGTATATATATATTTATATGTAAACTGAGAATGAAAAGAACTTGTCAATTTACAATTAAAATTACCAAATTTGTATGGACTTATTATTGTACCTGATGCGAAGTGTGACAGCGTGCGACAAACACTTAAATACCAAAAAAAAAGACAAAATACTGACATCCATTAACAGCTCAACGACTGCAACTTAACGTACTTTATAATTGACGTTAACAGTGCTGCGGCCGTTACAATTTGAGTTGGAAGCGAACAAATAGAAATAATGTTCGTAGGAAAATATGTCGAATTTGTATATACCTTCGGAAATTAACATCGATATTTCCAATCCAAGGGCACTACACATTCTATTCAAATCTCTAAAGCATCGTAAGTTTAATTTGTTATTGGGTTCAATTGCATTTTTTCCACAATTCCAACAGGCGTTGCCAAAATGCAAACGGCGGATTCAATGTCTTCCAATGCGGTGGTCATCGATAATGGTTCTGGTATATGCAAGGCGGGCATCGCCAGCGAATCCACGCCAAGTGTCGTCTTCCCCTCAATTGTGGGCAGACCGCGTCATTTGAATGTCATCCTCGATTCGGCAATTGAGAACTGTTTGATTGGTAACGATGCGTCGCTGAAGCGTGGCATTTTAACACTCAAATATCCGCTGGAACATGGCATCGTCACCAATTGGGGCGACATGGAGAAGATCTGGAAACATACATACAATCTCTTGCGCATCGAATCCGATGAACATCCTGTGCTGCTCACCGAACCACCTTTGAATCCCAAAAAGAATCGCGAGAGGATGACCGAAATAATGTTTGAATATTTTCGTGTGCCAGCTTTATATGTGGCCATCCAAGCGGTGCTCTCGTTGTATGCCACAGGACGAACCGTTGGCATTGTGGTTGACTCTGGGGATGGTGTCACCCACTCGGTGCCCATCTATGAGGGTTACGCACTGCCCCACGCCTGTATGCGTCTCGATCTTGGCGGTCGAGATTTGACCAATTATCTGGGCAAGTTGCTCATGGAACGTGGTCACACACTGAGCACAAGTGCCGAGCTTGAGATAGTCCGGGAGATTAAGGAACGGCTGTGCTATGTGGCCAGTGACTACGATGAGGAACTGCATCAGTTTGCCCAGCGCAAGGATGAGCTCGATGAGTTATACGAGCTACCCGATGGTCGTACAATTAATGTGGGCAGCGAACGTTTCCGTTGTCCGGAGGCACTTTTCAAGCCCAGCATGCTCGGCCTGGAGGTGCCCGGTGTCCATGAGGCCATCTACAATTCGATACTCAAATGTGATATGGATTTGCGACGCTCCATGTACTCGAATATTGTTTTATCGGGCGGCTCGACAATGTTCCGCAATATCGAGGTGCGTCTGCAACGGGATATTGCCGCATTGGCGCCGTCAACGATGCGCATCAAGATCACCGCCCATCCGGAACGTCGCTACGCCGTTTGGTCGGGCGGTTCCGTTCTAGCCTCACTCTCCAGCTTCCAGAATATGTGGATCGATTCCGCTGAATACGATGAGGTCGGTCCCAGCATTGTACATCGCAAGTGCTTCTAAACTGTGGCGATTCCAATTATTTTATACTTATATATTTTTAAATGTTTTATGAAATCATATAAGTACATATCATTGAATACATACTTATAATTAATGTACCCAGAACTTGCTACATGATCTCAAATGAAAGCCTATTATTATTATTCGATTGGTTTGATGTACTGCAAATTGTTGGATCCATTGATGCCCTTTTTGAACTGACAGCTCTTCCAACCCTCCTAGAAGAATGTGGAATAATACATTTCTCCAGAATACTAAATCTTCCTCCAACTACAAACTGACTGCTGTCTATATATTCTTTAGTTAGTTGAGTGCTTAATCTACATTGTTTCCTCAGAGACCTGTAAGTATTCTGAGTCTATTCTTCCCCCTAAATTTTACTTGCTTAAATCGTTATGGATTAGAGTGGACTAAGAGAGATTTTGCTTGTCTGAGATCTGGTTCCTCTGCTTCTCAAAGATGTCTCGCTCCGTTTCAAAATACTGCTCCTGTTGGGGGCCTCTCTGTTCCCAATTCCTCTTGGCTTTTCTGCCACAAATCAAAACTCAAATGACACCAAAGTTGGTAAATATATTTAGTAATGATTTGCTTGTGAATACCTAACAAATGTACGTTTAATTCTTTAATTTGAAGTTCTTGAGAATAGGCAAAAGGCAACTAAGGTGTACATCATTAGCATTATAAAACGATGACAACTTTGATTTTAATTAATTGGGAATTTATTAAGCCAAGTGACGCATACAAATGAGGCGCTTGCCACTTTTGTTTGCCCAGCTTGCCACATTGCAACACCAATACAAAGAGTGGTTGTTGCTGTTGTTGCTGTTGTTGCAACCTTAACTTCCTTCGTTGGCAGTACACGTGCAGCGGGCGACAAAACTAAATTCGAATGCGAATCCGAATGCGAATCTTGAGACAACGCATTTACCTTCAACATCCACAAACAACAACAACAACAACAAAAACAACAACCACATCCACATCCATATGCAACATAATCATCTTCATCATTATCTCGATTGTGGTTGCCGTCGTCAGCTGCACTTGAGGCGCTTTTGTTTGCTGCACTTCAAAAGATACACAAAACCCAAGCAGCCACAACTTACTGAAGAACTTTAAATACCCTTACAGAATGGAGTTTGCCTAATAGAATTAAATGATATAATAGTCCGATAATGATGAGATTTTGTCAAAATGTGAGAAGCACAATAAAATGTATACTTTGTGAGTTTAGTTTGGATAACTTGGTAAAAGAAGGGTTCTCATAAAAGAACTCATCTTTCGACCGATTATTCCTATGGAAGCAATAGGATAAAGTAATTCGATCTTTATGCAATTTTGTTTATAAATGTTGGGAGTTTTATAGTTTGCATATTGGGTAAGTTTTGTGCAGATATCTCGGCAAACTAAAAAGTTCTTCATAGAAGAACTCATCTTTCTAGCGATTCTTCCTATGACAACTATATGCTTAGTAAGCCGATCCGATCGGTTCTGACATATGTACTACACACAGCAATAAGTGAATCCTGACTATATCAACTCGATGACTAATTCAGCATTAGTTAAGTAAAGTTAATGTTAAGAATCACACCTTTTTCACACACCGCACAACAAAATTCGTATACCTTTTCAGAAAGTGCATCATAATCTATTCGAATGCGGATCTGTTAGTTAAAAAACCAAAAAAAAAAAACATACTCGAGGGTCGCGCGTGGCGCACTCCAAGTCAAAAAAAAAAAACAAAATAAAATATTGCAAATAACAAAAGAAAAACTTGTGGCAAGAACAGTTTGCAGCTGCAGCTGGGGCATTAGCATTAACAGTCGCATTAGCCCTTCTATATAAATTGAAGTGTAAAGTTCAGTAAACTGCCTGCTTTAATTATTTGCTCCATTTTTTTGTTACTGTTTTTGGCCACATTTCATTTGGCCAGTCAAGTGGCGTCTAAGCCAAACTGACAGCTGCTGTTAAAGGGAACAAAAAGCAGTTGTTTTCTTGTTGATGTTGTTGTTGTTGTTAGTTGTCGGTGACTGTTTTTAGCTGTTTGTTGTCTGATGTCACTCAAGGTTGCGTAAATTTATTACCTCAACTTTTCTAATTCTTATTTGAAGAGATCGACTTTTGTTCTAGCTCTAATTTAGTTTGACTTTCGAGGCTACTGCAATTTTGGGAAATTATTTTAACGATTGGGTAACATTTAAGTGCATTTTATATAACTAAAAAGACTTATGCAGTTGGTCCTCTCTCTCTCTCTCTCTCTCTCTCTCTCTGTCTGTCTGTCTCTCTGTCTATATGTCTCCCTCTGAAGCTGGGCACATGAATTCAAATTCGTGATGCTATAAATTAAAAAGGGACATGCTTTAAGCTTACCTACTTCAAACAAACATCAGATTGCGTCGTGAAAACAAAGCACAAAAAACACAAATTAGAATGCTTTAGACGACTGGGCTCGACTGGGAGATACCCTGTAGCTTGTTCAATTTGAAAATACGTTTAGGTTAACAGAATATGTGTCTCTTAACCGATCTTAATGAACATCTGACAGTTGATCAATATTATGTCTGTGTATATATTATATATCAGTTGGAATGCCAAATTCTTTGATATCAACAATCGATTAGTGAGGTCAGTTATCGATAAAATGGAATAAACTTGATTTGCGTTTGGAATGCGACAATATATATTTCAATTTATATTAATTAAAGTGCCTAGCTCTTAAAATCTCTTAGAATATACATATATCACTTATAGCGTCGCAGATTCCTCCTTCTGCCTGCTACATATGGTTGCCCAACTTCATGATACCCCTTGTAGTCATTTTGTAATGGGTATATGGCTTACAAACAAGCTACAAGATGAGCGCTCATGTCTAATGCATTTTGTCTCCATCTGTTTTGGATGGGGCCTCAAGTCTCTTAAGTCTGTTTAAAGTCTTGCGGGGAATATGTCGCCGGGAGGCGCTAATTTGATATGCAATGAATGCAATGAAGCGTTACTGAAAGTGGAGTGTTGGAATCAAAACAGCTAAAGTATTTGCATTAACGGTGCTTGTGGGAGGGGAGGGAGGGGAGGGGAGGGAGATAATCGCATGTCGTCAGGTGCATGGGAAAAATTTCAGCGTTGATTTTCTCGGTTAATTATTGCTTAAGAAACTAATGACACAATATTTATTATATGCTTGATTTAATATGCTTGCCAAGGCAAAATAAACATAAATGAAAGTGAGATAAACTTCAGCAATTTATCAGATCTTATTTCAATTAGATTGGTGCTTTAATTAAAAATGGAAAATCTTAGCAAAATATTACATTTTTTAGAAATTATAAGGGATTTTCTCTCTCCAGCTAAACATTGCTCCCAAACTATATATATTTGAGCTATGGATATTAAATGTGGTTCCTTTTTAACTACTCGATTTCAATTATGTATTAAATGCAATCTGAAAATTGATCTATTTATGCTCTGCCCATAAAGAATATTCATTGTTGATCAGCTTTCGGATAAGAAACGCAGATTTAGCTAACCAAAACATATTTTCATATTGAACAAAATAAGATCAGCCAGCCTACTTTGTAATTAATAGCTAGTTTAAGGATATATCCTTAACGAGCTCTCTTTACTAAAATATTCGAATATTTTTATCAGGTTTTCTTTTTCTTCCAGCATTTCTCTGCTTCCATATGTTGACAAACTTTTCTCACCTGTTGTTCTTACGTCAGCACCTGTAAATAGATGGAAACAATCGTACCTGCAGGTCCTGCATCCTTTGAACTGCGCAGCTGCCAACAACAGGGTTGTCGAGTGGCCCCGCTTCTCACAAGTATTTTCATACAATCCCTTGGCCTCGAGCCGCCTGACAACTCTGCTCGTTAACAGGTTGCGGCAGAAGGATGCTGTCGCTGTTTAGTTCATTCGTTATCCTTGCCGGCCTGAGTATGTGCGTCAGCAAATGGAACTGTCCTTTTGGTGCCACATCCACCGCAACCCGCCTACGCTTGCTGTGCCTCTGCGGTCTGCTCATCTCGATATATTCGCTATATGTGAAAATTCAGCTCGATCACGATGAGAATTATGCGGCACTCTGTGATTTGGCCGAAAGTGTTAGCTGCACGGCGGTCTTCAAATCCGAGTGAGTTGAGAAGCGTATAAGATCGAAATCCTTATTGAAAGTAAAACCAATCCTTGCCTGCAGCTATGGGCGTGGCTTTGGCTTGACGCAGCTCATCTTTGGTGAGTCCAACGACTATCTGAATCCGCCCAATGGCTCCATTGGCATTGTTTTCTACACGCTCCTCTTTCTCACCTGTGAGTATGTGACGTCATCTTTATATATATAACTGTATATATATATATATAAATTGATATTATTTGCAGCTTTTTATGAGCGTCGCTGGCTTTGTCAGCTGCAATTGCTGGCTGCGATTTTAACCCTGCTGCTGTGCGTCTATCTGGGTGCACTTCTGCTCCTGGTGCTCTACGATTGCTGTGTGGTCTGTGTGCTCATCTATTTGGTGCACATCCTGCTCTTTCTGGAGATCTATGGTCGCTATAAGCGCAATTATCACATCGCAACTAACAAAACGGCTACCGAATGAATTTTTTGAATTCAGTAAAATATATTTTGTGATTGTGTTGAAGTTGAAGATGCAGCTGAATTATGAATTATGTGGGTCAATGGTGGGTTAAGCATGGCTCCTACTCTGACTCGTCGCTTGGTCTTTGTCTACATAAAATCACTTACTTTTGACCCAACACGTCTTCACCAACTGGCGACGAGCAGAAGGAAGAGAAGATGGCGCAGTTGCAGTTGCAGTTGGAGGCGACTCCCAAGCACGTAGTTGAGCAATTAATTTTACACACAGCAACTCTTTTCTTGTGTGTGTGTGTGTGTGTGTGGGGAGTTGTTGTTCCTACTTGAGATCCGGATTGGAATGGCTTTAGTTGACAGTAGGTGAGAATTGTGCACAATTAATTTGGCATAAATAAAATTTGTGGATAGCCGACAAAGCATGGTTCAATTAAATCATCGTTTCATGCACAATGGCTAAGATCGATGGATGTTTGCTATATAATTAAAAAGTAAAGGAGTTTATATCAATTGATCCATAATTACTCAATCTTCCATCTAAATAACGCAATTTATCATTAGGAACTTGAAGAGCAGAACTGCCTCACTTTAAAGCTATCTGATGTTATTGGATCGCTGTATTTCATACAGCTTTTTTATCTGCAATCTCAAAGAATTTATCAGCATTTCTATTGATGCACTTAGTTACTATGCCTCATTTTTTTAACCAAATTTGATTAATTTATGTTGATATGCCTTTAAACTGCACTTAAGCTTTAACCGTCTATTGATTAGTTCAATTTGTATTAGGCACTTTATCTATAAGGAATTCCTAGTACCTATCCTAACGTATTGCATTACGTTCTTGTGATTTTTTTGGCACTCCATCTTAGACAGTCCCATTGTAGTTTATCAATTATGCAGCTCGCTAAACACCCACACGATCCTTATCCTTAGCCATCAATCAGTCTATGGGATAGATACTCCAGCCATATTTGCGTCAAACGCTTGACAGCATCAAATAAATCTTTTTCATCTGCTATTTTATTTTTTTTTTGATTCTCTTTTTGGCAGGCGTTACAAATTGTTTGGCTAGACTGTTGTGGCTAAAAGCCCATCAGACGCATTTCAATTGCGCATCCATCTGGGCAAACGACTGTGATCGATGCACATACATGAATACTTTTGAGCTGCTCATACACCCAATTGGGGTCGCCTGTGGCACGATCTTCTTCAGTTTTTTCTTTTTTCATTTTGTCAAGTCAAACAAAAACGCAAACATTCACCTAGTCGACGGAGTAGTCTACTTTGTTTGAGAGCGACACAGAGTGCGGCTGGAGGGGGCAGGCAGAGACTGTGGCAGCGGGGGCAGCAACAATCACAATCGCCCAGAAAAAAAGGAAGGCGAATCAGCCAAAAAACACTCAAAAGATTGTAGCTACAACTTTGACAACGACAAACAATCGCAGAGCAGAGCAGAGCTTGATTCAGATTGAGATTTGTTGCCTGGCGCATAGAACAACAGCAACAACAGCAACAACAATTGCAACTGCAACTGCAGCGGCAACAACGTCAGCTGTGTTGTGGCGCGCTTTGAAGATGATCGTATGTGGCAGCTGCAGTTGTTGTCATCGTCGTCGCTGCTGCTGCTGCTGCTGCTGCTGCGGTTGCCACACGAGCAGCATCAACTCATAAGCGACTCCCTACACCTTCGTGTGTGTGTGTGTGTGCATCCTAGACTTTCAGTTTGGTTTCATATAAATATGCGCGCTGGCTGCACAACCAGATCAGTCAGAATTTGGCGCTGCTTTGTGCCGCAAATACAATAAAAAAGAAAAACCCAACAGCAAAATCCGCTTCAAGTTTTCAACGCACACACGTGGAATATGTTCAAGTTATTTGGTTTGATGCTCTTGCTGACAACGGCGGTGCTGGCACGCCCCGAGCCGCCCGTCAACACCTATCTGCCGCCCACGCCCGGCGACAGCTACGGCACCCCCGGCCAGGGTCAGGGACAGGCACAGGGCGGCAAACCTTCGAGCAGCTATGGGGCTCCTGGTCAGGGACAGGGCCAGGGCCAGGGCCAGGGCCAGGGCCAGGGCCAGGCTGGCCTCGGCGGCAAACCCTCCGATTCGTATGGCGCTCCTGGAACGGGTAATGGCAACGGAAATGGAAATGGTCGTCCCTCGAGCAGTTATGGCGCACCTGGTCAGGGCCAGGGGCAAAACGGTTTCGGTGGACGTCCGTCGAGCAGCTATGGTGCTCCTGGTCAGGGTGCTGCTGGCAATGGCAATGCCAATGGTCGTCCCTCCAGCAGCTACGGTGCTCCAGGTCAGGGTCAGGGACAGGCTGGCAGACCCTCGGATTCGTATGGTGCTCCTGGAGCTGGTAATGGCAGTGGACGTCCCTCGAGCAGTTATGGCGCTCCTGGACAAGGACAAGGCCAGGGCGGCTTCGGTGGTGCTCCAGGCGCAGGCAATGGCAACGGCAATGGGCGTCCCTCCAGCAGCTATGGTGCTCCAGGTCAGGGACAGGGTGGCAGACCATCCGATTCGTATGGCGCCCCTGGCGCAGGCAACGGCAATGGCCGTCCCTCCAGCAGCTACGGTGCTCCTGGTCAGGCTCAAGGCGGTTTCGGTGGCAAGCCCTCGGATTCTTATGGTGCTCCTGGAGCTGGTAATGCCAATGGCAATGGTCGTCCCTCGAGCAGCTATGGTGCTCCTGGTCAGGGTCAGGGTACTGGTGGCTTCGGTGGCGGCAAGCCTTCCGATTCATATGGTCCGCCCGCATCTGGAGCTGGCGCTGGTGGTGGCCCCGGTGGTGCTGGCGGTGCTGGTGGCGCCTACGAGAACGATGTAAGTAGCTTAACTGATTATTGACCTGGGATTACCACTTGGCATCCAACGCACAAAGAACAAAAGAAAAACCAGGCTCGCTTCTTGGCTGCACTCTGAGAATCTCTCTCTCTCTTACTCTCTCTCTCTCTCTCTACTCTGCTCTCTCTCTCTCTCTCTCTCTCTCTCTCTCTCTCTCTCTCTCTCTCTTCCACTTGCATCTCTCTCTTTCTCTGTCTTTCCATCTTAAGTCTATCTTGTACCTATCTCTATCTATCTCTCTCTTTCTCTCTCCACACGCTCTCTCGCTCGCTCTCTCTCTCTCTCTCTGTCGGCCGTAGGAGCCCGCTAAATACGAATTTAATTACCAAGTTGAGGACGCTCCAAGCGGGCTCTCATTCGGGCATTCAGAGATGCGCGACGGTGACTTCACCACCGGCCAGTACAATGTTCTGTTGCCCGATGGAAGGAAGCAAGTAAGCGAGTCTCATCTAGCTGCCACGCACAGGAGTCGCACACAAATCTTTATTACCATTTCTCCTTTCCAACTCCCATCCTAATCCATTTGAACTTTGCTTTTTGCTCTTGCAGATCGTTGAGTATGAGGCGGATCAGCAAGGTTATCGCCCACAGATTCGCTACGAAGGCGATGCCAATGGTGCTGGCGGTGCTGGCGGCGCTGGCGGTCAGGATTTGGGTCAGGCTGGCTACTCCAGCG
This sequence comes from Drosophila silvestris, assembly GCA_035043445.1. Taxonomy (NCBI): domain Eukaryota; kingdom Metazoa; phylum Arthropoda; class Insecta; order Diptera; family Drosophilidae; genus Drosophila; species Drosophila silvestris. The sequence continues at coordinate 1,499,809 of JAWNMZ010000170.1, read as the reverse complement.
GTCGTCCAGGTGGACAGGATTTGGGCCAGAATGGTTACTCCGGTGGTCGTCCCGGTGCTGGCGGTGCTGGCGGTGCTGGCGGCGCTGGCGGCGCTGGCGGCGCTGGCGGACAGGATTTGGGCCAGAATGGTTACTCTAGCGGTCGCCCAGGCGGACAGAATGGCTACTCTGGCGGTCGTCCTGGCGGTCAAGATGCGGCTCAAGGTGGTTACTCTGGTGGTCGTCCCGGTGGTCAGGATTTGGGTCAAAGTGGTTACTCTGGTGGTCGTCCAGGTGGACAGGATTTGGGTCAGAATGGTTACTCTGGTGGTCGTCCAGGTGGACAGGATTTGGGTCAGAATGGCTACTCTGGTGGTCGTCCAGGTGGTCAAGATCTAGGCGCGAACGGTTACTCCAGCGGACGACCGGGTGGCAATGCCAATGGTAATGGTGGCTCCGATGGTGGTCGCGTCATTATCGCTGGACGTGTAACTGGCCAGGATGGCGGCGATGGACAGGGCTATTCAAATGCTCGTCCCAGCGGACAGAATGGCGGCAATGGACAGGACAACATCGATGGTCGTGGCTATTCCAGCGGCAAGCCCGGACAAGGACAGGGACAGGGACGCAGTGGCTTCGGACCTGGTGGCCAGAATGGTGACAACGATGGCAGCGGCTACAGATATTGAAAGGACACCAAAAAAAAAGTGGAAAACAAAACCGGAACACCGAACAGAGAACAGAACACACCCATCACAGCTAGCATTTCAGATGAGATTATCGCAAGACGTAGACGTAGATCAATATATAGTTTTTAAGCACTATGAACTAGTTACCATTCACCATTCACCTTTAACCCGAATCCAGTCCTCCACTCTATACCCTATACACATCTCAACGCTATCTCAACGCTATTCTCTTCCTAATCTTAAAAGATTCACTTAGCACTTAACATTCAACTCGTTCTAGCTGCAAACGAGAACAACAAAAAAAGTACCCAAAAAAAGATAAGATAGTTGGAGCAGTAGTAGACATATTACGTATATGATATATCATGATATATTGCTTAAGGCATCAAGTTGCTAAAGCTTGCCAATAAGTATGAGTATGTAATTTAATAAAGACATATTTTTATAAAGCCGCTTCATTTTCCTCAACTACACAATAACCAGGTATTGTTAAGTTCCCCTTGAAGTTTCTCCTTGAGATTCCCACAACAGATGATCAAGTGACAAAGCCCCATTGCTTACTTTATTTCAATCTATAACGAACAGATTGGGCAACACTATTTCAAAATTGATAAGTTCTTCTTCAAATTTCTGTTTGAGATTTATACAATAGAATCCCTTATTGCAATCTATAAAACCAAACTATAGCCAACCGATAAAATATGCTCAACTGATTAAATAAACCTGCGAAAAAAATTAAATAATCAAAAAAAGATGCAAGCAATGAATAATCTAAACACTACAATTAAGTTTTCAATGTTTTATATTATGAAATCTTAGTTTAAAATGATTATTTAGATATAGTACTTTCCTTCAGAATAATCGCCAAAATTAGTCCATGTGTGGTTCCACAGTCTGGGATCGCCACGAGGATCATCGGGTTTGTTGGAAGGAGGAATGGCAGTCGCATTGAACAGTTGCAGTTCATTTAAGAGCAGAGCCAACACTTTGGGATGCCTGGAAATAAGCGTAGAGGTTTCAGTTAGAGATTAACCATGGATATGGAGGAGTATTCTCGAACTCACTGCTTGGCCAGATTGCGTTGCTCGCAGGGATCGTCGAGCACATTGAAGAGGCAGATCTCCTTGAGTGGATTGCAGGCGATGTCTGGCGATGGCTTCCCTTTGGCCTCCTTGCAGATCACCGTAGCTGCCTTGCGCAGCCTGATGAGATCCGCTTGTTGGGGCAGCATCTCCATCTGCTGCATGGCCTGACCGGCCGCACACTTCGTCACCAGTTGCCAGTCGTAATCGTGGGGATTGCGCAAGCCTGCCGGCCCATACCAGCCATCCCAGGAGCCATTGTAATGGCTGCCCTGCACCAGCTTCCAATCCCCAACACTCAATGCGGCACTGCCCCAAATATCATCGATATTGTGCAGAATGCTGTTTCGTGGCGATGCCTCATTCCTCACCAGTGCCTGCCACAGACTAACACCATCCAGCTTTGATGCCACCTTGCCACCCGCTGCTTCCACCAGCGTAGGCAACCAGTCAACCATATGCATTAGCTGCTCGGCAGTGCGAGGACGTTTCGCCAGTTGGGGGGACCAGAGGAGTGCCGCACCCCGCACACCACCCTCCCAGAGGGTGTTCTTGACACCCCGCAGTGGATAGTTGGAGGCAAAGTTTGAATTGAAACCCTCGGCGGGACCACCGTTGTCCGTCGAGAAGACAATGATGGAGTTCTCGAGCATGCGGGATTTACGCAACTGCTCCACAATCTTGCCCACCGACTGATCCATGGCGGTAACCAAAGCTAAACGAGAGAACGAAAAGAGAAAGACATTTGTTAATCAGGAATGAGTCACAAGATAATCTTGTAAATATTTCTTATTTTTTAATTTAGATTTAATACAATTTAAGCACTTTTTTTACTTAAAATAATGCCCGACTCACCCGCATATTTGCGACGCTTGTAGTGCTGAATCTTATCCAAGCGACGCACATCATCATCGCTGGCTGGCAGTGGATTATAGGGATTGCCCGAATGCACCGCTGCATGTGCCACATACAGGAAGAGCGGACCCTTTGCCGGCTTGTGATTGGCTATGACTTGAAGCGAGTGCTGCGTAATCACATCCGTCGTATACTGTCCATGCAGATCGTAGGCGATCTCAGTGCCATTGCGCATATCCAAGCCCCAATAGCCATGCTCCACGGCTGTGTGATCATTGTAATCCTGGTGTCCCGACCAGTAACCCACGTGACTACTAAATCCCCGATAGAGCGGCGTATAGACACGCTTCCAGTGCCCCAAATGCCACTTGCCGGCTATGTGCGAGGTATACCTGCAACAGGGAATGCGATCAGCCTTCGACTCACCCCAATTCGAGTCAGACTCACCCCAATTCGTTGAGATATTGCGGCAGTATTTTTAAATCCAGTGGCAAGCCTCGCGGCTCTGCGGCATAGAGCACCGTATGTTGCATGCCTGAAAAGTTAACAAAATAATCAGATAATATAGTAAATGATAGATCCAGAAGGGATTCAAATAGCTGCTGAATATCTTCAAAAAACAGCCTTATCAAAGTACAATAGGGAATAATCAACGCTAAAACTATTTCACACTTTGAGAAGAAAGTATTTCTTTTTAACTTGTATTTTAACATTTTTGTATAGGTATATATATTATAAGTATTCATTGCAGAGCTGTATATGTTGCGATAATAATATAATAACAAAAATGTAAATGAAAATCTTTTTAGTTTTTTATAAAGTTTGGGTATTTTAGGTGGCACTCTAAGTGGTAGCAATTAGCGTGAGACTACTGTGGCGTGAACTCACCTGTGTGTATGGGATATTTGCCGGTCATGAGCGCCGAGCGGGAAGGTGTGCAAATTGGATTGACATAGTAGCGATTGAGGATGAGACCCGAATAGGCCAAAGCATCGATATTGGGCGTGGGAATCTGTGCCGAGCCACGAAACCCAACATCATTAAAGCCCTACAAAAATCAAAAACAAAAAACAAAAAATAATATAATTATATTAAAAAAAAGAGTGGCAGGCAATAGCTATTGCTATAGTCTTGTTAAGCTCACTTACCAGATCATCAGCCAGAATGAAGATGATATTTGGTTGCGTCGATTGGCATGCAACGAGGGCAAAGCTGATGGGGCAGAGTAAAAGATGCAGATGCAGATGCTGCATCAATGTGAATGCTTGCTTCATTTGCCTTGTTTTTTATTTTGTTGTTGTTGTTGTTGTTGTTGTTGTCGTTGTTGTTGTCTGCAAAATGTGAAACAAATGGATGGGTTATTAGATTAGAGCTCATTGGATAGTCTAATTAAGGTGCAATGTCGAGATTGGAATGTATGCTAATTTCAGGCAAATCTTTTGAACTCAGCTCGCTGCAATTACAGCCATTGCCAATTGATTGCCCATTATGTGACATTGAGTTCCCATTACAGCATAAGGCTCAACAACAATGTATATATATATATTGCTGATTCACTATTTGAATCTTGAGTATTCGGGGCATGGAAACTGGATTTGTACTGAATCAGCAGAATGTCAAGTTTGTTGTTGATTTTGCTCTTGTTTCGCTCAACTCGCTTCAACACCCAATCCCAGTTATCTAATCGATTTTTGTTTATGTTTCGAATTAATACTAACCGATGAGAAAGACGCGAACCGGTTCGAAATATAAACAAAATCGGTTAGGCCAGTCGAAAAATGCCAACAAGTTTGGAAAATTTCTTTTATCACATTATTTATGCGAGGCAGAAGCTCGCGCTTCACGCTGCCAAACTAATTAGCATGTGAATTGAATTGGATGTGCCGTGGATTGACGACCCTTTTCCATTAATGGGTCAACTAACTGAACACAGTCCACAGTCCCGAATAGTCTATGCTGAACAGGCTGCATTTTAATTTTAAATTAATATTTTACTTACTATATTGATTTGCTTACAATTTGCACTTTGTAGAAATACAACAAGTATTATCTATTGTAATATATATATAATTTATATATATATATATATATTTTTTCTTTTGATTTTGTTTCAATTTGTTCGCTTCTTTTATTTATTTAAGTAAGACACGCATTTTGCAAACCGTTTCAATACACGCGCCAAACACGACTGCGACGGCGACTGCGACTGAGACTGAGACAGAGGCAGAGAGTGACCAGCAGCAACGAAGACGGCCGACATGCAGACATTCCCTAACACTGGCCTCTCTTCAACACTGCCTGTCTGCGCCGGCGTCGCTGGCTCTCTCTCTCTCTCTCTTTCTCCCACTCGCAGCAGGCAAGCTCGATTTGTAAACAGAGAGCCAACTGCACACAGCCGCACACACAGAGAGAGAATGAAAGAAAGAAAGGAGAGAGAGAGAGAGAGAGAGAGAGAGAGGGAGAGAGAGAGCGGCTATGGCGTTGCCTCAAAATCAATTCAATTATCAAAAAATCAATTAAATCAAGTGAAAACGGACGCAGCCGACTGCGAAATACTCTGTTACCAATAAGTAATATCTTTTGATAACAGCTGCCATAGAACAGGGTGGGTGCAGCCAACAAATAAGCATCTTTGAGACAGGTAACCTCCAAGCTCGACGACTCTGTCTTTAAAATTGTGGGGGATATGCGGCTTTATCGATTTACACTTTCAGAGATATCGTTTGTGGGCGTGTCCATACAATTTGTCATCGATACTTGAAGACGGTTACCGCTAATATTTTCTAAATTTGATCTTTGAATAACATCGCCAATAATTTACCAACCAGTTTTGGTGTGTGTAGCTTTCAAACTGTGGGCACTTTGATCGAGTTGATAACACTACGCAAATATATAGATATATATATATATAAACATTATACCTACATCAAACTGGTACTCAAAAACAGTCAACAGTCCTTTGTCGATCAGACCACAAATGGCATTTTATCCTAAGAAGATTTTGGTTCCACCTGGTCAAATCATACCGTTCACATTTAATTTCCTCGGTTTCTTAATATTTATTTAATTTTGCATGCTTAAATAGGCTTAATTTAAATATACCGTATTGCTGCCTATAAATTAAATCGCCAGCAGATCAGTTTCTTTAGTCTTGTCAAAACTGTGCTGAGGTCAAATAGATATTCATAATAAAATTAAAAATGTTACTTAAGATTATTTGTACCATTTTCCTAATATATATCTCTGTGATAAAGTGTCAAGATGTTTATTTGGATGATTATGATTATGCATATCGGCAAGTATTTCAATATCGGCTTGCATCTATTCAGACACATATAAATAAAGCACCCTTCCCTCTTATCCCAACAAACAGACGCACAGACCAAGCACGTCGGATTGACGACCTGCTGCAGCAGTTGTTCGATCATATATATGAGGCGAAGGGCATGCACAGGGAAATGGACGAATTGAAGAAACAGCAGACTCATCAGGGAATCTTACTGAATGAGCTGGTAACTAAATTCAATGGGATGGACAAAGAAAACAACCTTCAGTGGAACGCGCTGAATGTGGTGATGATTGAACTTTACAATCAGAAGCAGATTCTGATTCAGAATCAGAATCAAACGAAACCAAAATTGGAGCCAATTGGGGTGGGTGGCTGCTGTATGGATTTCCTGAACTCGACTCAACGTGGTAGTGGCATCTATTCGATAATCGTCGCCAGCTTCAGCCAGCTCCCGTTCAAGGTTAGTTGCGATCAGGACACAATTGGCGGGGGCTGGATAACGGTGCTGAGGCGGCAGGATGGCAGTATAGATTTCTTTCGCGAATGGAAGGAGTACAAAAGAGGTATCGGAAATTTGAAAGGCGAGTACTTCATCGGACTGGAGAAGCTGCATCATTTGACCAAAGCTGGGGATCAGGAACTACTCATAACCATGGAGGACTTCAAGGGAAAGCAAGCCTATGCAAAGTACGATCAATTTGTAATCGGCAGCGAAGCGGAAAACTACAAACTGGCCAAACTGGGCAACTACTCCGGAGATGCGGGGGATGATCTGCGATACCACAGGGGTAGAATGTTCTCAGCTCGGGATCGAGACAACGATGAATATTCTGGCAACTGTGCTGAGACTTCGCTGGGTGGCTGGTGGTACGGAATGTGTCATCAAAGGTACTAAATTCCAATGTGCAATATTTTGTAATAGATTTTAATATTAATTAATTTGTACATTTGACAGCAATCTGTTGGGAGCTTATAATGAGACCCGATATGCCAAAGGCATTAATTGGTATGAATTTACGGGTCGCAATGCTTCATTAAAGAAAGTCCGGATGTTGATAAGGACTATAGAGCGTTCAGATAGTAGCTGAATACCTTTGCGAAGCTATAGTTTCCCACATTCATGAAATAACAATCTTATATCGAAAATATATTCTTGATTATCAAGTTTTGAGTTTTCTTATTTTGCAATTACTTTAACTATAGCTACTGCTATAATCTAGTTACGCTTATCATAATTGGGATACCTGCACTGCGACCTCCTAGATCTATTGTGCCCCTACTGAGCCCATAATTCCTCCTCCAGCTCCTGCACGAAAGCGAGAATCTTTGTTGGGCTGAGGACTTCATGCATCCCTAGAATGTTGTTGTCACTTACCATATTTCGAATCAATTATATATTTATATTTAAAATTAATTCTAATCGGTAAGGCACACGTCGACCGGTTAGAATTGATTCGAAATGTAAAGAAAATCGGTTCCGCAGATGTCAACGGAATCTTATTATTTATGCGAGGCAGAAACTCGAAACTAATTCACAATCACGTGATTTGAATTGAAATTGCTGAACACAGCACAGTTGGGCATACCCGACTAGACTATGCTGAATATACTTGAATTTAATTTTAAATAAGATGATAAAATGAATATTTTACTTACTGCATTGGTTTGTTTAGCAAGCAGCCTTTTCGATTTGTAGACCTATTTTAAATGTACAAAAAATATGATTTATTATAAATCAGATGTATATTTTTATATCTTTACTCACACCCGTATTTTATTTTTTGTTTACTTGTTTTTCTCTTTATTTCGTCTATAACATCTCTTTTTGATTTAATTTCTTTTTTTCTGTATATTAATTTAAGTAACACAAGCATTTTGCAAACCGTTTCAATTATGGAATTTGATTAGCACTAATTAATTGTATTAAGTTTTATTGTTAACAATACATAGCAGATCTTTTAGGCTTAGTTGAAGAACACAATTTCCAGCTTCAATTTAAGTTAAGCATTTAGCAAGCAACTTTTGAATTATCATTTTGGAGTCAAATTTAAGACAAGAATTACCAACTTAACCGTTAACGTTAAGAAAACGGTGCCTTTGGCTGCAAATTTAAGCAACTAGTACAATTTAAAGCTTAATTTAAGTTATTGTGTGTGTTTTTTAGCTACCCGAAGAAACAACTGGCAAACTTATTAATCAAAATTGAATTTAGGCTAAAAACAACTAACTGACAACCGATATAAATATAAAATAGACGGGCAATTTTGATTGAGAGCTTTTGGCGAGACATTCACCTCGTCCATTCCATATATATATACAGATATATATATATATATATTAATGGTAGCAGCCAGCAACTGAGACTTCAGAGTATTTCCAGATCGACGTGACGTATTTCGGGAAATTGCCTCTAAAATATATACAGTAAATATATAGTTTATAATCGAGAAATAAAAGTGATTTCAACTCACGCGCAAATTCATTTCAATGCGATCAATTTCGCCGCCCATCAAGTCCACAATGCTCTCGCCCTGATCCAGCAGAAAGCTCTCCAGATCATCCGCATTACGAAAGCCGCGCACAATCTGCCAAATATATGGAAATATAATATATATAAGTATATAATAGAGTTTATATATATAGCGCACCGTCAGCAGCTTGTTCAGATCCTGTTTGTCCAAATAGGAACGGGTCAGTTCGCGTCCATCAAAGTCCAGCTCAGCCTGAAACAGATTCAGTTTTTAATGGTACAACATTAAATGGACGAGCAAAGATCCAACCTTATAGCGCACACGGCCATTTCCAATGTCAATGCCCTTGACATCGTAAATGGCGCGTATCATCACATCAGCTTCTAGTGCCGCATTGATCTTCTCCAAACGATCCTTGGTGATGGAGACACCGACCAAGGCATTCGCATTCGTATAGATTATAAAGGAAGCAACGGCGCCCAGCAAAGCACCAATAACCAAAGAACCTGCCGCATCAAACAGTGGTGAGCCCGTCATGCTGCTGAGACCCATGCAGCCGGCGGCAACCATAACCCCTGCAACGGCAGCTGCATCCTCGCAGAGCACCACATTTACGCACGGATCCTTGCCGGCAATTACTGCAAATAATAACAATTATTATATGAATATAATGCACTAACATAATCAAAATCCCTACCGTAATCCTTAAAGCTCATATTGTTGACTTTGGCGGCACGCTTCAGTTCATTGATGGCCACCATAAGTGTGGCGCCCTCGGAGACGAGCGAACCGGCCAGGATGCAGTACACCCAAAAGAGATCGGCAATTGGCTGCGGATGCAGTATGCCCTCGATCCCATGATATATCGATAGACCGCTGCCCACGCAAAAGATGCCCACGCCCGAGATGAGCGAGGAGACATAGCGCATATTCATATAGCCATAGGGATGCACTGTGTCCGGCACCTGCGACGACTTGTAGATGCCAAAGGCCAATATCAACTGGTTCACCAGATCCGCCAGCGAGTGGATAACCTCGGCGAACATGCTGTGCGACCCGCTGTAAGCCCAGCCACCGAATTTGAACAACAAATTCGCTGCGTTGCTGCAACATTTATGAAATCGACAAGTTATTCAAGTAAGTTTCCATTTCTTCGATACTCTGCTAAGGTAGATAGAGGGGTCAACTAGGAGGCTAGGAAATCGATAAGAATCGATAATCACACATCGATAAAACCGCATTCCATCGTTCACCAACATTTTTTCCCGCTCCCAAAATTCTCAAAAGCTAAAATTACCAATCTTGGATGGTAGATTACTAGGAAACTACGCTAAAATTGTTCCAATGCTAGGAAATTCTTTCAATCCTCCAATCCAATCCATTCTCGCCCACTTTTAAAACCAAACCTGGAGGTTAGATTACAAAGAACCTGCCTCAAAGATCAACACTTCTTGTCAGATCTGTTAAAGAGCACAGCAATCAGCTGTTATTGCTCAATGGTATCAGAGCATTTGGCAGTCGGATGTGCACTCACATGGCAATGGCGGTGGCCACCACTTGGCTGGATTTCTCCCCATCCTTTTCACTGTCCGTCATCGCCTTGGTGCGCGAACCCACCTCCCGTCGATAGTCGCGCAGGCGCCGCTTCACCGTGAACACATCTGCAAAGAGTGGCGATAATTATGCTAATCTCTTGGAGCTGCCATTGATGCACTTACTCTGCTGATACTGTTTGCGTTCCACTTCCCGTTTGAGTCGCTCGCGAACAATATTCTCGCGGGAACCCCAAACATCCAGCGCCTTTGCCTCCACATCCCGCCGCCAATAGACGGTCATCGGTGGCTCCTGTTCGTACGGGGAGCGTCGCTTGATCTTGGGCAGCTTCTCCAGATCGTTGAGGGTAAGCATAAAATCGGAGATGGCTCGAGCAGGCGTCACAAAATTACGCTCCAGCGAAATGCGATAATCGAAACGTGGACGTTTTGGTGCCGTCGGCGGCGGCGTCACTGGCGCCGCTGTAGCCGGCGTTGTCTCTGTGGCTTCCTTGGTTTCCTTGGCTGGCTTTGGTGCTGGTGTCTCTGTCAGCAGTGTGATTGCTGTCGGTGCACTCTCGAGCACTGTTGTGTCCGACATGGGCACCTGATTGAGCGCCGGCTCATTTAGTTTGGCCACCGCTGACAATTCCGTCTTCTCGAACACAATCTCATTGATCTTGGAGTCCTCGATGGTGGTGGTGATCGATAGAATGCCTTTGCTGGTTTTTAACTCATAGTTTTTCGTTTGCAGCTTGGCTGCATCCTCCTTGGGCTTCTTCTCAGCCGGCGCATCATTATTGTTATCCTTGTTGCTGGCAGTGCAACGATACCGAAAGTGGAGCCAAGCTCCTCCTCCGCCCAGGCGACTGCGTGCCTGTAGCCTCAGTGGTGTGCACTCATTGCACTGCAGGCCATGCGACCAGGCAACGCGTTGTGGCTGCACGGCTCGCCGCCAGTGGCAAGTGGAGCGCATGAATTGTTGTTGCCGGCGTTGCACCAGTCGCAAGCCGCACAGCAACATGCTCGCAGCACACCTAAAATCAACAAGCCACTAATTAGTCGAGGCGTTAATATAAAGCACAAATCTTACACAGATTCCCTTAGTTTGCTATCTGTTGACGTCTTTTTCTCCCCAGTTTTAGGCGGACTACGTCATGCAGCTTTGATGATTTGTGTTTGTTGTAATTATTTTGTCGAACGCTGCTGTTGGCTCTCAATTATAGTTGTGCACTTTATTGTGATTGCCCGAATATATGTTGCACTTATCTGTTGTGCATCTGATTGGATTTTATTTACAAAATTTAACAAGCAGAAATCAATTTAGAAGTGACCGGAATCAAATCTATCGTTATCGATAATTGATAGCTGCTAAATATACCACGAACTCGTGTTTACCAAAACTGATGAAACAGCTGTTCGTGTACCCTAACAGCTGCTAGCAGCGGCTTCATGTTGTCACGAATTGTTTAACACTTTTGTGCAGGCAGATTGATTTTTATATAATAACAAATTTAAATTTGTTTTCATAACCGTGTTTTTGGTTATTTGCAGTTTTTAAGAAATCAGTTGGGCTTCTCCGAAAAAAAAATAAACTTCTGAAATCTGTTATTTATTTTATACATCAAAGAAAGCTTTTTTACCATCACGAATAAGAATTATACAAAAGAAGTCAAATGTTTTTTAATAAAACTAAATATCGTGTTATTGCAATTTTGAATGTGGCGCGCTAGTGACAACACTTGACTTCTCAACTAGTGGCAACGCTGTGTGAGCAGCTGCTTAGGGCACAAATCGATTATTTTGCCAACGGGGCCATATAAGTTAACAGTGCTTATCGATTGCAGCTAACAGTACCGCTTTGAGTACAAATGTAGTTGTTGTTGACACGTGCATGTCCCAAGTAATGTTTCGCTGTTTTACTCGCATTTATCAGTGTACCTTTGAGATTTTAAAACAAACGAAGCCGGTTCTAGATCGAAATGACTCAATTAGCAGCACTGTGCACTTGAGCAACATGTGCTGCAACATTGCTTCCAGTTGTAGCAACATTTTGTCTAACATTTTTAGTTAACAGTGCCATGTGAGTGCGCAACAAACCTGGTTGGGAAGAAAAAAATTTTTGTAGGTGCGCGCATTGTATTTGTATTTGTTCTTTCGCTGCATTCGTCGGTCGGTCGCTCGCCTCTCTGTTATATGTGTGTGTGCGCTTCTGGTGCGTAAAAATTAATCATAAAATAAAAAAATTATAAAAATCTATCTAAGTGCATTGCTCGCCAGCAACAACAACAGACAAAGACACGCCTCGTTCGCAACATGGAATCAAAAATCATACGGCTGTAAAGAAGAAGAAGCACAAAGCTGTCGCTGCTGCTGCTGAAAAGAAGAAGAAGCAGCAGCCGTAGTTGTCGTCGCCTTGTTGTTCTTGTTGTTGTTGTCGCGTGTGGCTCTGTGCGTGTGTGAGAGTGTGTGTGTGTTTGTACCAGTGGTTGCCAACGCCGCCGTGTCTGTCGCTTGTCTGTGTGTGCGTTGGTGTTAGTGATATATATCCAATTGGCATCTGTTTATGCTTGTTATACGATATATTAAAGTGCTTAAAATAATCAAAAACGCCCAAAATAATCTACGATAATTTTTTTTTAAATTAAGCAAACAATTTTGCTGCTGCTGCCACTTGTTTTTCCACTTTTGCGACTGCGACGCGTCGCTGCTGACGTCGCTGCCGGCGCTCTCGCTTTCTCTCACATTGCACATCGCCGACGTCGACGTCGGCGTCAAAGCTAACGTCAACGGCGTCGTCAGCGTCGCGTTTATCATTATTATTACTATTATTTATTTTGTCTTTGTTTTTTTATATTGCATTTTTTTTTGCCTAATTATAGAGTCAAATGTTTTAGCTAATTTCAATATCAGTTTCGATTTCGTTTTCCTGTATTTTTTTGCCACACACAAATTCCAGTGCTATAAATACGCAAATAGTTAGTTTAACGTTACGCAACTCTACGAATAAAAAAAGAACCGCACAGCACTCCATTTCTGCTTATAACTCTTATAAAACAAAATGCAAATAATTTAATAAAATAAAAATAAAAGCGCCCATTTTCAGCAGCAGCAGCAGCAGTTTAACCACTGCCGGAACAGGCGGCGCCACCAAAAAAAAGAAAAACAACCAACAAAAAGAACAACTAAACAATAACAAAAACAAAATAAAAACAACATTAAAGAGCAGCCGCAGTTGCAGAGCAGCAGGCGTCGCTGCTGTCTATTGTGAATTGCCGTTGGCCGTTCTTCTCTCGTTCTTCGTTCCCCGTTCCCATCATGGCCGCCGCTCACAGTAGTCACCACAATGCGAATTTGCTTAGCGCGGACATCTCGCGACGCAATCCGCAGGACGAATACGAACTTATACAGAAAATTGGGTCGGGCACCTATGGCGATGTTTATAAGGTGAGTGCTATTTTTTTTTCCAATTTCTAAACTGCCAATTTGACAGCTCTAGGACACCCACACATACAAGCAAATATATGTATGTGTGTGTGTGTGTGTGTCACTTTTGTTGGAAAGAATGCAATCGACTCGCTTATGTTATAAAATGCAACACAAACATGTAAATACACACACACAAACTCATGCATATTTACATACATTTAAACTTCAGTATTTGCCTGGCGTCGATTTTTTTTTGTTAAGCTCTGCATTCCATTCCTGCCTGCGTCTGCTTGACGTGCACGTGCAGCCACCTGTCTCTGCCTCCCCCACCCATCATTCTCCATTCCCTTTTCTGCTCACTTGTACATCTGTATGCTGAGCATTGCATATGTGTGTATATGTGAGCTTGTAAATATGCGCAGTTTTTTTTTGAAGCTGAAAACATGACAAGTGCGAGTTGTCCTTGGACTTTAATGAAGAGTGTATGGGTGAGGGGCTGAAGGGTGTGGCCATAATGCATTTCTGATGTTTAATGCGAGCATCGAACTGATTTCGAAATTAGAATAAAAAATACAGCAAACATAATTTTCCATATACCCCATCTCTCACGAGGTGTGGGGGATATTCCCCTATCAGAGCTGCTAGCGCACTGATTAAGCGGATTAATTTGAAGCTCGCTGGTGGAAATTATTTATTTGTATTTGTGTGTGTGTGTGTGGATTGCATTCGTCTGCTGCTGTTTTTTGCATGCGTCACGTGCTTAAAGCTAACGGCGCATGCTTCCAAGCAATTTCCAACACTCTTTTGACACATTTACTTAATTCCAGAATGCAGGAATTTGTGCAGCTCATGCTGGAATTTACACACTCACACACACAGCTCCCTCTCGTTCTCTCTGCTTACGATTAAAAAGCGTCGAGTCATTTGTAAAAGCAAAGCGTATTTTTGCTCTGTGTAAAGTTTTTACTGTTTACTTAAAGAGAACAAAATGCTTATTTTGTTTATAGTAATTATTTTTATCTCGACATTATTACTTCTGCATAAATATCGTATTTATTTACCAAACACAGCCATTCCAGTTTCAAATTGGAATACACACACCGACATATACATACATAGCGACATATATGATCCACATGATCAACGCTTTCCAGTTTGTTGAACTTTAAACGCAATTCGATTACTTGCTTAATCAAAACTTCGTCATCATAATCATCATTATCAAAGGTTTCCTTTGTTTCTATTTTTTGTTGCTCTTCACGCGTTATCAATTAGCAAAATTACAAAAACAAAAGCAGTAATAATCAAAATGCACATGCTTAAACATGTTGCCATTAGTGTGGATAATAGGAAAAAACGAGTGCTGTAAAATCTCGCAGCGAAGCAGTTCTTAGCGAAGGATGGAAGAGGAGAGAACAGGGAGAGAGAGAGTAGAAATTTGCCAAGGAGCTTTTTATTATGGTAGCGACGCAAACAAAGTCTACTTTGAGGCGTGAATACTTAATAGCAAAGAGGAAGCTGAAGAGTGGAGGAAGAAGTGTGGAAACACAAGTAGACGTAGAAGTAGTAGAAGAAGAAGAACAACAAGCAGCAAGTGCCTGCTACAGTTATGTAATGAAATATGGCACAAATACACACACACTAACACACATGATGATTGCCTTAGTCAGGCACTTGACTTCGCTCCACATTGTTGCCACCATTGTTGTTTTTGTTGTTTCTCTGCTACACATTTTTACAATCAGCGTCGCCATTGTTATTGTTGCTGGCTTAAGCTTACATTCGCTGTAACCAAATGCACATAGATAAAGGGCATAATACTTAATATATATATATATATATATGTATATATCTATTGCACAATTTAAATTTATTTCAATTATTCTTACGAATATATAATACAAATCAACAAAAATAAATATATTTTACAGGGTATCGGCTAGTCGTGCCTAGTCTCTGCCTTTTGAATTACTGCTTGTTGTTGTTGTTCACGCAACACGCATGAAAACATGAAAAAATTGGCGCAAACCACTCAACGATAGAGTTAGTGAGACGGGTGCGGGGTGGGGTGGTGGATAAGAATACGAATAGTGGGTGAGAGAAAATGACAAGAGAAAAGAACATAGTGTGGCGACTTGAAGACCCAGCTGTGAAGTGGGGGGATATGCAGGATGCAGGCGAGCGCTTACCAGAATATATATGTATTTTGAGAGGCTCACATAACACTCCAATAGGTATGTATTTGTGTCTGTGCGTGCACACTTGCATATGATTCTTAGTTTGTTGTTTGTCTCCCTCTCCTCCCCCAACCACTCCTTTTTACACGTCTTGCTTCCAGCGTGTCTTTAAAATAAGTCATCATTTGTGAACACTGGAAAAAGGCAAACAAATCAGCGTCAATCAATTTGCACAGCTGTAGGAATCAGGGGAGGGAGGGGAGTGGTTTAATCTGCGACTTGCCCGAAAATATTCGTTGCGCCTCAACAAGCAAACACAAAAAAAAATAGACGTCGATTTTTTTAAGGGTTAAAGCAAATTCAGAATCCGATTTGTGGCGTGGCGACAACACAACCAAAAACAAACAGCAGCAGCCTGAGGACCAGACTGAGAAATTCTTTATCCAAAATGCCACCATATGCAAATGGAAAGAAACTGTAAAGTGGAGCTCGCAGCCAAAACGAGACATTTTTGATCACGCTACACTCAGAAAAAAAAAACAAAATCCAAAAAAGAAATAGAAAGTTTTTCTACTTTTTAGAAATACTTTTTAAATATAAGAAAACATTTTTCTAAAAATTGGAAATGCATGCGGTAAGTCAACAACGCTAAAAATATGGTGATTTTTTATATTTTTTTCTATTTGCTATTAGGAAAAACATTTCTAAAAAGTAAAAATGCAAATCGTAAAACTTTAAATTTTATTTATTGACTTTCTGAATAATATGGTAACTATTTACTAATATTTATATAGATATTTTTTCTGAGTGTAGATTTAAATATTTAAATAATAACAAAACAAAATCTAAGCATAAAACGACGCAGTTTTTTCATTTATACACAAGGCGTGCACAGGAAGAAGAACCAGAACCAGAACAATAACACACAATAGAGAAGGGGAAAAGTAGAAAAATAGAAAATAGAAAATAGAAAGGCAACCCGTTGTTGACCCAATTTCGAGTCGCAATAATTTACACGCTGTTCCTTTAGTTAAAGGGTTGAATTATGTTAAGTAAGGGTTGGTGTTAGAGTTGCTCTTGGGGAGGAGTTGTGGATGGATTGAGGAAAGGTTGGGGTTTGTTTTGTGTGGAATGCAATGTGAGTGTCAACAATAATTAAATAGACGCAGACAGGCCTGCAATTGTGCTCCATGTTGCAGCTGAATGATGGAAGCAAATGAATAGAGGGAGTCAGAAAGAGATAGACAGAAAGAGATAGACAGAGAGAGGGAGCTGGGGAATAGTTATCAATGCTTGGGATGCCTGGCTTCAGTTGACCCTTACTAATTTACTCGCCAAATCAAGTTAAATGCACGAAATTTGAATAAAGTACCCAAAAGTGCCCGGCAACGCACGGCAAACCTGAAATCCCAGTTGTGCAAATATTGGGGCAGTCAGTCTGTCCCTCGCCCTATCCGTGTCCGTGCCCGTGTCCCTATCCTGTCCGTCCTTGTCCCTTATCCCTCTTTGACTTTAAAGCATATCAGGAATATTACACAGCTTTGCCCCCTTTTGCCCCAAAGTCAAATAAAAAAGGTAGGCCAACACTGAGAGAAAAACGCCCTGAATTACCTTATTATTTAAAAAGTATATTTCTAAGAAACCATAGTTTTTCTTTGCTTAATCTCGTTTTTCTCCCAGCCTTTCAAATTTGTAAAAAATGTTTCTCTTATATTTAGAAATTCAAAAAAGCAAGAAAAGCTTTCAAGTTTTAAGGCGACTTTTTTTTTTTGTTATTTGGCTTGGTCCGTTTAAAGTTGTGTTTCGAAAAGGGGCAAATGGGTGGCAACGCTGGCAAATAGTAGACATACATCCTTTTTATGGGCGTGGCTGATTCTTCCTTTTATGTACATTTTTTTGACTTCTTTTTTTGCTGTCATTTTGGACGGCTTCCTCCTTTTTTCACTTGGTGTCTTTCAATTTTGCCTTTGACCCGTCACATTCAACATTAGATTGTTAGGTGGGCGCCTGAGTGACCTATAACCCCCTCCGATCCCTCCTTCCCCTGACAGCTTCGCTTTGTCTTTCGATTTTGCTTTGCGGATTTCCGCTTGGCAAGGCGAAGGTTATATACAGTTATACAGTCGGCATTTAAATTGGATATATGCCAAAGTCTCAGCAGCACCGAATCTTTTGGTTGTCAACCGCCCTTCTCCCAATCCCCTTCCGAAACCCTTTGCCAAAAGGGAAGTGCTTTCTTCAGTTTGTTACTTAGCCAATTTTGGGCATAATTTTTCCCGCATTGGGACAGCATGAAGAGGAACAGCTTGACTCTCTCTCTCTCTCTCTCTCTCCCTCTCTGGGCCTCTATGGGCCTTCTTGCGGAAGCCTCAAAAACTTTGCCCCCTCCCCAAACAATATTCGGTCTTATTACGCAGTTGGCAAAAGCTGCAAAACTTTGCCATGGATTACAGTCCAAGAATTTGGCATATTAAATAATCGTCACGAAATTGCCTATCCAAGCAGCACATACAGCTGCGGTCAAAAGAATATATTTTAGAAAATGTTAAAGAAGAATATAGTTCAAAAATTATAAACATTTTATTTGCACCCTTCAATTAATATTGTAATTGTATTTATTTATTTAATGTCAATTAAGAAGTGCACAAAGTAATAAATAGATTAAATGAAATAAAGTTAAATTTTCATTGAATTGAAGATTTTGAAGTGGTTTAGATTTAAAGCAGTCCTATGTTTGCCACACCCCATTTTATCACCACAAAATAAGTGGCTATTGTATTGACTTAATTAATAAATTCTCAACAAACTTATACATTTTTAAGTAGATATATATGAAAATGTTGAGAACGAAATCAAATAAAACTATCGATCAGAAATTGAATGCACAATTCTGTGGCAAGTGTTTGTTTGGGTTTGGATTGGGTTGCTCGAAGTCGTAAATAATCAAATGAAGAACTTTGTTGCGGGTTCTCATCGGTGACTGTTGCATGCAACTTGTCAGCTTTTGTTTGGATTTTTGCGTGGGGCAGCCGTAGTCAATTTGACCGCGAGTTGTCGTTGCTCAGAAGTTGGCGCCTTCGGGGAAGTTGATTAAAAACTTGTAAAATATGCAAGTAAAATTAGCTATTTAAAGCAACGGCTGCTGCTGCTGCTGCCTGTCTGAGTTTAAGTTGAGTGGGAACTTGAGGGGTTTTTTCATAACATAATCGAGGGCAAAAAGTTTGCGTTTGCATTTGTTTTGTGCTCGCCATAATTTGCTTAGTCGTCTCGGGCTGCTTAACCAAAAAAGTTTACCAGCTACCAAACAAATTTATATTCAAATATATAATTCCAATTTTGCCCGAGTGAGCGAGAAGTTGAGCAATGAGAAATGAGAATTAGGTGTTGTACACTCGGAAAAAAATCGGCCTGAATTTTAGAAAATCTCCCTAAAAATAAAAAGTTTTTCTAGTTTCTAAATCGACAATCCCAAAAATGTTCGTTTTTTTGTTTATCTTACAAATATTTTCTAATATTAAGAAATGCATATATAAGAAGTAGAATTTTTATATATTTTCTAAATAAGCTTATTGGAGATTCACTTAAATTTAGAGCGATTTATTTTCTGAGTGTTTAAAAAGTTGAAAATTCAAAAATTCATGCGGCGCACAATCGATTTAAAGTCATAGCAGCTGAGCCTAATTATAACAATTGAAAAACACCATTTCGCAGAGCATCAGCCACATTAAGATTAAGCTGAACAACTCAAACTGTCATCTTCAAGCTGACAAGGGGGCGAAAAGCGAAAAGCTTTCGGTGCTGCCAGCTAACAATAGAAAATACTTGTGAAAATAGTGATTAACCTAAAAGTGATTTGTATCCAGCAACAGCCATCGCATAAATAATGAGCGCTTTTGCCTATTATGAGTCAAGTGGATAAAGAAATGGCGCCTTTGCCCAAAATGATGTTAAGACAGAGAGATAGAGGTAGAGGCAGAGAGAGAGTGAGAGAGAGAAAGAATGCGGCCCTAATAACTGACTTTAATTAAAAGGAGCTTGACGAAATTATTAAGATGAAATGAGGCTGACAGTTTTGTAGTAAAAACTAAGAGGGAAAGAGAGAGGGATTGGGGAAACAGAGTATGAAGGAGAGGTAGAGAGAGAGAGACAGCTGACAATTAAGCGAAGTTACATTTGAAGCTTGATCCTTAGACAGATAGGGTGGATTTAGAAATGCGCCTAAGCTCATTCAAAGAATTGAAAAATTTTCATTAGTAATTAGGAAAAGGAGTTGCTCTACAAAAGAGAGATAGAGAGAGAAAAGTTACGGACAAAGGAAGACAGCTGAGCATAGACTGAATTTATGAAATATGTAATGATGTAGTCGAGAATGGGCTCGAATACAAATTACTCTGCACGCAGTTGTCATGGAATACTTCCTAGATTCTAAAATAAGGCAGCACATAATTTGTCAATATATATTATATATTTATTGATTTATATCGATATTTGCGAAACGGGGCAATTATCGATGAAATTAAGCGCGACGTACCTATATTCTCAAGAATAGGATCAAGAATGTATATATTTTATGGAAATTGATGCTTTTTCTTCCGCCTGTTACATATATTTACACAAAACCCTTTCTATCCTAGGACTGGGATTATCTCAGCTTGGCTGTCAAGGAAGCTGAAAACTGCTTGCAAAAATGGCAAAATATTTGAAATATCTAATCTAAAAATATTTCTAGCAGAGTGGTCTCAATTTAGTAGATTTTGTTTTTACGGTTTTTGCTTTTTCGGTTATCTTGTCGAGCAACAAAACTATGTAAGAGTTCTCTGACCGAGCACAGATGATGATGACCAGTAAATGCTCCTCATTCCCGACCTCGACCTAAAAGCAAACAAACAACTTGGACTACAACATAGCCGTTGATTGATGGATAGCACGGCAAGGATGAGAAGCGCTTGACAATTTCCAATTGGATGACATGAGACACACACAGAGAGAGAGAGAGAGAGACAGAGAGAGGAAAGAGTATGTGGCACGTGGCACGTGACTAAGTTGCATTGAGTGGATTTTAAGCTTAAGCTTGAACCAAACGAAGCAAACTCATCTGCAGCAGCGGATGATGATGGTTGCAACAAGCAAGGCAAATGCTGCCACTGTTGCTGATGTTGTTGTTGCTAATCAGAAGATGCACACTTCAATTGCAACTTTACTTAAGTGGCAACTGCAACAGTAACAGTCGACGTACACTCACAAAAATGTGAAGAAAGTCCTTTCTGAAATTCTGATTTACTCAAATTTATGGCGATTTCTTTCAGTGTAGAGTGTAGGTATTTAAATTACATCGTGTTTTTCTTTCAGCAAAAACAACGTTCACAATAAATATTGCACTCCACGCATCAAGTTGTGTGTTTGCCTATGCTCGAGTTTGTGTGCTCGGAGCAAAGGCGCAGCCACCTCAACTAAACCAAACACACACCCACACACACATGCCACGCCCACTCGCCCCTGCCCCAGCATAAATGGCAAACGTTGTTCTGCAGTTGCCATTCACCTCCACCCTGCCCCCTCGCCTCTTCCCGTCTGCCACATCGTACTTTGCCATATGCTAATTTTCGTGGAACTCGGAGCTCATTCGATGAATGAACCATGTGCATTGAATGAGCATAACCCCTCCCACTCCCGTCCCCTTCTTCTACCCTTTTCCAACTTGGGCCACTCGAAATCTTGAAGCGTTAACAAACCTCAAGTTTTTTTGTTTTTTGATTTTTGCTTTATCGGACTGCGGCACACTTTTAAGTTTTGCTGTTGAAATGTTGATAAAACACTCGTAAACAAATAAGTTTATACTGCTAAGCAATATCAGATAACGACAACTACTTATTCGAATAGTATAAAGACTGAAAAACAGGAAAGAGTGCTTATCGCAGATACACGCCGCAGTTAACATACTCTTCTAAACTCGATATAAATTTAAAAAAGTCATCGATGGATTGTTCCAATGGCAGCTTTATGATTTAGTATTCCAATTTGGGTCATTATTTGTCCAGTTGTAATCAGTTTATTTCTAATATCTTGGTGAACTTCTCAATTCTTTGTCATACAAGAGGAAATCGATCATTCCTATGACAGATATATGATATAGTAGTCCGATCCAGAAGGTTTTTAAGATTGCAGCAGGAATATATATGCCTTATGGGTTCAAAGAAGTCTACTTTAAAGATTCTCTACAAGGGTATTATTATCTCAAAAAGCGCTTTTCTATAGGCATATAATTCTCAAGGCTTCAATAAATAAATATGACGCAGAAAGCAGGGTATCTGCTCGTCGAGCTAACTTTATTTAATGTACACTTTGCAATGCTTTGCATTCTCTCTATCTCCCTCTCACTCTCTCTTTCCTGCCTGGAATCAAAGGCAAAGGCCAAAGTCATCGCATATCTAAATTGAAACGTGACCATTTCGACAACGTGCCAGCAAAGACAGTTAAAATTAACAGCAAACTCGCCTCCCCACAAAGATAGGCAGACCATAAAACTTTATATACACGTATATCCGTATATTTAAATACATATTGTAGTAGGTAGACAAACTATGCATAACATTAAGCAAATGACACAATGCAATCTAAAATTAACATGCACGGTTGCATATTGCGCTTCAGACAGATCGATAACAGCTGTAACTAACATAAGCTTTACATGAGAACATGCAATGAAAACTCATTTCTATTTGCGAAGAAGAGCATTGAGCACTACATACAGATCGATAACAGCTGTAATTAACATAAGCTTAACATGAGAACATGCTATAAAGAAGACGAAGAGCTTGGCAAATTAAGCACAGAAATGTAAAAAACAAAATGTGCTTATACGCACACTCATAAAAACATATATATATATTTGTATCTGCAATATCTACACACACACATAAGAGTGCCAAATACTTATCGCAATTTGCTTAGCCTTTAGAAGTGCTTTGCCCATTTTTCATTCGTAAATAAAACAACAAACACAGCAGCAAATTTACTGTTTCATTTTGTGGCACTTGAAATTAATAACATGGCAAAAAACTCATAACCCGCCATCAATTGGGCGCCCAGGCGCCCATTATTTCAACAACAACATGCCTCCGTCCCCTGCAGAGGCAGCAAATCAAAAGTGCGGCGACAACAGCTTCAAAATTCGTTGCCAATAGATGCTCTCTCTATTCTCCACTCTCCATTCTCTATTAACTTTTCTCCACTCTCTATTCTATATATACATTTGCATATATCGATCCATTTCGAATTTATGTTCAAAATTAGTTTCTTCTTCTTCGCAGCAGCAACAGGCAGAGAAACACTTGAAGAAACGGCAATTATTTCATTTTGGTTTTTATCTTTTCTTGTATTTTGTGTTTTGTGTGTTTAGCTGCCAATTGGCAACTGCCTCATTCTGAAGAGTGCCTCAATTGCAGATGATTGCCCAACTGATAAGAACAACTGATTTGCTAGATACGCCAGACAACTCGTTTCTCAAATCATTCGCGAGTTGAGTATCTCAAATTATGAAACTACAAGCAGAGAAAAAATATAGGCTCTGTTTTTTAGAAATTCGCCAAACTCACATTTTTATATATAAGAAAGTATATTTCTAAAAGCCTGCGTTTTTCTCTTCTCAGTTTTAGGCTATTTTTCTCTAAAATTGTAAAAATATGTGTCAACTTTCTTGTTTTCATGTCGATTTATTTCCGAGTGTAGTCACAATAAGAAGCAAACAGAACGTAGCCTGAACAGAGTCAACCGTCTGCGCCTGATAACAAAAAACCTAATCAAAAAATGTGAAAAGAGACAGATAGTTGGGCTTTGGCATGCAGATAGACAGTCTGCAAGTTGTGTGGCGCCAGGTAGACAGACACAATCAACCCAACCCACCCCCAAACTTTGCCTGGCTGGCGCAACTTCAGTTTCAATTTTGTTCACAAATAGAAAAATGCATAATTGAAGGATCTGTGCTAGGGGAAAAATTGCCTCTCCTCTCATCCAGCATGTAAGGGGGAGGGGGCTGAGGCCTGCATTGCGTTCGTTGCTGCCACAGCCACAGCCGGCAGCAGCAGAAAATTCACCGCTGTTACACTTAAAATTAAAATGGAAAGAATTTCACTCTAAATTGGGGTTTGCAAAGAAGAAAACACCATATTTTTAGGATTATGAGGCCTTTCTAATTTTTTGAAATTTCTTTTCTAATATTTAGAAATTATTTTGAAAATACATTTTTTTTTGCATTTCATGACGATTTTTTCGCTGGGTGTAGGGCTGGTGGCTGTTGTTTGGCGGGGTTGTTTGCTGCATTTCCGCCTTTTGGCATTGTTTGTGAAATATTGGTCAGCGGTTTGGGCAGCAGCAGGAGCTGGCAGTGGGGCAGCGGGGCTGGCGGCCACTGTGCTTGCCCCATTGTTGCACATTGTTGCTGGTGGTTGGCGTTGCATGTGAAATATTGACACAGTTGCAGTGTAGCCAGTGCTAACCAATTTATGTAAGTAATTCTGCCTAGAAAAACTCTTCGACCCATTCCACGCCCCCCACAGAACGCAACTTTTGCGCCCTTTTTTTGCCTGTAAGCAAAACTTGATGAACTTTTTTGTTGGCCTTTCCCAACATAAATCAGAGCCAGAAGCAGCAGCGAAGCCAGTCGCGAAGCCAGCTGCTGTTAGTGGGCAATGAAGTAAATTACGTGAACAACTTTCAGCGCCGTTTGACTTTATCATCATTAGCAGAAGCAGCAGCAGAGCAGCGGCAGAATAGCAGCGGCAGCAGAGCAACAGAAGAACAGCAGCAGAACAGCAGCAGCAGAGAACAGCAGAGCAGCAGCAGAGCAACAGCAGATCTGCAGCAACCATAGCAGAAGCAGTAGGAGCAGAAGCAGAACAGCAGCAGAGCAGCTGCAGCAACAGAGAAGCAGCAGAGCAGCACCGTCAAAATTAACAGCAGAGCAGAAGCAGCGCAGCACCGGCAGCAACTTTTGCTTGTTCTTGTTCTTCCCTCATCAGTCATTTTGTGTGTGGTATTTTTTTTACTTATCACACATTTGTCTTGGCTTCACTCAAGGTCAGATCAGCCCAACAGTCCTTTGACTTGCAAAAAAAAAGAAGAAAAAGGGGAGCAGTGCAAATTCTCATCATCATCACCATCATAATCATCATCAGCAGCAGCTGACAAAAACAATAGACGCAATTGAAGCAGTAAAGTTGAACTGCTCACTGCCATTTGCCTTCTTCCACTATTCCAATCCATTTTATTCTGTTTACCAACACTAATGAAGCATATTTCCCTGCAAACATTGAAGTTGGTCGCATTAACTTCTTCTGCTGCTATTTCTATGCACATATGTATGTATGTGTGTGTGTGTGTGTGTGTGTGTATACATATGTTTGTATGTGTGTGCACATATTAGTATGCATGTAAATATTTGTTAACAGAGGTTGGGGGAGGGAGAGAGAAGAGCTCATAAAGTACAAAAGCAGCCAAAGTGGATCTGTCGACTTCTATTTATTATTTAACTTTGTCTCGGAGTCGTTTTACTTGCTTTTTGCTCTTTTTTTGTCATTTTTTGTTGTCTTTCTTCGCGCATTCCTTTTGTCACGTTTTGCACTGCTTTATTTTCTCTTTCTCTCTCTCTCTCTCTCTCTCTCTGTCTCTCAGTGTTGCAAACAAGTTTTTGAAAATGGGTTTAAAAAGAATGTTGTGCAAATGTTTGCAATGGGCAGAAGGAAGCATCTCCGACTCCATAAGGCATATATATTCTCGATCAGGATCAACAAGGAAATCGATATAGCCACGTCTGTCTGTCCATCTCAGAGACTAAGTGAACAATGAGTGTAATTTCAAATATGCTTACATTTGGGTGCACATCTGGGTTCAGGGTTCATATATATATCGGTGTCCATATACATATATATATATATATATATATATATGTATGTATACTTGACTGTAGCATTCTTACTTGTTTTCTTTTATCTAGCTGTGCTGGGAGCATAAGCAAGTTTGCCAATTATTATCTACGTAAATAATATAATATATAAATTTCATATATAAAATATAAAATAAATTCGCATGTTTTTCATCTCAATGGGTGGCTTCCTTTTCAACGTCTGCACTTTTATACTTTCTTTTGGATTTTTCAATTGAACTGCGGGGCGCAAAGCTCTTAAAAACTCAACGGGGGCCTCGACTTAGGTGGGTGGACTGGAAGTAATTAAGGTATTTACATGTCTGTCACATCAGAACCATGGGGCAGTCACTAATATTTATGGTTTGAGTCGCATCGACGTTTATATCCAAGAACAAATAGACTCTCTGCTTAAGAGTAATGAGGTTAGGCTGATGGCTATGGCCATTGCCAAGAGGCAACTTTGCACAACTCTCGAAATTCTGCTGCTCCTGCTCCAAATCCCCAAACCCCAATCCAGTGCCAATGAGTGCAATTTAGTTAAGTGTGTGCGGACAAGTTGATAGTTTTTAGCTCGTGTACCACTTCCGGTCGAGAATGTGAAGCAGAACAAGCAGGGCATACAATGGGATTACTTTTTGCTAATTAAATTAGTCGAGAAAATCGCCCTGAAAACTAGAAAGTTTTTCTTGATTGTGGAATTAACTTGTACATATACGAAAATTAGATTTAAAATTCAATTCGATCTATTTTTCTGAGTGTAAGGATGGCGACTGAGTAACTGAGCCAGGTGCATTTAGTTGTTTGCCTCTCGGGAAAGCAGTTAGTTAAAGGGCAACATACGTCAGGATTAGAGACATGGCTTAAGGCACCTATGACCATATTAGCCTTGTCGCTGACTTGTTGTTGGTAGTTGGTAGTTGGTAGTTGGAGTTATAGTTGGCTGTTTGCATATTGGCCTGTTACATTTTGCATGAATCTGGACAAACAGCAGCCGCAGCCTGAAATCGTTTCGGGTCCTTTCACATAATCGCTTATTTACGAGGTGCGCATGTGTGTATGTGTGTGTGTGTGTGTGACCCACCGGAAGTTTGTGTCAGTTGTCGGTTGCGGCTTTTCTTTGAGCTGTAATTAATAAAACATGAATTCAATTAGTTTAAAAGGCTCACCGTGATCGAAATGTTTAAGCCCCAATGGGCCAATTCCCAATTTCTCACCAAATCCTCTCCAACTCGAACCTTGTTTCGAGCACCAACATATTTCATATATGCCACATGCCTGAAGTAAATTGGCAGCAAGCAAATGCCAGCAATGCGAGTATTGTTGACAAATTGCACTCGAGTCTTGCTCCCAATAGATTAGGTGTTCGTCTTGTGTGTCAAATCTTTAAATACTAATGTTTTTTAAATGAAACGTTAGAGCTGCTTTTGTGCACGTTAAAAACAGAAAACCCCTGGTTTTTTAATTATACTTTCTGAATAGTTTCTAAAATTCAGTTAGATGTTTGTTCTGAGTGTACACTTGTAGAATTTTCATATGAATTTGTCTAATTCTTTTGACTTGTTTGTCGCTCAAGTTGTACAGAAAACAACAGTTGCCATTTAATTGCTGGTTTCAGGTTGAAAATCAACACAGAATTTTGCTAGCCAAATTGGTTGCATCCCAGTTGCCAAATGCCTCTCATATTTAATGCAGACTAATTATGCGAAGTCATGTTGGAAACTGTAGCATATATTAAAGCGCATTTCCAAATTTGATGAACAAGTTTTTTGCGCGCCTCCTGAAAAGTTTGTCCAGAGCGTAGAAGTCGATTGAGTTTTCGATGAATTTTAAATGAAGTTTAATTAAATTTGGCTTTTGGCTGGCCACCTTTTAATTTGTGCCGCCTAATCGACTAAGTGTGGAGGGGGCAGCTGTGGCATCGACCTTAATTGCAAATCAGACAAATCGGACTGAAACTTTATCCGGCTGGAAAATTTGGTTGGTGGCGCACGAGACTTGCCAAGGGGCTTATATATATATATATATATTTATTTAAATTGGCATCAGCCGGAGGGGTGGGAAGGGGGAGGAGAGCTGCCTTCTGTCCAGTAACCCAAGGCTGCAAGTCGAAGGCATCGTAAATCAGACAGAGAGCCGGAGAGACAGACAGCGAGATGGCCGACAAAATAAACAGCATAAGCAGATTTGTGGCGCCTTATCATGCCAGTGCATAATTTATGGCTAAGACACGTCAGAGGTGCAGGAGGAGAAGAAGAAGGAGGGCAGACGGACGGACGAATGGGTCAGCAAAGGTGAATGCACCCGCACACATGTGAGCCGAGCAATAATAGGAGAAAGACAGAGAGCGGTAACTGTGTGCCTACACTCAGAGAAATTATTAACCCGAATTTTACATATTCGACAAGTGTAACTAATCTTATTATTCAGAGAGTATCTTTCTAATAACCAGGATTTTTCAGGGTAAATTTTTCTGAAATTTAGAAAAAGTAAGCCTAATTTCAAAATGTGCTCTTCATGCTCAAGAAATGAGCTATTTTGTTGATTAAACAAAAGAAGAGCCAGTAAATTTCATTACTTGTATCAGAAAATCAGAAAAGAATATTTTCTAAAAATTTGGTTAAGCAATTCTACTTTGAAATGCATTTTCTTAATAATAGAAAATATTTATAAAATATAAATAAAACACAATATTTTTGGGATTGTCGATTTGGAATAAGCCTTTCTCGTCTTCAGAATTTTGTATCTTTTATTCAAAATTACTTCGAAAACAAGAAAAACTTTACAGTTTTCAGGGCGATTTTTTGCGAGTGCAAAAAATGGGGCGATGGCAAATCTAAAATCAATAAAGCTGAAACTGTTGTGGCCGCTTTGGATGCCGTTTAGCAGCGGCCTTGTTGGCCTGGCCAAACGTGGGTCTGCCTGGCCTGCTTCGACCCGTGTAAGCCGCCGGAACAAAATTAATAAAGCGAACCGTTCCTAAGACAAGAAAATGGCACAGGAAACGGTTCAATGGTTGGTCAGGAAAGCAATTTTGCACGCAAGCCGCCGCCCAACAATAAATGTGCCACTAACAATGGCAAAATATGGTTTCAGCACAGCACAGTTGTGGCAACTGTGAGTAGCTGTGCCCCATTTAAAGTTGTGTGTTCTTCCCAACTTAATCCGGCCAAAATAGGTAAATGGGACTAATGAGCAGCCAGTACGGAAAGCAGAACTTTCAAAAGCACTTTGCTTACATAGATCGAGATAGGTGGGTGTCTGATATACTTGTTTGCGGTTTTATCTATCTCCCCTCCTCTACCCCTCTTTCTCTATCTCTTCTTGCCTCTCTGTCTTTTTTTTCTGGATTATTGATTATTTAGTTGAACTCGAATGTTAAAAGAACTTTCTTTATATGGAACCATATAAGATAAGACGAGTGGGTGTCTGATATTCTTAGCGACTGATATGGTTAGCGTTATTATCTTCTCTTCATCTTACTCTCTTTTCCCCTCTCTCTCTCTCTCTCTCTCTCTCTCTCTCTGGTCTAATAACCAGCCATTAAACTATCAAAGTCAACAAAATTTAGCTTATATTCGTGTAGATAATTGGGTGTCTGACATGCTCGCTATCCGTTTCTCTTACTCATTCTCTCTCTCTCTCTCTCTCAACTCACTCGTTCTCTCGTCAGTTGAGTAGTTTTCGCCGCTCTTTGTTTTATTTGGTTTTTGTCACTTTTAAATGACATTTTTGCGTTGTTTTCCGCTGGCCAAACGAGAAATTCTTTGTGCGTCGTTGGATTTTTGTGTATGTGGTTGGAGTTTTCATTTTTGCGCCAGTTGCACTAATTTCCCCATTGTTTACAAACTATGCACATTACACACACACACACACACACAACACACACACACATAGCAGACTTGTACAAAGGAAAACTAACCACAGTGGGGTAAGTTGTCGCCCCAACATTGTTGTGTTTGTTGCATGCTCGTAAAACGGGAATTTTCCATCAGTTTTTTGCGGTTTTTCTCTCCTTTGAAATTTTGGCTAGTTTTCATCATCATGGTTGTTGTTGTTGTTGTTCCGCCTGCCATCGTTTCGATAAGACAATTTAAAGTTTTTAAGTTGCTTAAGTGGCGATTGACACAGCCCCAAATTGCGAGGGCCTCGTTATTCCCGATTAGGATAATGCCAGTTGCAAACTTTTTGCACAATTCCAAGCAAAAATGGTTAGAGTTTACTGTAAACCCCTTTTAAATTGGAGTTGCAGTGTATTAGACTTGTGGGCAACAGATGCTTGTGCTTGCTGGAATTCATGTGGCATGCCAATCGATTGGAGCAGCAGCGAACATATGCTCAAAAATGCCAGCAATTCGTTCTGATATACAAAAAAATAAAAAATACAAGAAGGAAAATGAAGAAAAACTCAAAGAATTCTGAAACATCCAGATTCGCTGATGATTTGCCCCGTCTGCCACGCCACAAATCGAAGCGTGCCAAAAATAAAACGCAGACAGCGTAAACAAACAGTTGGTTAACAAATGGATTCTGTGTTTATGCCGGCTGTTTGTAGCCACCAACAAGAATGCCCCGCCGAATGGCGAAGGTCTCCTTCTGCTTTAGCTTTAGCTTTAGCTTTGCTTGATGATGAATTAAATATAAACAACACGCAGAAAACTGTTGAAGTTAGAGAAGTATAGCTCTAAATATTTAATATTAATATTAGTAATATGTTATAATACATTTTCCATTATTAATAAAAAAATACTTAAATTGGCAATTAATACGATGAGTAAACAACACAAAACTGATCACAAATAACAATAATAATAAAGTAGTGACGCTTTCTTCGCTTTCCCTGATGCTAAATATTATTTCTAAAATATGATATTTGAATATATTATTACTCGGTTTAGTATTTGGTTGCATAACCCTCATTAGAAATAATCTTGCGATGTTTTGGCCTAGTATTTAGCAATTGATTATGAGCTGGTTGATCCTCATATCGTCAAGATTCATATAAACCAGTTTTCGATTCGTCTCACCACTAAATGCTCCTCCGTTTCTTCGATGATCAAATCAGATGTTCTTTTTTAGACCTTAAACTTTTTGCACTACTAATTCTGTTTTTATATTGATATAAGTTTTATTTATTTATTTTTAAAGCTAAAGTTAATATTCTGCGCACACACTAAATAAGTTTGTGCTTCCCTCGATTGAAGGTCACCAAAAACATTGATTAGCTTGTCTCTCTCTCTCTCTCTCTCTCTCCTCGCTCTCTGTCTATCTCCCTCTCTGTAATTGTCTCCCTAAGTCTATAAGCCCTCTAAATGTCCTAAGGCCACATTTTAATTATGCACTGCAAAGGCTGTTGAAAAAAAACAACTGAAATGGAAACTCGATAGGTGAAATTAAATGAAATTGAGCCCTAAACAGTTTAAAATCGCTTGTCGCTTGTCACACCTCGAAGGGGGCGAGGATGAGGAGGCGGGGCTTGTCGGGTTCAGTCGAGCAGCTTAATTAAATTGCAATTGCAATTTCGCCGGTGGGGCAGTCAGCAGGAAACAGCAATGGAAATTGCGACAGCAACAGAAACAAAAGTGGACAATAATAAAAATGGCGTCGGCGCCGGCCAAATTTTGGGCAACGTCGGCAAAAGCTGGACTAAAAGGGACGTGTTGGTTGACCAGACAGACTGACAGATGGTGGCAAGTTCACGACGAACATTGATAATGCCCAAAGGCAGCAGCATCAACACAAAGTGCAACAAATGCAGCGTGGAAATTTATTATTTTTCCGGCAGCGGCAAAAATCGTTTGCTGATGCAAATAAAAGTCAGATATTTGTAAAATGAGAGTCAAGGAGCGAGTGGAGAGTCGACTGACTGTTTGTCTACTTAAAGTCTCTGCACTCAGCAAAAAAGTAGAAAGCTTTTCTTGTTTTTAGAAATAAGTTCCAAATATAAAAAATTTTTATAAAATTAGAAAGGCTTGCCTAAATCAATAATCCCCAAGATATGTTTTTTTTTATTTTCTTAGAAATATTTTCTATTCATAATAAATGCCTTTCTAAAAAGTAGAAATTCAAATGCAGATTCTTGGAAAAAATTTTGAAACAAGTAATGAAAAATCGATTTTTTCCAAATTAAATAGTATTGTAATTAGAAACTATCTAAATTGTTTGTAGTTGTGAAATCTTAAATAACAAATGCTTAGAAAAGGAAAAACAGTGAACTTTAGAAATATATTTGCTGAAAAATATGTTTGAATTTTTTTTTGCTGAGTGTGGTTGGTCCCACTCAATCTACTCTTGTCGGCGTCTAATTTCTCTCGTCCGCTTTGAACACTCGATGCACTCACTCTATGCACTCATTCGATGCACTCACTCGATGCACTCTGCAGCGCTGCTCTCAAAAATCTTCACTTGGACGCGGCTTATCGTTGTAAGCCGTGGCTCAATCTGTAAAAGTTAAAAAAGCTGCAAAAATAATTAGAATATCAGCAAAATGAAAAACAGAAACTGCTATTGGGGTCGACAAAGATGTTTGCATCATGTTTATGTTGTACTCACAGCTCACAGCTCTCATCTCTGCTTGAACCTTGAACCCACGCGTGCTGAGAATACACCCCAAAGTATGCAGTAAACAAAGCAGAAATCGCTGCCATAAATCAGATACGAGTTTCTGTATGGCTTGCTGGGACCAAGATAAGCTCAGACAATTCAAATGCATTCATCAAAAAAAGAAATATATATATATATATAGAGTATTTGAGGGGGCGTTGGGGTTTTTGCGGCTAATTGCAGTGCCTCGCATAACCTCAAACATTGCCCAACTTATCCCTTTTTGGATGGCGTGAAAAGTTGTGTGTAAAAAAAGTACATAAATTTCGCAAAAGCAGTGCCAGTTGTCCTTTGGGTGCTTTCCAAAGAGCAGACACGAGATGCAAATCGTCTGCTTTAAATATTGGGAGTTCGTGCGAAAATTCTCGTAAAAAAGTGCGCAAAAAGCAAATGGCAAATGTCGCAGAGGAGAGTGGAGTGGAGGAAGCGAGGAAGGGAAAGAGGAATGGATTCTAGCTGAAATGACTCGCAGCTACTTCAATATTTACGTAATAAAAAATTCAATTTAGCGAAAGTTTAAGCGAACGCCAAAAACATCGATGCGAATGTCGATTGAGGTTGTTAGTCATACCCAGAAAAGACGCAAGTCGAAAGGGGAGAAAATGAACCAGTTAGTATGCTCGACTACAATATACCCTGCACACAGCTGTTGAATATATTCTATTAAAAAAATAAGCATGCTTGGAAGTGCTTTCATTTCTTATACGAAGGCACCCCATAAATTTATTCACTCGGGTGTTTCGTACACGATCTTGATGCAATTTGGGCAATTGATCAATGATATTTTAATGTATTTGATATATTTATAAGAAAATTCTACCTTTAAAATTGTGGCACTTGTTACTATTGGAAATAGATTTGTATCGATGTACACAAAACGGAGGCAGTTATCGAAAAAATGAAATAAACTTGATCTGCTCGGAGTATACGAGAACTTATATCCCAAATTTGAAGTCCTTAGCTCTTATAGTATTATATCGACTGGACATTCGATGCAGATCAAGAATATATATGCTTCCTTCTGCCTGTTACAAACTTGAGCGAAAACCATTATACCCTTCTTAGTCATTTTTTAAATGGTATGTTTTGGGCACTCTTCCGTTTCGGATGGATTGCAATCTCAGCTATCAGCTATGAGCTGGCGTCGCCACGTCAATTTCATCTTGGCCCAATCGATTCGATTTGCAAGTGCAACGCAAATAACCCAAATATATCCCAATGGATGCTGCTGCTCCTCTGCTCTTCTGCTTTTTCTCGACAAACATTGATAATCGTCAGTTAGTTTTCCTGCGCTTGTGTTAAATTTTCAGCTTGAAATGTAAAAGAAGAAAACTACACCAAATTTGAAACTGATTACGCTTGAGGCAGACAAACACAGCGGGAGAGAGATGGAGATGAGACAGACAGTTGATGTGTGTCACGTTCTGGCTGCCACTTTTGAGACTGAGATTTTTGCTTTCGATTCAAAGCCCTTTTGCCTTTTTTTTGGCAGGCACTTTTCTGGCTGTGTTTGGCTATGTTTGGTCGGTTACGTTGGCAACAGGCTGGCCAGCTAGCAGTCGTCAACTGTGCGTAATATACACACTCATATCGATAAGGTATTATACGATTATATATATGATTATGACAATGCCTGACAGCAGCAGTTCAACAGCAATTGATGAGCAGCGAGAGAGAGCAACGATTGCTGATTATAGATTACAACACGTACAAATTGACCAAAGCCAATTTATTGATACCCATTCTGCTCTCCCCACTTGCCACACAATGAGTCAATAAAAATGATGCACAGAAGAAGGAAGTGGCAGACAGACAGACAGACACAGCAGTTTGTGTCTGTAATGAGATGTAGTAGATGAGAACGTTGCTGGGTTGTCTGACGGTTCGATCGATCGACTGGTTCGATTGCTGCTTGCTTGGGGGCCGTAAATAAATTAAATTTCCGTCATCGTTGCTTTTGTTGTTGTTGTTGTTGTTGTTTGGGGCATGTGGCGAACGCTTCGCTGAAGGTTATGGAGCTGTAGTCATGAATATTTCATAGAGCACATTTCTCCACCTTGCTGTGGCACTCTGCTTTATTAGTAGCATATTTATGGCGTTGCAGCTGCTGCAAATTGCTTATCAATTTATGCAAGTGACAAAAAAGGCATTCTGTAAAAACACAAAACCAGCTGCTAAACTAGGCAAAACATTTTGCAATCCATCCAACGGCTGCTGACCCAATTTTGCCGACTAGCCCAGGATGGTGTTTAGGCTATTTTCAGATCAGATCGCAGCCCGTTGACCAGGCGCATTTTTAGACTTCGTTTGCTGTTTTTTTTTTGCCATTCCACAGCTATTTTCGGCATGTTGCAAGTCTGTTGCGTGGCACAGCTATAACAATACCCAACAGAATAACTCCACTCCTCTAATTGCGCTGAACTGCAGAGATTTTCTAGCTGCGCATTTCAAATCTGTCGCCAAATTTATTAACAATAGGCAAATGCGAGAGTTGAGTTCTACATGTGGGGATATATGCTAAGCACAATAATAAAATGCACATGTTTACTGAGAGTGAGAGCGAGAGTGTTTCTGGGTAAACAGCAACACGAACCCAAGAGCACATGACAAGTATTTTCATTAATGTCCCCTAATCTTTGCCTCCACGTTGTTGTTGTTGTTGTTGGTTTTGCTCCCCAAGTTATTGTCACACACCTCAGAAGCAAACAACACTGTTCGTTGGCTGTTCTTGTTGTTGTGCAGCTCTTGTACACTTAGCAGAAAATAAACACTGATATAATTGTAGCTCACCTTATTATTCAGAAAGCATATTTGTTAGAATCAGATTCTTTCTAATTTGTCTAAAATTTAAAAATATGTATCTATTTTTCAGGCTGCTTTTTCGTATGTGTACAGAAGTATATACAAATATTTCTAAAATATATAAAAACACCATATTTTTGGGATTGTCGATTTATAAGAGCTTTTCTAATTTTTTAAATTGATTTCTTATATTAAGAATTTATTTCTAAAAGCAGGAATACGTTTCCAGTTGTCATCACAATTCTTTCCTCTGAGTGTAGACAATTGTGCGTAAGCCTCCTGCAATTGGTTGTTTAATATGCATGGGAAAGCTTGATTTAATTTATATTATTAGCGTGCAGGATTTCACAGGGCCTTTGCCCGGGCAGCTTTATGTGGTAATCCTTAGGCAAATTCCTGTTGCTCAAGTAGCCGATTCGATTGTTTGCCGTGCTTCGCAATTTTAGTTGGATATCTGCAAATAAAAAATTGTATTTATTTATATTATTCATAATTTCTTCTTTTGTAGGGCTGTTTAAATGCAATTGCGATTACTCCGATGACTATTTTCTGTAACTAAATTTGCATTTAACGCAAATTTAAACATGTGTATAATAAACGCATGTAAACAATTTGTGTGGAATGCCTGAATGGGTATTTAAATTGCAGCATACACGAAAAGTGCTCTTGTTTTTGTGTACTATAATAAAATCTTAACAGCAGTTTTCGATTGCCTTCATATTTCCAGCTGTGTGTGCGCTGTAAATTGCGCCCAGCTAATCAGCTGTATTTGTATATCAATTATATTGAATGCCACACAAATGTGTGTTGAGTATTTCGCACTCATTCACAAATGAATCAGAGACCATTTCCACTTCTGGACTGAGTGCACTCGAAACAGCTGCTCGTTAAACGCTTACAAAAGATTATATAAGCTTTTTGTTACTTATATTTTGTTAAACATTTGTATTTCGAGTAATATACAAACATTTTAGATAGTTAATTATTTCATATAGTATAATTAGACTTTCCCTTGACCTGAAACACAATTTCTGCTTCTACTGAAAAGTATTGCTAAATTAAAGAAAATATATATATATATACTTTTGGGCTTGTCGACTTAGAGCAAGCCTTTCTAAATTGCATAAATTTGTTTCCGTATGCATAGAAATTATTTGTGAAAACAAAAACATTTTCTAGTTGTAATTTTAGGGCGATTTCAGTTTGCAAGTGTAGTAAAAGTTTTGAAGTGCAATAAAAGAGCACTTTTATGCGTCGCAATCTCAGTGGATTCGTGACAAGGAATCGCCAGGGCCAACGGGTAACAATGGCACTTTCAGGGCGGCTGGGTGGGTGTAGAAAGGGGGGTGGCTGCTGCTACTTTGTTGTGCAGGTTGACAAACTTTAATTCATGCACATTAATTCGCCGCGTCGTCAGCTAAAAACAGAGCCACTTGAATTTTGTCAACTATCGCACTTGAAGTGCTTGCCCCAAAGCGACACCTTCCTCTTGTTGCTGTTGCAGCAGTGGTAGTGGCAGTTGCTAAACGTTTGCCTCAACTTTGCCCTGTTGCAGACGGCCAGATTAGTTTAGGCAGCATGCAAAATGTGCCGCAACTTTATGTGACTGACTTAATGGGAATGACACGCCAAAGGTGCAGCAGGAGGATGACGAAGGGTAGGAGTTGGTGAAGGAAGTGGAAACATTGTCCCTTTGTGCCACACACACACACCCACAGCTCATGCATATATGCAGCGAGTTGAAAGGTGACTGTACACCTGCAACTGCAACACTCGACACACTTTGTTAACCAGACACACTCGGACAAAGCCTCCTTCTCCTTCTTCTCCTTCTACCACTCTCATTAAGTTCCTTAAATTAAGTTGCATACTGTGGTAGTCGGTGCCTAACTTTTTTTGATAACCCCCCTGAACACATTAAAAATGGGTAATGGTTTTGAGTAAAATGTACGTAAGAGGCAGGAGGAAGCAGCTCCGACTGCATAAGATATATATATATTCATGATCAGGAAACATGTCGGTCTGCCCATCTGAGAGACTATATGAGCTAGAGACTTTTGGAATACAGTTTCCCGTTAACTCCCGATAACTGCCTTCGTTACGCGTACATCGATACAAATCGATTTCCGATGGCAATAAATGCCACAATTATTAAGGCAGAGTTTTCTTATTAATATGTCAAATACATTCAAATATCACTGATCAACTGCCCAAGTTTCATCAAGATCGTGTACGAAACACCCAAGTTATAGTCGAAGACGTATTCTATTATATAAATATATATTGAGCTCATTACGAGCGAATACATTTTTCTGCTGTCTTTGTTTTATTTTCTTCTCTTTTATAAGAAAATATAGCATTTCCGAGCATGCTTACATTTGGGTGTGCAAAACTTTTAAAAAGTAGAATATATAATTACCAACTGACTGCAGAGTATCTCATAGTCTTTTAATTCATTTTTAATTTTATTAAATGTTTGTATTTCATATTTATAATTATACATACATATTTTTTTGATTATATTCATTTTGTGAGAGTTTGACTTTGCCAAAACTATTCACTATTCACAATTCACAATTTGAATATGTTCCGCGCTAGTCCAAGGCTGTGGCAAGGTTCTACATTAAATGGGTGAAGGTCGAAGCTGGCTGGTGCTGGTGCTGGTGTGGTGGGTTGTCGTAACTCGTTGTCAATGCATAATGTTGTAAAGTAGCTCATGCATAAACCAGTTCGTTAAAAATTTACCATATAAAGGGAGAGAGTGAGGGGGAGATAGAGTGAAAGAGATTGAGCTAGTTACGAGGCTGTGCTGCGAGTGCTGCCTGATAAACTTTTACACTGATAACTAACGGCAGGTGTAAGTGGGCGTAAAAAGGCAAACTCTTTGCCACACGCATCCATATCCATATCCCCATATCCATTTGCAACACACACACACACACACAGAGTCGTATACAGACAGCTACGTGATTTGCGTGTGTTATGATCCAGCAACAGATACACAGAAGTCTGCTCTACGAGGCAGCTACAGCTACAACTACAGCTGCTCTGCTAGCTGTCCCTTTCAAGTCACATCCTCCCACCAAGCAGCGCAGTGGCACACTCGGAAAAAGATTGCCCCGAAAACTACAAAGATTTTCTTGTTTCTAGAAATAATTTGTAAATAAAAAAATCGAAAAATTAGAAATACATTTCCAAAAAGTAGATATATATGAAATCTGAAAATACAAATGTTTATTAATAATATAATATGGGCTACACAAAGCTAGTGTTATAAATAACTCTAAAAATTAGACGTATTCCTTCTCAATTTTTTAGAAAGATGTAGCGTGAAATTAAGAAAGGAGAAATATAGAAATATGCTTTCTGAATATGGTGGGAAAATGCAGGGAGTTTTTTTTGCTGAGTGCAAGAATTTTTACCGTTTTTTATATATAGCCTAATGCCAATGGCTTTAAGAGGCGTAAACTTTTTTATATACAGGTTAAGGCCATGTTCGCCAAACTAATTTAAATGTAAATCATTTCGTATTTTCAATTAGCATTTTGTCTGTTTGGGCAAAAGCTGTAAGCAGCCAGCAGCAAACACATAGATAAACACACACACAATAATAATATTAAACAGTCTCGGACAGTGGATAGCATGACCTTTGGACACGCCCACACTAAGCCCCCAATTAAGCACCCCTCTCTCTCTCACACACACGATCTCTTTCTCTCCCCCATCTTTCTCTTTGCCATCTTTGGTTGCTTTCAGTTTATTGAAATTGATGGACAAAGCGCGTGAATTAAAATTAAAGCGCGAATTTTGAACCTAATGACCGCTGAGTGCCAGCGACTATGTCCGATAGATGGCGACGCCTACGGCAAAAAAACGACAGACAGAGGAAGAGGGCGACAGTTGAGGCAGATAAAGATATAGAAAAAAATGCCATAAAAATGAAAAACAAATAAGAGCAGAGCAGCAAAAGAAGATGCTGCATAAAGAAATGAAAAACGCTTGCGGTGCTCAGTAGCAGTTGGTCAGAGCTGGACAGATAGAGAGAGAAAAGGAGAAGAGAGAGAGAGAGAGAGAACATTACTCGAAGTAGCTGTAAAAAGTTTTGTTTGATTTGGGACAACGCCACAAGCTTGAATGGTGCAACGTGGCATGTATGTGATACTTGCAACTGCAACTGCTACTGCTACTCATACAATGTGTAAGACGACACAAATGTCAAACAAACATTGAAACAAAACGGTAAACGAGCCGACTCAGTTTAACTAGAGAGAGGGAGACACGGTGGTGGTGGCTTGGGTGCAAAATGAGAGGGAGAGAAAGAGAGAGAACTAGTCGCAATTAGTTTGCCCATTTGAGCTCTCAACAAAAATCATCGTCAAATGAAATGCAATTTCAACAGTCAACTTCTGCTATAACTGCTGCGCTTACGTGTCCCAGTGAATGACATTTATAGCACATACACGCACACGCACACACATATAACTACTATGTAGGACTCGTACATGCTTACGTACTTTACGTACTTACGTAATGATAATGACCCCTGCTTCCAACTGGCAACTGAAAGCGGCGCTTTCTTCTTCTCCAAAAACAATTCACATTTCGCTGTGTGAACAATGTCTTCTCGTTTACCGTTGTTGTCTACACAGCTGAGCTGCTGCTGCTGCTGTTGCACTCGCTCTCTCTCTCTCTCTCTCTCGCCGCTTACAGCGCTTTTAGCTAACGTCCTTTCGCTATATTTCATTCGATCTTTCTTTGTTGTCTGCATAGAAGCTCAACACCCAACAGCGAGCTAGTGAGTGACCCCTCCTCATTACATAATGCATTCTGTTTGCATTCAATGTAATGCATTACCTTGTAATGCTCTTGTATGCAGAGTTGTATGCTGGAGCTTCCAAGTGAAGCACAAAGTTGTGTTCACGAAAATGTATTGGCTTCATTTCTGTTTTACTATTCCTTTTGATTATTGCACCCTTTAGATTATTAAATATTCTATTCTGGACAGACACATCGTAGTTTTGTTTCATTATTGCTTATGCAACTTGTGCAGTGAAAAATAAAATACATTTAGATGTCTATGCTTAGAATTGTTATATTTTCTGGAAAAAGTCATTAAATAACATATATGGTAAGCTTGCGATGT
The DNA here is from genome assembly GCA_035043445.1 of Drosophila silvestris. Taxonomy (NCBI): domain Eukaryota; kingdom Metazoa; phylum Arthropoda; class Insecta; order Diptera; family Drosophilidae; genus Drosophila; species Drosophila silvestris. Next base: position 1,459,839 of record JAWNMZ010000170.1, on the reverse strand, counting down.
GGTATGGATTTTGAGCTACACTACCTACAAGTATAGATTACGAATCGAATTCGTAATGGGCTCTTTTCGCTGCTGGGTTTCCTGCTGCTGCTTTCCTCTATCTTTGTAACTCCCTTCCCTTCCTTGCAGCGCTTTTAGCTGGAGTCCTTTCGCTTTGTTTTATTCGATCTTTCTTTGTTGTCTGCACGTCTGAGCTGCTGCTGTTGCTGTTGCTGCTTTCCACTGCCCACTCTCCCTCTCTCGCTCACACACACACACACACACACACTCTCCTTCTCGTTATCTGCTTGCAGAGCTTTTAGCTGGCGTCCTTCCGCTGCGTCATATTTAACTCGTTTTATCTGACGTCGCGCTCATTATGAATATCATCAGCAGTCACTGCAGAGGAGGGGAGGGGAACTTTGTGTGTGTGTGTGTGTGTGTGTATGTGTGTGTTAGTGTCTTATTTTCGTTTATACGTTCACATTAAATTCTCTGCGGTTTATATGTTTTTGCTTTTATATGTGAGTTTATTGAGTGTTTGGCGATAAAAATTTCTTTTTATTCGCCAGCCAAAATAAACGAATTTGCACACACACACACTTACGCACACATACATATGCGCACTAATTATGTGTGTGTGCAATTAACGGTAAAATTGTTATAATTACTATTATCAGTCGTGCTTGAATTTGCTTGCAAACTATTCGAATATTGAATGCAAACCAAAATAATATTAAATGTGCACTTTGTACTCGTTTTTTTGCAAATATATTTTGCGCGCATTAAAAATGAAATCCACAATTTGTGTAAAGTTCAAAGGTCAATAATATACCCCTCTCTCTCTCTCTCTCTCTCGCTGTCTCTCGCACCTCTCATGCCATTTATGCGACACTTTCGTACACGAATAAACAATTCGAAAAGCTGACATAATCCCACATCCCACATTAAACGAGACAAAATCCACAGCGAAAAATGGCACGCGTTAAAAATGACAAACAATAAAAATAAAAATAAAAACACAAAACCAAACCGAAAAAAGCCATCACAAAACAAGAGAATACTTTTGCCGATTGCTGACATGATTAATTTCAAGCACTCGGGGGAAAATATGCAAAAATGTATTGTGGTAGGTCGCCGCATTTATTTTTTTCAAGTGTATTACGCAACTGCGCGAAAGTTGCAGCAAGCTGCGAATATGCAGCGATTTTTTTTATCTGTACAAAATAGGAATTTATCGATTGGAGGACGGACAACTGTCCAAATTGATTGATTATCCAGTTTTTTTTTCTTTCTTTCTTTTTGTTTTTCTTTGCCGTGACAAATTTGATAAATTTTCACTGTCCTCTTTTGTTGGGCCCGCATGTCAAGTGCACTGAACAAAAAAACTCAATAAAAACACCAGCCAAGATGGTAACGTTGGTGTCTTTGTTTTTTGTTTTTTTTTTGTTCGTTGCTTGCCGTTCAACTTGGCAATGACCCAGACCCCCCAAATTGACTGACTGCTACTTGAAACCAGCACCCAAAAAAAAAGAGAAGAAATATAGATATATTTTCGATTTATCGTCTGGGTCTTTGATTTCGTTTGAATGCGCACTTGTCACTTGTGTGTAATATGAATAGTTGTGAGTACCAGTGAATGAGTGCCCATTTAATTGCTATACTCAGTTTCATTTGGCTGACATAATTAAATTTAGTTGCCATATCACATTTGAGTGTCAAATGATCATTTGGCAAATTGAATTAGTTTCGAGCAGTTGTAGCTCAAATAAAATACCATTTACATGTGTAACACACAAAACACAATAACTTGCGAGTGTGTTAACCAATTAAGAAACTTCACTGCGTTTAAAGAAAAATATCATTTTGTATAAATAAATTCATTTAAATTTCTATGCTGAAAAATTAAAAAAAAAAGGTGAGACGGATGAAAACTTTACTCAGCCGATATCCAAAAACCAGGTTTTGCTAGTCAAAGTTTGACCTCTAGAACAAAAATACGTTTAAAGTTGGAAACTCGAGTCGGACCCGAAATTCATCTGAAAATTATACTCCTAGCACAGCTTTAAAATTGATCCGATTGCAATAGCGTTGTTGGGATTTCATCTAGATTAAACCTGCATTTAAAAGGGAACCTGATGCAATGTTTCCAGCGTCATAACGTATATACATATTTGTATATTTACGAAAACTGAGCTCGATTTCTATGAAATTTCGCTGTATATTGGATTTGAAATATTTGTTCTTTTAATGCAATTGGAAAGCATCAACAAAAACAATTAAAAAATGTGATTAATGCTGAAAATCCATTACGAAATATATATTGTAAGCTGGCAGGCAGGCAGACAGCAGGACCGACATCACTCAAATAGGATTGGATTGTTGTGTGGAGTCAGCGGCAAACCTTTTTGTTTTGGGGTCAACCGTGAAACATTGTCTGTGTATATGAGTGTACATATGTGTGTATATGTACAAATGTATATGTATATATATATATATATTTTATGTGTACACTTAGAATAAAAATCGCAACAAAATTAAAATCTCTGAAAATATACTGTTTGTCTTGTTGTTAGAAATAATTTCTGAACACAACAAAAGCAGTTTATAAAATTAGAACGGCAATCGCAAAAATATGGTGTTTCTTATTTTAAAAACATTTTCTGAATTTCTGGAAATTGATTTCTAAGAAGTAAAAATGCAAATTCTTTCAGTAATGAAATGTACTGGCTTGGAAATTAGACATATTTCTAAATTTTAGCAAAATCCTGCCTTAAATTTAGCAAGGCAAAAACCTTGCTTTTTAAAGAGCCACAAGCTTAAATTTGATAATTTCTTGATTTCAAAGAGATTGTTTTTCTGAGTGTATGCGTGAGGGTTGCTTTAATGCTGTCAGTGTGCATTATTGTTGTTCTTGTTATTATTGTTGTTGCGGCTGTTGTTGCTTATTCATGCATATGCATATGTCGGAAATTGTAACGATTATACGCCGGACACACACAGGAAACGGCGTAAACCGTAACCCGTCGTAACCCGTAACCCGTAACACTTCGTCCCTTGAGGACAAGTCTGCGTTGTTGAGCTCCGTTGAACATTATTAGCGTTCATTGGTGCCGTGCTCATCACGTGGTCAGCGGCGAGCCAAGCGTGTTGCATTCATTAAACAGCTTTGTTGTTGTTCAGGTTGCTGTTGTTGTTGTTCAGGTTGTTGTCCTTTTGCTGCTGTTTAATGAGATTTGCAATTTGCAATTTGCAATTTGCCATAGACTTGAGTAGACTTGCAGTAATTACTACTGCGAGCAGTTGTGCGCAAATGGCTTTTTAATTTGTTGCAACAATTCGCGCATTGTACTTGTTCCTTGTGCGTTTATTGTTTTAATGCATTTTTAATTAAAACAAATATGAAGAATATTGTCTGACAGTCGGACAGACTCTGGTGAAGACTCAACAAACTAGCCTTGGAAATTGAACTCCAAGTAAGTCATTAAAAGTTTTGCACTGACTTTGGCAGTTGCGCATCGAAAACTTCTTTAGTCAAACTGGCTGAGATAGAGACAGATATCGAGAGAAAGAAAGAGTGAGAGGAGGCAGAGTATCGTTGCGATTATTTGCATCGCTTCCACTGGCACAGCTCATTATAAATTTGTTGATGCTGCATTTTGCTCCGGCTTTAGCCTGGTTGGAAGGATGTGGTGCGCTCGTTTCCTGCCCGCGTGCTGTTATCCTTGCTACTATAGTGTCTTGGTCTTCGCCATATCAGTTGCTTTTATGCTTACGGCAGCAGCAACGTCTTTCTTGGCATTTCATTCTCATCTGTTCAGCGTTGGAGAAGTTGGCTAAAAATCACGCATAATTTATTTACCATAAACAAGATGAGAAAGAGACGTTAAAGCCGAGTCGACGCTCGGATGTCGTTGGACTCTCCCCACCCTGACGGACAGATAGACAGAAGGACAGACAGATAGCAGTCGGATGGACGGGTGGACGGGCAGATGAGCTCGTTGGTGTAGCGAAAAGTTGCTGGCTGTCATCGCCACAGCTCTGCTCATGTGCTGCAAAATATTACGTATACGCAGAGATTGCTTGCATTGCTTTTGGGATTGCTGTTCAATTTATGATGATGCTACTGCCTCCAGCTCTTTGCAGCTGCAACACCAACTGTAATAAGACATGTAAAATGCAGGCGTCGTCCAAAATTGGAGGAAAAACAAGAAGTAAACCCAAACGAGCCAGCAACAACAGCAAACAGCGAGCACAGCAATAAAAGTCGCTTTATCTTCATTAAAGCTAGCAAGATATCATTTCTAAAACATAGACACACACACGCACGCAGACACACACTCATACATACAGCTACACACAGCACAAGCATGCCTCCACACCCCCTCTGCCGCATTGAATATTAAATGCAACGAAAATAAAATAAAAACTCGGCGCAGAAAAAATATTGAAGCTGCGCAACTGCTCAGAGAGAGCACGTCAGAATGGTGGTGTAGTCGAGTGAGCTCGACAGGGTTATACCCTACATCCAGTTGTTAAATATATTCTAATTATATTGCCCAATCGCCTTATCAAAAGTCTTGCACACCCAATTGTAAGCAGGCGTGAATACGTTTTCGACTATAACTTGGGTGTTTATTATACGATATTTTTAAATTTGTTCAGTTTATCAATAATATGTCAATGTATTTGATAAATCAATCAGAAACCTCTGCCTTTAAAATTGTCGCACTTATTGCTATCGATATTCGCGAAGAGGGTGCAGTTATCGATTTAAATTTATTTATCCGAGAACTTATATTCCAAATTTTAAGTCTATATCTCTTATAGTCTCTGAGATGGACAGACGGCCATGGCTATATCGCTTCGTCAGTTGATGCAGATCAAGAATACATATGCCTTATGGAATTTGGAGTTGCTTCTTTCTACCTGTTACATTCTTGAGCACAAAACCGGTATACCCTTTGTAGCCATTTTCAATGGGTTCAGGGTATACAAACAAAGCACATGATGCTGGGATAAATGGTGGATTCATGTACACGTGCAGCCACCAACTCTGCCTTAAGGATGAACAGTTGAGCCACCAGGTGGATACATGCATTGTGGGGGTGAAGGCGAGCAAAAGCAAGTTGTGTGCCTTCCATGGCGTCTGGCTACAGAGCATGCCCAAGCCTGGCCAGGCAGCCATTTGTTTGGCTAACGAAAATGTGGTCAAAAGTGTTCAGCGGCTGCTGCAGATAGAAAGCCATAAACTAAATCAAACTGACGAACTGGAAGGCAGACGCGGCTTTTAAGTGAATTGCAGAGAGACAAACAGACAGATTGATAGATAGGTCAGCTGTCATAGTACGGAATAATCCCAAATGGAGGTGAAAAGAAAATACATCTGTGTAAACACATTGCTAGCTAAACTAGCATAGCCTAGCCCTCATTCTCAGTTGCAAATCATTGACGAAGTGCAAAGGTTAAACCTATTTAAGCGACAATTGAGCGCAATTAGGGCGACAGAAAGAACACTCAACAAAGAACCTCAACTGAATGTGGCAGACTATAACAAATATATACACCTTTCAATGTATAGCTAAGCCTACTCAAGCAACTGAACAAATAAGGCCATCAATTTCCTATTCAGGATCAGCTACAGATTCATTTTACACGCTGCAAATAAAATGTATGCACTCAGAAAATAATCGCACTGTATTCTAAGCCCTTATTATTCAGAAAGTATATTTATTATTTTAGGGCGAGCCTTTCTATATTTTAGAAATTTTCTTATATCTAGATATTACTTCTTAAAAACAAGAAAAGCCCAATTCTTTTTTCTGAGTGATGGATAACTGTTTTTCAGTGCATTAAGTGGGTCAAGAAGCAATTTAATTGCATTGAAGGCTGCTGCCATCGAGTAGTGAATATTAATATTCTTGCTACGCGTTGGCAGCTTACTAGACGATCCATCCATCCATCCATCCATCCATCCATTCATTCATTCAGTCAGCCACTGCCTTTTATAGAATATGCATTGTTTTATGGAAATACGAGGGCTTTGTGGGTGCTAGGGGTAAGAATACCAAAAAATATTTGCATGAATGAAGTTGTACGGCAAACAATGGCGTTAAAGCCCCCAGGCAGGTGTGCAAATATTCAACAGCAAAAAATATTCAGCAGATGAGCAGTTAACGGGTATCGGAAAATTGCGAAACGGAAAATGGGAAAGTGGGGAAATGGGGAAATGGGAAGCGAGTAACTTTCTGAGTCGATGCCTGTTTCTTGATAGATGGACGCATGCAATTCAGTTTAATTCATTTTAATTAATACCCTTTTTTTGCATGGTTTCTTTTCATTTTGCAGGCGAAACGCATACAGAGCAATGAGCTGGCCGCAATTAAAGTGATCAAACTGGAGCCCTCTGACGACATACAGATCATCCAGCAGGAGATCTTTATGATGCGCGACTGCCGGCACGTCAACATAATCGCCTACTACGGCTCCTATCTGCGACGCGACAAATTGTGGATATGCATGGAGTTCTGTGGCGGTGGCAGTCTACAGGATATATATCAGGTGACCGGTCCCCTCACCGAGGTCCAGATCGCCTACATGTGTCGGGAGACTCTGAAGGGACTCGAGTATCTGCACTCCATGGGCAAGATGCATCGGGACATCAAAGGTGCCAACATTCTGCTCACCGAATATGGCGATGTGAAGCTGGCCGACTTTGGGGTCTCAGCGCAAATAACGGCCACAATCAACAAGCGCAAGAGTTTCATAGGTGAGTGCGGAGCAATCTTAATGAATACAATTAAAATACGTGCATTGAATGATATGCTTCCCGTTGGTTTTTATACCCTGGACACATTGAAAATGGCTAAAAGAGTACAATGCGCTTCTGCAGGCAGAATGAAGCAACTCCGAAACCATAAGGCTTATCCTGATCAGAATCAATAGACGAGTCTATATATCCATGTTCGTCTGCCCATCTCAAAGACTAAGAGCTGACAACTTCGAATTTGTAATATAAGTTTTCGTTTACCGCGCGCAGATCAAGTTTGTTTTAGTTTATCGATCACAAATATCGATATATATAATATACATTGACATATTATTGATCGATTCGACAAATTTCAAAAGAATGACTTTTACCCTAAATGGGCGTGATATCAAACATGCTTACATTTGGGTGTGCAGAAATGTTTAAAGGAAAATTAGACAAATAAAAGTAGAATACATTTATCAGCTGAGTACAGTGGAGCTCAGAGGCAGACTACAGCATCAAGTGAGTCTTGTATTCATTTATATATTTAAATGGAAATGTTGTTTGCAATGGTGTCGCGCATCTCTGTTGCTGTTGTATCTTGGCAATTGTTAAATATTGGCTTAAGACCAATGCGCCACACACTGTTGCAACAGATTCTCTCGCTGTCGTCTGTACTTGCCACCGGATTTATGCAAATTTTATCACTAGACAGAGGAGCGAGTGTAAGCTGTACAAGGAATTGCAATTGTTTCGCAAAGGAACTAATCGACCGTGTTGAGCTGCACCCAACGATTGCGGGATCATTTAGTAGACAATACAAGTATTTTGTAGCAAAGAGTTTAGGTCGAAACATGAAATTGATAGAACGATTTCGTGCGAGTCGCAGACACCCTGACAGACAGAGCATCTCCATCGATTTTGGGCATAAGTGTTTATCATTGCGTGTGGCTGTCAGCAGGAGGAATGAACAGAAATGAAAGGGTCTCTCTCTGTTTTGAGCGGATTCTGACAGTTACCGCAATTGCTTTTCAGGCTCTTAAACACTTGCACAACAGCTGTCAGAAATAAAAAAACCAAAAACGAAAAAAGAAAAGCAGAATGAAATGCTGGCAACGGTGCGAAACAGGAAATTGAAAATTAAATAACAGCAAAGCAAAATACAAACAGCAATAATAAGAATAATAATAAGGCTTATACGGCTTATATAAAAAAAGTAGAGAAAGAGTTAAAGGAAGCGTTGGAAAATGGAGGCGGGGGAACTTAAAGGAATTGCGAACAATTCAATTTACAAGAGAATATCAAATGTCGACATGAGAAAAGTGTATGCTTTGGGGCAGGTGGAGTTGTGGACAGTTGCGGATTGCGAATTGAGGATTGGGATTCGGGCATTTGGAAAGCCGCCCGCTGTGCGAGTTGTCGTTTTTTTTATTATTTTCTTTTTTTTTTGCTCTTGGCCAAGTTAAGCCCAAAAGAGAATAATGTTCTCGAAATGGCCGTTGTTTGTGCAATTTCTTGTGTGCGTTCTTGCCACACTGACTGCGACTGCCACATGCGTATTTTTTTGCTACTCGTATCCATATTTTTTCTCAGCACTAATAGATTTCCGCTGCGATGCCTTAAACGCCAACCTGTCTTTAAAATGTCCTAGCGAAAAAGTGCTTTTAGTTGGGGTCAATGGCACACAGCGGGTCGTATACGCAATTTAAATGTTAATACGAACATATCAGTCAAACAGCAGCACAGGAATTTTGGATGGGGGAGGGGGGGAGTAGTCGTGGTTGATATGTGGCACAGGCATTGCTTGTCAGTCATTTGCATTTTATACGAAGACATGCAATCTCCCGGCACGCAGCCCTTTTATAATGGCCAGCCATAGCGAGCTCTGGCGCTTTTTCACTGTTTCACTATTGATTTTAAATCGTACATTTTCTTTTTGCTGGAATTTTCACAACTAACGACACCTGCACTCAGAAAACAAAATCGTCCTTTATCGCCAAGGGTAACTCAGCTTATTATTTAGCATGGAGTTCATTTTTCCAAGAACTCTACGTTTTCTACGTTTCTTAATGAAAAATTTCTAGAAAATAGAAAATCAAAAAGCAGAAACAACTTTTAAATTGAGACTTTTTTCATCATATCTATAAATTATTTCTATAAGCAAGAAAATGGTTCCAGTTTCCAGACGATATCCTTTTGCAGAGTATCAGAGTATTTGCTGAAGCTGACGCACTCTCGCCTAGATAGTACCAACTTGTGCTCTTATCTTTGCTATCCTTTGCTTCTCTCTGTTGTCTCTGTGCTTCAAGGAGCAGACATTGGCTTGGTTTAATAAGGTGACCTCTTTGCATAGACGTTTCAAATCTGGATCGTAAATCAGCTTGGTGTACGTGGCTCTAACGGTTAATTAGTTTTTAGAGTGCACTTAAGGCAAACTTTTAAGTTGCAACCTCTGCTTTATCAGAGCTTTAAGGATGGGCGTTAATTAAATTATGACAGCTGCTCGTTGTTGCTATTGTTGTTGCTATGGGGCCACGCCTTCTGTTTGACAGCCATGTGGCATTTGTTATGAGGACGGCTCCAAGATGTGCCAATAAAGTGGGCGACATTTGAGTTGTGATTGCAATAAAAAGGCGAGGATGAAGCTGGCGAGTTGCTTTTTATGTCCGTTGACTTTGCTTGGCTTGGTTAGATGGTGGATTTATGCAAGGATTGGTTTAGTTTTTAATGCGTTTGGTGGCTGTCGTAAAAATCTCAGCGCTTTCTTCATTTTACAGCGCTTCTCTCGCTCGTTACCCCCAAAAAACAATTCAATTTGTCGCTAATTGTGTGCGCAATTTGATATTTATGCTTGCCACTCCCCCATCCCCCCGCCCCGTCTATAAAATGGGCGACGTTAGTCAATAATATTTTTGAAGGAGAGAGTTCATTGCGCTCGTGTTACATTTTAGATTGCTTGCCACTTTGTTGCAACATTCTCAAGCTGCGAATTAGTGATTTTTACTCACTCATGTCAATTGCGGTGGCAGCGACAACGCCCCAACGAGTGCAGAAAGCAGAAGGCATCCAGAAACAGGACTTGTGCACGCTGCAAATGATAGACAACAAACGGGGTCGGTCTCGTCTGCAGCTGGCTGGTTACACTCAGAAAAAATCGTCCTGACTTTCGAAAACTAACAAATTTTTCTGGTTTTTAGAAACAATTTCTAAATATAAGAAAAACCATTTCTAAAAGTTGGAAAGGCTTGTCCTAAATTTTTTATTTTTATAAAAATCATTTGGAAATGCACTTCTAAAAAGTATAAGTTTTTGGAGAGAATCCATTCTATAGTGTGTAATGAAGTGGCTCTTTTATATCTTTTAAATATATAAATTGGAAAGACATCTAAAATTTGCTTGAAATACAAAGGAATACAAATAAATATGTTTATTAATAATACGAAAAACCAGCATGAAAATTAGACTTATCTTTTGTACAATTTACAACAATTTACGTTGATATTAAGAAAAGAAAAACGCTGCTTTTAAGATATACACTATCTGAATAATAAGTTGAGTTACCCCTAAGTGACAAAAGTAACACGAATTTTCAATTTTTTAAGTGTGGATCAGGGTGTGGTTGGGTGGGTGGCTCGTGGGTCGTGTGTCGTTTGTATGGGGCAACGAATGTAAGCTGCAGACAATTGTCTAGGTTGGCAATTGTGCTTGTGTCTGCAGTTGGCAAACAATGTGACATCGCTTACACTACTGTTATCATCTCGAGTGCTGCCGTTGCTGCCTCAATATGACATTGGTGCTGTGACAAATGTGGTGATAAGCACACAAACGTTGTCTGTCTGTATATCTGTCTGTCTGTCTGCCTGTCTGCCTATCACTCTATGTGTCTGCATATGAAACCGCAAACAAGACAAATAAAGCACAGACGACACACACCAAGATTCACACCCCTGCCAATAATAGGATAACAACAAACAGGGCGCAAAACAAACGCCAGATGTTGTTTTATTATTTAATAAAAAATAAGAATTCAGTGTGGCACACTCGTGTTTAGTGTCATTTAAAAGTCAGCTGCCACAAATGACAGTTAGCGCCACAATCGTCATCATCATCATCATTGTCACCTTATTGCCACAGCTTTTGTTCTCGAGCACTTGGCGATAAAGCGAAATATTTGTGGCAGCAGTTGGCAGGCCTTAAATAGGCAATATATACTCCTGAATCATAATCATATATGATTAATATGGAAATGTATATATGGTATCTGTTAGTCGTGCAATTCTCGCTGCCATCTTCTGCCCTGCCCCGCCAATTAACAATATGACTGTCGCTTTGTGTTCGCGTCTCTCGATTTATTTTTTAATTAAATTGTGTGACAACTGTGGCCACGCTCCGAGTGTTAAATTGTGAATGTGAAATGTGCTCGACTGCCATTGACAGCTTGCCACACGATATTTTTGCTCGCTAGTCGAAGGCAATGGGAAAAGCAAGGCATTAAATATTATTTACCACCTTCATTGTGGCTTTATCCAATTGAAAATGCAATTACGTTTGCCAATTTGAACGTATGGCGCTGTGTCGACACAGATTGACACACTGCACTCAGAAAAACATTGACCTTGAACTCACCTTATTATTCAGGAAGTATGTTTCCAAAAAATACGATTTTTCTTTTCTACAATTTGCGAAAATGTATCCAATTTGCAGGGTGTATTTTCATATTCTAAAATTCATTTTTATATTATTTATAAACATTATTATTTTAAGGTTTCACATACACAAAAATTGTTGACCTCTAATGCAGTCAACAGCTAAACTTAAATATAGAAAAACCAAGTCCAAGATGGGCTTTTATGTACTTGGAGCTCATAGCAAGCATCCCTAGGATGCTGCATCTTTTCCTGACTCTGCTAGGATGTGCCTTGAGGATTCTTTCTCGCTTTCACAAAACCTGCATAGTTCGCTACTATAAATTCCTAGTTTGGTTGGGTGATTTCTTAGTCTACAATGTCCTGTCAGCAGACCGGTGAATATCCTCGCTTTCGAGTTTTCAGAACGAGTTTTATTTTGTGAGTTTCTATCTCTTCTTCTCGTCGATAGGTTGTATAAATTTGAATTGTATATCAAAGAGTAGACAAATTGCATAATGAATAATATGAATATATATTTGTGTTGCTTTCCGCAGGCACTCCGTACTGGATGGCGCCGGAGGTGGCCGCCGTGGAGCGCAAAGGGGGCTACAATCAACTCTGTGATATTTGGGCCTGCGGCATAACGGCAATTGGTTGGTATTATTTATCGCAGCCGATATAAATGATTTAATATGATAATTATTGGTTATATTGCAGAACTGGCTGAACTGCAGCCGCCGATGTTCGATTTGCATCCAATGCGCGCCCTGTTCCTGATGTCGAAGAGCGGCTTCAAGCCGCCGACACTGAGCAACAAAGACAAATGGAGTCCGACGTTTCACAATTTTATCAAGACCGCCCTGACAAAGAACCCAAAGAAGCGACCAACCGCCGAGCGGCTGCTCCAGCATCCCTTTGTCCAGAGCGAGATGCCGTTGCGTGTGGCCAAGGAGCTGCTCCAGAAATACCAGAGTCCCAATCAGCAGTACTACTATCTCGATGGCGACGAGGAGGTAAGCGAAAGTTCTACTTACAACCCCCCCAATCACCTGGTACCCCGTCTAAGACACACTTTGTCTGCCACTTGCCACCTTGGCTGTAATTTATTTGCGCTCTTAGCGCTGCTTCGCTGGCTTGGCTGTTACGGTTCCACTTTGGATGTGCTCGTGACTGGTCCTGCGACTGGTCCTTCTTCTATTTGCTTAGTTGGCTGCCATTTTTACAGAAGAATTCAAGATTTAGTACGCCATTAGGCACCTTGGAGCCACATTTAATGTGCACTCGCAAAAAACATATCGATCTACATTGTAGTAAAGCGCCCTAAAAATTATAAAGAATCATTTATAAATATCGTAAAATTTGAATGCCTTGTTCTAAATCAACAATCCCGAAAGTTTAGCCGACAGTATAGTAAAGTAGAAAAGCAAAAAACCTTTCCAAAATTCAGAAATGTACTTTTTGGCGATTTACCAAAAACTAGAGCGACTTTTTTTCCGAGTGTCTGCTGCCTAAAGGTGGCCACAACCAGCATTGTTGTGGCCCGACGTTCAGCCCATATATATATATCGTTGGCGTAGTTTTTAAATCTAGTCAAATATAGTATTTAATTCAGCTGCTGCTAGCTGTGTAAGAAGCAAGATATTTGCTAAGATGACAATTGAATCACTTAAGGAGAGTACTCGTAATTTACACAAGCGGCGAAGGATAGTGGATGGAATGGAGAGGCGGTGGGAGGGAGGGAGTGATCCATTAATGGCGATGTCTAGACGTCAAAGTTGTCGTGTCGTCGTATCGTCGTCTAACAAATGCAAATTTAATAAGAGATAAATTTAAAAAGGCATTTTCCAAGAATATTCGTGCAACTCATAAATCCTCAATTTGTTTGGATGTTTTTGTGCAAAAGTTTTCCCTGGCCTGGCCTGGACGACTGCTACTTGTTTTGCTGTTTGCCATCAAGTTGCATAATAAGTAGTATATATATATATATATATATTCAAATTTAACTTAGCGTGGGCTTTGAGTGTAACGCATGGCTCGAATATGATTTTGATTTATGAGATTTTATCGCAAACTGAAAACTTTGTCACTGGCCATGGCTCAGCTCAGCTCTCTCCCTCTCTCTAACTTAATCTTCTAAACTCTTTTTCATCCTCCTCCTGTCGCTGCCACAGACGGTGGCCGGAGTACCGCAGCGAATTGCCAGCAAGATGACGTCGCGTGCCAATGGCATTCCGGCCCAGAATCATACGCTCAAAACAGGCAAGTTTTGCAGTTGGCAAAAACTGGCAACGTGGCCAAAACAAGGATTCGCTGCTAATTACATTTTCCTGGGCTTTTCTTTGACACAGGCATGACGACGAATTCAACGTGGTACGAGCGTTCTTCTAGTCCCGAGACGTTGCCCAGCGACATGTAAGTTGGCCCAACACACACATACACATACAAATTTATATATATACATATATATATATATATATACCCTATACATAAATAAGATTGAAGAAGTCGCTTTAGCCGCGTTGCCTGAAAAACTTTGCTACAGTTTTTTTCTTACAGTATTTTCTACATATTTGATAAATGCTTCTGCTTTTGTTTTGTTTTCAATTCAGTTCAACTCAATCATTGGTACACACTCTCATACACACACACCCACACACATATATACACACACCCACACGCACACACATAGAGAGATACACTTGCTGCTCATCAATTAAGCCAACTTGCTTACAGTCAGAATAAAAAAATCGACTAAAATCGAGTTTTAGAAAATCGCTCTGAAAACTAGAAAGTTTTTCTTGTTCCTAGCAATAATTTATAAACATAAAAAAACATTTTTCTAAAAATTAGAAAGGCTTGGCCATCCCAAATGCTGTTTTCTTTTAATTGTTTAGAAGTTTTTCGCTTATTTGGAAAAACATTTCTGAAAAGTAGAAGTACAACGCTTAATTTTTTTGAAAAAATCCATTCTACTGGCTAAAAAAATCATGTGAAATGTTTCTAAATTTTAGACATATATACACCGAAATTGAGAAAAGATAAACCATTGTCAATTCAGTTCAATCTTTTAGCTGACTGTATGTGTTGCACTTGTTATGTGTCTGCCACATTTTCTCACAGTGTATATTGCGTAACGCTTTCTATATCTGTTTTTACTTCTAGTCCGAGCGTGGGCCGACCAAGGCGCAGCGGCACTTTCATTATGAACATGTCCTTACGGTTAGAGGCGCCTCCAAATTCAGCTGTTTTTGCCTATTTAGCTGCTTCTCTTTTTGTTTTTGCTGCATTTCGCAATGTAATCGAATTTTTGCGTTTACCGCTTGCGAATTTAGTTTGTTGATACGCCCATAGCTTCTAAGTGGCTGCAAGTGCCTTTGACTGCGCTTGCTTGAAACTGCAGCTACATTTTTCTGGGGCGGCATATGTGGCACGATGTTGTGGCAAGCACGCGCATCGTGTAATTTGCTTAGTCTCGCACAGATCGTGCTGGCAATTGCCAAAGCAGCTGCACGTTTCGCAGAGTTGTGTTCGCTCTTGCTACATCATTGTTGCACGCATTTGCCGTTGAAGTTGTGTTTAGTTAGCTCTACGTGCTGGCAGCACGAAACTTACGGCTTGCAACTTCGCGAAAAGTAATTACTACCTTTATTTCACAAGGCTGCAGCACAAAAGTATGCTATAAAATAATGAGCAGCAGTGGAGCACACACAAATTGAAATAAAAACAAACACAGACACACACACCCACCTATACACAAATACAAGAGAGACACGTGTAGCACGCTCCACAAAAACAGAGAAGAAAATCAATAAGAAATTAATACGCATCACACATACGCCCCGTAACTCGAGGTTTTGGTAGCCCAGCTGCCATAATGCGAGCTATTTGTCATTTAAAATGATTACATTGTTTCGCTACACACACCCACACACACACACACGCATAGGGGCAGGGTGTAGGCAAATATATGTTGTCTCTCGTCGCCTTGCCACATGCAACACCAACACCAACCCCTTTTTCGTGCCTGCCCCACATATTTGCTTGGCCGTCTTTGCCTGCTTTTATTGCTGCCATAAAAATCGACAGCGTCTACTTTTATGTACTTGTACAAAGCGCTTACACCACCACCCCACCAACCCCTCCCCCCTTTAAGGAGCGAAAGTGGCAAGTATATTGGCCAAGTGCCACGCCCACGCGGCTGGCGCCCAAAAAGTTTTTGACGGCAGCTTTTTTTTATCCTTTTTCGAGGCGCTTGCGACATATTTCCTAATGTTGTTCTTTGGGACTTTTTGGCAGACGCTGAAAGCCATCCGAAAACAAGAACAACAACAACCACAGCAGCAAAGAGCAAAAAGGCAGCAAAAAACAGAAAACAATAAACATCATTAATGCCAAAAAAGCACACTGAACATGGCCAATTTTTTTCACATTATTTTTTTACTGCTACTTTTGAATATAGCTTTTTTCTCCTTTTTTGGGTTGTGCTGGAAAAAATGATATTAAACAAATTATGGCCTTTGAAAATTGGCTTATGTGTTTAATTGGACGTAACAGCATCTTTGCTTACAGCTAATTGATTTTCACGTTAATTTTCCATTTAAATTTTGCATGTTTGCCAAGAAAATTTCTCGCATTTTGTTACAGATTTTGAAACCAGTTGTTTGGCAGTAGTTTTAGTTGTTTCCTTGTTGTTTGTTTGATTTTCAAATGATTTTTATTTGTATTTGAATTAATTTACAAAATGTTTTAATGTTTTACGATTTTTTTATTTTTAATTTCTACTGAAATCTTAACAACCATTTTTTTATTTTCGTTTTCTTTTCGTATATTTTTTGTGTTTGATTTTTGTAGGAGCCTCTTACAGTATATTGATGAGGAGCTAAAGTTAAGGTAATTACACCAACAATAATTTCATTTGCGAAACGATTTCAATAAAACTTAGACGTAGCTGGGCAAGCACCTGAAACACAACCCTCAATAACAACACTTAACACAGCCTACCTCCATAACCACCTCACCATAAACACATATATATATATATATATATATATATACATACATATACTTAAAATATAAATGTTGAACTAATGGGTGTAGTTTCCTAGACACATCCACGCCAGTTTGCAGTCAGCAGCTGCTTCACGTTTACCGGCTCACACAATATTGCGCCATATATTATACTCATTAGCCATGGCCAAGCATACACTATTATTCTTTATACTACCATTATACACTCGGAAAAAAGAAAGATTTTCTTGTCTTAAAAAAAAAAATATATAAATATAAGAAAACAATTTTCTTAAAATTAGAAAGGCTTCCCTTAAATCGACAATCCCAAAATTGGGGTGATCTTTTTTATTATCTACAAATATTTTATTTTTATTACAAAAAAATCGTTGCTGAAATTCAGAAAATTATATTAAATGAAGAATGAATTTCATTCTTTCTGAATTTTAGAAAAATCCACTCTGAAATTAAGAAATACAAGCCTGGGTTTTTAGAAAGACACAAAAGAATGGCCAATTTCTAAAATTCAGTGTGATTTTTGTTCTGAGTGTAATATCGCCAGCTGTTGTCGGCTGGCTCGCTCAGTTTATTATCCATTGAACGCACCTTTCCCGTTATTTAACTTTTACTTTGTATTCTTTAAAGTTCTATGCAGTCACTGCCTTCTTCACAACTGTTTCTGTCTTTGACTGTTTCTGTTTCTGTTTCTGTTTCTTTTGTTGTTAGTTCTTTCATATTGTGCACTCTTTTGTCTTTTGTCTTTTGCGTTCTTTGTCTTTTGCAGTACGAACCTGTCTCGAAAACTTTTAGTATGCGTATACGCAATGCTCCTTTGTATAATGCGCACAATACGTATACGCACCGTGTACGAAACCATATCTAAATTATGCAGGCACAATGAAATTATGAGAGCACCTTGAGGGCCCCCAGCAAATCTTTACTAATTTATACAAAATGAAATTGGGCAGGTCATTTCTATGCCAGTCCTCCGTCCGTCCGTCCGTCCATCCATCCGTCCGACAGACAGACAGACAGTCTGGAGTCCGTTCGTTCGGACCCTTTTTCAATTTTTAGTGTTTATTTATTTGATGTATGTGCAAATGGCAGAGTCGGCACATTGTTTTTATAGTTATTATTGTTATTGGCACTGCTGCTGCTAACTAGTGCCAATAATCCCGTTGTTTGCTTAGTTTATTTATTTTATTGGTTCATATTTGCTATATATATATCTATATATATATCTGTGTCTCTGTCGTAAACAAACCAAATAATGAGCTATTTTTTGTGAGATTATTCTGCGGCATTACAAACCATATTGAGCTGTGCTGTGAGCTGTTAGCCGCTTCCATTTGCCTGGAGCGGCATTTTATTGAATCGAGCTGAAAGCTTCTTAAAATATGCGCACAAGCATAACTTTGTTGTTTGCCAAAATTGCCAAAATTGCCGAAAACAAATAAAAACATAAACATTTCGCAGCTCTCGATACAATAATCTCCACTTGGCAGTTAATTGAAGAATTGATCTGTGGCATTTTGCGTACATGCCATGGGCGGAGCAAAGTGCAATTATGCTAGCAGGCAGGCAGACAGACAGTTTGAAAAACTAATTTGCAAATGAAAATGGAGTTTTCCCATCCCAGCAGCTGTTGCGAATTTTCTGCACTCAACTTTGTAGTTTCGTTTGTTTGCTGCTACATTTTCTGTGTGCTTGTCTCAATTCTAATATTATTTGTGCAAATTGCTGGTGTTTATTCTGTAAGAACTAATTTTACAGCATTTTCTTCGTGTTTGGTGCTCTGTTTCCTGTTCTCTGTTTTCTATTTTCCGTTTTCCGTTTTGCTCTTTGTTTTTCTGTTGTGCGTGCCAATATTCTATTGTGTGTGTGTGTGTGTGTGTGTGTGTGTGTATATTTGCATGTGTATATATATGTGTATGTGTGTGTTTGATTGGTACTTGTGTTTTTGGTTGTGTAAACAGTTTTTGCATCTCATGCATAATTGATTCCCTTTGCATTAACTTTTTTATTTAAATATATATTGCGTTTACCCATCAAAATGTGCAACAACATAAGGCACAGCTGGTTGCCCCTCCCCCTTTAGGCTGAGCAGTGGGGCGTGGTCTGCCGCCCCATTTGTCCTAGCCAAACTCGAATGCATGCTTTACACACACTAACAACAATAACAACAACAACAGCAGCCGAGTAGTCTTAGAGATTGGTTATTCACCCAGAGTATCACACACACTCGATGAAAATCGCGCTAAGTTTGAATAAATCGGCATAATAAATAGAAAGTGTTTCTGGTTTTTAGAAATCATTTCTAAATATTGGAAGAACAAAATTTATAATTTAGAAAGGCTTCCGGTAAATCAACAATTCCAAAAATATGGCAATTTATTGTACATTTTCGAAATACATTCTATAGTCAATAAATATATAGAAAAGCAAATTCTTATTTCCAAGACAAATACTTGCTAAAATGCAGAAACAAGTAATGAATTTTACTGCCTCGGTTTTTTTATATTAGAGTTTAATTGTCGTTTGCCTAGGCTTGTATATATATCAAGTCTAAATACTAAATTCTAGTGTATAATAAAATTATATGAGTCACATAAAATATAAGAATTCTTCTATGGTATACACATAGAAAACAAAACACGCTGGAAATTAGACACATATTGAATAAATTGTATCCATCCAACATAATTATTAGAAATTTACAATCTGAATCATTTGGCCATTTTATCATTGGAGCCAAAAGGATGCCGATTTACTAAAATTTAGTGCGATTTCTTCAATGAGCGCAGACTGCGCAAACACAGACACTAACCACACTCCGAATAGCTGGGTTAATGTAACTAACCAGCCACCCCCACCCAAACACCCACTACCCCTTGACACCACTTGTCCAGTTACAAGCAGCACCAACAACAACAACAACAGCCCCCAAAACACCAACAACAAAGTGATTGTTGTGCGTTTTTTATCAAACAAAGAAGCTCAAAAACTTTGGCTTTCTTTTTCTCTCTCTCTCTCTCTCTCGCTCTCTCTCTCCCGCTCCCGTCTCTCTCTCTCTCTCTCTCTCTCTGTCGCTCTTTCTACTGGTCTATCGCTGTGTGTTCGCTCTTAGAGCAACCTTGCCATTGAATGACACCAAAGAAACGGCACTCAGTGCCGAATGCAGCTGCGTCGGTGGAGGCGGCGGCAGCAGCAGCAGCGCTGGCGGCGACGGGGGCGGTGCAGCAACAAATGGGGGCTACGGCGGCGGGGGCGGTGGCAGCAGCAGCAGCAACAGCGGCAACGGTGGAGGCCATCATCACTACCAACAGCAACAACATCATCATCATAATTATCAGCAAACGCATCATCAGCAACTGCATCAACATCAACAACAGCATCCACAACAGCAACAGCATCAACATCAGCATCAGCATCAGTCGTCTGGCACAGCCAACCAGCACAATCACAATCAGCACCATCAGCACCACCAGCAACTGCAGCAGCAGCAGCAGCACCTTAACCACCACCAGCAACCACTGACAACGTCCAGCACCAGCAGCGCCTTAGCCACGGCAGCCACCAACTCCAACTCCAATTCCAACTCCAATTCAAATTTCAATTCGATGAGCATGTCCGCATCGCTCTCGCTCGCCTCCATGCCGGGTCTGAGCGCCTATTTGGGGCTATCCAATTTGCGCACCACCAGCATCGGCGATGATGACGATCTTACGACCTTACTGGACGTTGACATTGCCATGAATAATGCAGCGCCAACTGTTGCTGCTGCTGCTGCTGCCACTGCTGCTGCTGCCGGCGCATCTTCTTGTTCCGCCTCCGCTGCGCATTATTTGCGCCACAGCAGCAATTATCGCTCGGCGGCAGCTGCGGTCTCCTCAACGCACGCACCTGCTGCTGCTGACCATGCTCATGGGCACTCCTCCACCTCCTCCTCCTCCTCGCTCATCCACAACAGCAACAGCTCCACTTCAACAGCAGCAGCAACTTCAGCAGCAACATCAACAACATCAACAACAACAGCAGCAGCGGCAGCAGCAGCAGCAGCAGCAGCGTCTTCAGCCTCGTTTTATAATCGCCTCCTACTCCTCGATAATTGCAGCGGCGATGCAGTCTGCGGCAAGGGCAGCAATGGCCTGGACAAGCACGAGCCCACTGCCACGGTCAATCCAACTCCAACTCCTCCATCGGCAGGCGATGGCTACTTGCATTCCAATTGTGGCGCCTCCACCAGCTCCGCGGCAGCCGCAGCAGCGGCAGCAACAGCAGCGTCTTCATCTGCATTGGCGGCTTCTGCTGTGAGTGGCCCAGCTGCGAGCAGCTCGACGCATCTCTACCAGAATCTGCTGCGGAGCAGCGCTGACAACGACGATGTGACGGGCAGCGAGAACAGCAACTGTGATTACCGAAACGAGAGCAACCAGGTGAGTTTCACAGTTTCAGAATAACTGAATTCAGTTCCATATTCAAACCTTTTGCCTTAACCCCCATGCAGAATGGAATCGAGGATTCGCCGCGTCGGCACAGCTCCATGGATCAGCTACTCGGACTGCTTAACGACATGGGCAAGTCGTCGCGGACGCGCAGCCTCAGCGACGGCGGTGCCCAAGACGATGATGAGGGTGAGTCTATTAAACAGAGAATATACAATTATAGATAGATAGATAATGACTCAACCTCTTAACTCGATTGCAGTGGAGAAGGAGGCGCAACCGGATCTGTTGAACAATACGCCGCCTGTGCCGCCGAAGCGTTTGCATCGGCGTCGCCACACGCCACCGAGGCCCATCTCGAATGGGCTGCCACCGACGCCCAAGGTGCACATGGGCGCCTGCTTCTCCAAGATCTTCAATGGCTGCCCCTTGCGGGTGCACTGCACCGCCTCGTGGATCCACCCAGAGACACGGGATCAACATCTGTTGATCGGCGCCGAGGAGGGCATCTATAACCTAAATATGAATGAGTTGCATGATGCGGCAATCGATCAGCTGTTCCCGCGACGCACCACCTGGCTGTATGTCATCAAGGATGTGCTGATGAGCCTGTCGGGCAAATCGTGTCAGCTCTATCGCCACGATCTGGTCGCCTTGCACTCCAAGCAGACGGTGCGCTTCTCGCTGCACATGAACAAGATACCGGAGCGGCTGGTGCCGCGCAAATTTGCGCTGACCACAAAGGTGCCGGACACGAAGGGTTGCACGCAGTGCTGCGTCACCCGGAATCCGTACAACGGCTACAAGTATCTGTGCGGAGCGACGCCGACGGGCATCTTCCTCATGCAGTGGTACGATCCGCTCAACAAATTCATGCTCCTCAAGCAGTGCGAGTGGCCGGCCATCAGCATCCTCGGCGGTGGACATGGTTGTGTCCAAAACGGACAGACGCCCGTCTTCGAGATGATCATCACGCCGGAGCTGGAGTATCCGATTGTGTGCACGGGCGTGCGCAAATCCGTAAACTGCTGCCTCAAGCTCGAGCTCATCAACATGAACAGTGAGTGGTCAATCAATCAATCAATCAATCAATCAATCAGTCTAATTTGCCCTTCTGCTTTACAGGTGCCAGCTGGTTCCACTCGGAGGATTTGGAATACGATGGCATGGCCACGATGGTGCCACGACGCGATTTGTTGAAGGTGGTGCGTGTGCATCAGGTGGAGAAGGACGCCATTCTCGTCTGCTACGGCAATGTGATGCAGGTGGTCACGCTCCAGGGCAATCCCAAGCAGCACAAGAAGATGGTCTCCCAACTCAACTTTGACTTCAACGTGGACAGTATTGGTATGCCACGCCCACATCTTTATGTCCACATCAGTCACTCAATCTGTGTTCAATCAATCATTGCAGTTTGTCTACCGGACAGTGTATTAGCATTCCACAAGCACGGCATGCAGGGCAAGTCTCTGCGCAACGGCGAGATCACGCAGGAGATCAAGGACATGAGTCGCACCTATCGGCTGCTGGGCAGCGATAAGTGAGTAATCTATCATATCAACAACTGTTTACACATATAGAAATTGTATCGTTGTTCAAATCGCCGCACTAAAGCAAGTCGTTCAAATTACGCTTCTGTTTCACATAAATAATGATTTCCAGAAGGATTTTAAATAATAATAACCAGGCCAAATCCTTATTATTTAGATTCAAGCAACTAAATATTAAGCAGATTGTTGGGCATCTTAAGAGTCGAGCACTCTCGACTAGAGCATTCATATTTACTTGATATATTTGACTTATATGCATCCTTTTTTATGCTTTATTCTAGGGTCGTCGCCTTGGAGAGTCAACTGCTGCGAACTGGATCGCTGGGCAGCGAGGAGGGACACGATCTGTACATTTTAGCCGGTCACGAGGCCAGTTACTAGGCGCTACCTGTAATATTAAAAAAATACAACAGATACACACACACAGACACAACACACACACAAAATAAATTTTAAATGCTTGCAGTCGGGCGGCGTCGTCAACTACTAACTGTAATTGTAATTGAATTACTCGTAGGCCATAAGCTAAACTAGATTTAAAGAAAAACAAAACAAAAAAAGAAAAGAAAATTAAGCAATTAGCAGTCAGCAAAACAATTTTGAGAGCTACTTAAAGCAAAATAAAAACAAAAATGAAAGCAAAAAGAGATTCTTAGTCGCCCCGCGCCCCATTTTTCCATTCTTTGCCAAAACCAAACTAGATTTGTAATAATAAATAATAATAATAATAACAAAATATATGTATGTATAATATATGACTATGTATATTTAACGAGTTAAGTCGCACAGTCTACCCAATTATTCCGTTGTAATTATATTTTTGTATTACAAAGAAAAATGCTTTAAATTCTGTATGCCTAACTTTATTGAATTATGCATACACAATTAATTATAGAGATTTTTGTGTAAAGCGTTCACAAAGAAAACAAAATAATAATACTATTTTCTAGTTTCAAATGGATCGCAAAGCAAAGAGAAGAAAGAAGAGAGTCGAAAGAGGAGGAAAAGAGAGAAAAAGTCAAATGGCGAATGCATTATTTTAATCGTAAATCAACTAGAAACTAAAAAAAACAACATAAATTTCAATAGTTTTTAGCAATTGTAAATCGCAAGTGTTTTGTAGTCGTTTAATGTAAAGCGGAATGTTGCATTCAATTGGATTGGATTTAATGCATTGAATTTAATCCAATAAATGTGAGAGTTGAAAATTGTGTGTGTTGCATGCAAAACGACGGTTTGTTGGGAAACAAAATAGATGATTAAGCATTTTCTAAATAATGAACAAAATTCAAGCACACACATTAATAAAAAATGCATGCATTTCAAGCAAGAAACAAAAAATAAAATCAAAAACTGAAAACTGATTGTCATATTTACGATTTTAGCCTAAGAGATCAATTTTCCCAAGCAGCAAGCAGCACAACCCCTTTTCTCTTCAGTTGTAAAAAAAAAGATATGTTTTAAGTTAATTAGTTGTACGTAAATAGCAAGAAACCGAAAATTATAAATTAATACAAAACATACAAAAACTTGTTGAACTTTAGTTTAGTGCAAAAAAAGAATAAAAAGTATTTCAAAGAGATTCGCGCTTATTTATTTTGAAAAGTGCGCCCCCTTTTCGCGTAAAGTTGGCAGTCCCTTTAGTAAGATAGCAAACAGCTTGTTGTTGGCATATTTTATTGCTTACTACTGGTCACACTGGCTACAACGACGTGAATTTTCACTTGTTGCTCAAATTTGGGTTGCGCTTCAACTTTCTATATTTTTATTGAAGTGTAAAATCAAAACTATTAGCATTTGTGGTTTTTGCTTATACTTTATTTTGAAAAGCGCGCCCATTTTTGGCGACAATTTGGCAGCTCATTCAGTATAACAGCTGTTTGATGATTTTGATGATTTTTTACCTAACACAATACGGTCACACTAACAACAATAATATAGTTTTTCACGTGTTGCTCAAATTTTGTTTTGCTTCAACTTGAAAGAATATAAATTAAACCAATATAATAATGGCATTTGAGGTGCCCGCCTGGGAGATGGGCGACGAAGTCATCAAATTCAAGTCGGTGCATGGAGCGACAGGTGCTGCCGGCAACATAGCCAAAAAATGAAGAAGAAGAAAAAACCCAAGGCGAAAAAAGTGGAGCAGGATTCAGGATTAAGGACAGGTTTTCAGATGGGCAGAGGACCGCTGGCACCACCACCAACGGATTACTCGGACGATGAAGCAGACGATGACATGTGGGCCATGCACAAGACAAGAAGCGGGCGCATTGAAAAACAGAAACCAAACAAGGATAAAAATCAAAAGAAGTTGAAAATAAAACCAGAACTGGTCAAGGCGGCAGTGGAGGCCATGGAGGAGCAGGCGGCAGAGGCTACACCTCCACAGGCCAAGCTGGCCAACAAGTTGCAGTCGGAGCTGTTGGCTGGCCGCTTTCGCTACATCAACGAGCAGCTTTACACGACGCACAGCAAAAAGCGGATCAAATTTTCAGCACAGATTCGGGCGCTTTTGAGGCTTATCATGCTGGTTATCGCCAGCAGGTGCAGAAATGGCCTTCAAATCCACTGGAGCGCATCATCAAGATGATCAAACGTCTACCAAAGACGGCCATTATTGGTGACTTTGGCTGTGGCGATGGCAAATTAGCTCAGTCTGTGCCGCACAAGGTTTACTCCATGGATTTGGTTGCAGCTCGATCGGATATCATCTCCTGCAACATTACAAAGACTCCACTGCAACCACTTTCCCTCGATGTGGCCGTCTTTTGTCTGTCGCTGATGGGCACCAATCTCGGCGATTATCTGCTCGAGGCGAATCGGGTGCTCAAACTGCATGGCAATCTTTACATTGCCGAGATACAATCCCGTTTCGAGGATCTGCGAGAATTTGTGCGCCTGCTGAAGGATTGCGGTTTTGATCTGATCAAGAAGGATGTGGCCATCAATTACTTCTATTTCTTTCATTTTCGTAAGATGCGACATGTCGGCAAGGACGTTAAGTTGAAACCCTTATCCCTCAAGCCTTGTCTCTATCGCAAAAGATAAATAAATCTAACTAAGAAATATAAACATTTTTATTTTTGAATGCAAACTGTTGAGTGTTGAGTTGTGGTGAGTGGAGTTGAGCTTTGGCGTCTTTTCAATGCAAACTTTTGACTGCGTTCACTCAACAGTTGAGAGGGTGGTGAGTTGCGCGTTGCCACCTAGGCATAAAGCCCTTCTCCGCGAAGTCATGTCTCTATCGCAAAAGATAATTGCAATAAATGTAAAACTAGCAAAAAAGATACAAGTTGTTATTTTTGATTGCAAGCTGTTGACAGCGCTTACTCAACAGTTGAGTGTTGAGTTGAGTTGTGGCGAGTTGAGCGTTGCCACCTAATCGTTATGTTATGCGGCTGTGACGTCACTTCTCTCTCTCTAGCGGCCTCTCATTTGTGGTTGATTGGGCAGTGGTTGTTTTTTGGACTGCCGCCTTAATTATAAATATACACATCTCTCAGTACCAGTTTGCTCTTCGTGCGTAGCATTTCGAATATTTTAACACGGTACGTTACAAGCTGAACAAACGCTGACAACTGGCAGCAAATAAGCCAAAAAAAAAGAAAAACAGCCAAGAGAATTGCCAGAAAAATCAAAGCAGAAAAACGCGCGCAATTCTCTCGGTGTTTATAAATAAAATAGAAATAGTGATTTTTACTGACTTTGTTCTGTGCAGTTTTCACACGCCCACGCCTATTTCCCCCCACACCTCCCCCACCCCACTCTCCCCCTTCATTCATTCTCTATTTCTCTCACACACACACATTCTCTGTATTACTCACTCAACGTACATTTTCAACAGGTATTCAACGACAACAACAACAACAACAAATTGTCTTTTTTCGTGTTCAATAGAAAAAAGTGGCCAAGAATTTGTTTCGATGTGTGTGTGAAATCAGCTAGAATCTTTTGTGTGAAAAGTGAAAACAAAAAACGAAACGAAATTCAACAAGAAATCTGAGAGAAAAAAACAACAGCAAAAGCGCCGCAAAGTATTCAACGCTTCCTTTGGATTATTGAATTGAATTGAATTTTAAAACAGAGCTTTGATTTACTGTCTCGTGTAAGTAACGGATGTTTCAACTTTAATTACAGCTTCAACTCCGAATTTGAAGTCGCGCCATTTATCTGCTCCCACACACACAAGCAAAAGCTCGTCATTTTTTTTTGTTTTTTGGGCTGTGGTCAGAGTTTTTTGGTTGCCTTCTCCTTTTTCCATCTCCTACTCATTTTATGCTTTTGACGTACACACACACAACAGTAAGAACAGTATGACTTCATAGCTCCCGCACTCACACACACACACACACACACATATGAGCACATAAAAGCTATGCCCTCACACATCAACGAACAAATATTCACCACTCTCTCAATTAAGAGAGAGCCAGACGGAGAGTGGGAGAGCGAGCGAGAGAGCGCTGACGTTTTGACGTTGTCGCTTTTTGGCCAAGCTTCGTCGTCGCTTTGAATGTATCTTTTTTTTTTTAATTTTCTTGTACGTATTTCTTTGATTTTCTTTCTTTCTTTTGCTCTGTGTGCGATGCCTTTGCAACTTTACGTGTTAACGGCGGCCCACATTGTTTTCTGCTGCTTCTTCTTCTTCTTCTGCCACCCCTTTTTTAGTCGAGTTTTGTGTTTTTCTCAGTTGTTTCGCATTTTGTGTTTTCTTTCTTTCTGGCGCGTAGTCAAGGAAACAAAACACATTCAAAACATTCAACACATGCCAAGAGATCGGATACAGATATCGATACAAATATATATATATATTTATATAGTTATATGTTTGTACTTTTGTGCAAGTAATTCAAACTTCAATTACAACCCATTGTAACAGTGAATTACAAATACATTTATGTATATATATATATATATATGTGTTTTGTTTGGATACGAGAATTAAGAACAGCGCAATTTGCGGAATTCGCTGCCGAAGATTGCTTTGATTGTGGGGCGACAACTGAAATCGCTGAAAACGTCACAGCCACAAAAATAGACTTGGACAGCCGCCGGTGCAAATTGATCGTTGAGCAGGTTATTTCCTTATCAACAACATCGACGACAACCAACTCTTTGTGCACTCACACAACAAAAGTATTTGGACAAAAAATGTATCATGTTCAGCGTGTTTTTGCGAGAGAGGAAGTCTAACATTAGGTCTCCTTGTTGCTTATTATTATAAGATTTATTAGCCTATAGTTGTCTGGCTTAGCAACAGCTAAATTCCAATATAAAAGTAAAGTTTTGCATTAGAAATGCATTTCGCAATATTAGAAAGTATTTATAAAATATAATAACACACAATTTTTTTGAAATAGTCGATAGTCCAATTTTTAACATTTTTTTAACTTCTATTCAGAGTTCTAAAAGCAAGAAAACACCAGTATTCCGGGCAATTTATTTTTCTGAGTGTGCTTTTTTTGTATTGTCGTTTTGTATATCAAAAGGAAATCGTAAAGCTTTTGGACCATTGTTGTTGCTAGAGTAAATGTATGAAAACAGTGTTGTGATAAGGGACAAATTACTCACACACACACACACACACACACACATGCAAAATATTCGAACTTGGCATGATTAGATTCCAGTGCCAGTATATATTGGAGGGCAACAATGAGTTATGAATGACTATCGTGACAACAATCGCATAATCAGTAGTTAGTAACCTTCTCAATGCGTCATCGACAACGACAACAAGGAGAAGAAGAAGAAGAACAGAAGAGACAACCTTAACGGATTTTCACAAGCGGAACGGAAAAGCTGGTAGAAAGCAGAGACGCGGACGTGGACAGAAAATTTGACCCAAATCGAGCTAAACCAGCGATTGAAGCAAGACTAAAATACAATAAAAGCCTGCTGAGCCAAGAAAATGTGGCTTAAGAGAAGAGAACTTGCTTAGAAGAAACCGGTTCTTTCCAAAGCCAAAGCCAAAGAAATTGGCCACACAGCAGACAAACAAATAAAGCAAACGAGCAAAGCAAATGCTGCTAATAACTGTACAACACAAAATTATAATAAACTGTGGAGAGCAAAAAGCTGGCAACAGAAACTTAGAGCTTCGTAAACGAATTAACTGCACGCAACACGCAACACAAACGTGAAAAACTCGGTGAAAAACCTGAATTGAACAGAGGCACAAACAGAGACTGGGGCAGTGGCAAGCGGGGCGAGGAGGAGAACTAGGTGTGTCTCTGAGCGAGAGGCAGAGGCATTAGAAGAGAGCGCTGAAGAGAGAGAGCGAGCGTCTCTCTTAGCCAAAGTTAGGCTTAGGCAAGCTCGTAAACTGGAAATTTGGGCCACTGCAGCAGATCGAGGCAAGTTTCTACACTCAACAACAATTTAGGACTATTATTAAGCAAGTTCATTTCGAAAATTGAAGGTTCTCACTTTCTAAAAACCAGGCTTTGTATTTCTTAATTTCATTTCATTTTTAATTTGTCTAAATTCGAGGTGTGAAGAATTCTTAATATTATTATTATGAAGCATTCGTGTTTTTAGGCATTTACATTTTTGCTGAGTGCACCCAGTTTCCAGTTGGCATTTAAAGCCTGCCTGCTCTGCTCTGCTCTGCTCGTTTGTGTTGATTAGCGAGACGATCCCCAAAAAGCTACTTCAAAATAGATGCTCCCCTCTCTGTTGACTATGCTATTTTCGACTCATTCCCCCTGTAAAGTAAAAAACGCAGAGCAGGGAAGCATTTTCCATCTGAGAGAAAACAGCTTTTGCTTTTGGTTTTGGCTCCACAAAAGCTAAAACGCTTTTCGCATTTATTTTGTCTATTTATATTTTGTTGTCGCATCGATTTTTGTTGTTGTTGTTGCTGTTGTTGTTGTCGCAGGGGGATGGGAGGAGGGCAGCACTATGATTTATGTGACTAAGCAGGCAGCTGTGTATTTTGGTTTGTTTACTGCTTGAGTGAGGCCATCTATTTGTGGGTGGGTTGGGTCTGAGTCTGATTGAGTTCGACAATCTGCCTGCGTGCGTGCCACAGAGTTCGTTGGCCACCTAAACTGGAGGCGTTGCAAGTTTGAATTGCATTGCTTCAGCTTGTAGATTGTGGTCATGTTCCATGATGTCGCTGCACTCGGATCAAAACTGACGGCCGGCAATTAGTCAAGCACCATTGAGCAGAGCCCCCGACGAGAAGACCCAAAGAATTGAGCGGAGCACATCATACACAAATACACTCAGCAAAATTTCGAAATTCGCCAAGGTTAACTCGCGTTGTTATTCAGAAAGTGTGTCTCTAAAACCCAATCAAATTTGAAACTCAAATATGAAGGCCGAGCAAGTAAATTTCATTACTTTTCTAAATTGCATAAAGATATTAGAAATGCGTTAATAATAGAAAATATTTCTAAATTATAAAAAAAAATCATATTTTTGGGATTGTAGAGATCTCATTTTTGAATTCTTTTTCATACAGTTAAAAATAATATCTAAAATTATAAAATCTGACTCGGTTTCAGTTTGATCCTTTTTCTGAGTGCACATACAAATAGTTAATACATACATTAGTCCGTTGTAAGTTGTCAAGTGCTGGTCAACTGGAAAACTGGGAGACTGGGAAACAACTGCCACAACTATTTAGCTGGCGATTGTTGCAACTGGAGCGGATCTGGCTTATCGTTGCAAATGTCGTTTTCCGCACTTCACTTCACAAGTCGACGCATTTTCCTCGACAGTTTCCTATGCAACACACAAAACCCAAAACAAAACATTATCGATTGACCCATTTATTTACATACACTTTGTGTCCGTCTGTCTGTCTGTCTGTCGTTGGGGGAACATAGCAAAATCCATTTCTTCACCAGCCAAAAATACCACAATGGAATATAGACAAAACAGAGACTGGCGGGCGACTCTTTTGTATACTTAATAAATTTCTATATATCATCCTCAGTAATTTCCGCCCCTTGGTTATTAACGGATGTGAACAGCTCCAACTCTCATTTTGAATAAATTTGATAGGCAACGCTTCGATGATTCTCAAACAGGTCGACAGCTGAAAAACAGCTTTGTGCATTTCACTTCATATTGAAGCCTATGGCGTGCCTCTATTGACTCTTGTTGTTAACTGGGCTATAACAGCAACAGCCACAGCCACAGCAACAGTAACAGCAGCAGTTGCAAATATTCAGACTCACACACCTCTTCCGCACTGACGTCACAGCAGAAGCTGACCTAATGCTATGACGGAATATGTTTGGATGTATATGCCACAAGAGGAGGGTGGCAAAAGGGTTGCGGGGAGAGTGAGTGCGAAGTACAACCCCTAACCCAGTCCATTGGTTGGGGTTTTAGTTCAGGTTCATATTCATCGAGCTAAATTGAATTTGATTTAAGTTGTATTAAATTAAACTTAATTACGTGCCCAGACCCAACTCAATTGGATGAGTGAGCGAATCTTTTGCACACAAAAACTTCACTTATATATATATATATACATAGTCGTTTATATAATCATACAGTTTGTTATTCGTCTTTGAATAATACCGGTCACGTCTTTGTTTGTCTCTCTCTGTCTCTCTGTATATAGCAGAAGTCTAAGTATGTATATATATTCCTGCTCAGGCGTCACAGAGTGAGGCAAGCATTGCCATGATTAGAAGCGCACCCCACAGTCTATACAAGATCGTGTCTATACATATATATATATATATATATATCGTGTGTATATATTGTGAGTGTGCTTTGATGAATTTCACCTCGACCTCCTTCAATTGAGGCGTTCTCGCTTCTCTTCTGTGTATTTTTTGGGTGTTGTCGGCATCTTGCAAAATATTGCAGCAACAGCGAACAAAACAATTTCAATTTCAATTTCATTTGTGCAAAAGCCACTTGAGGCAAATCAGTCTCTGACTGATGTAGATGTTGATGATGTCATCGTTAATGCGATTCGAAAATAAATCATAGCGCCATTCTAGAGCGGCACATTAACTACGCCTATTATACAAATACAATTGCCAAGAAAAAAGTGCACGATTTGCTGGGATTTGCGTGAGACATTCACAGATAATCTCTGTGATTCATCACAACAATCCGTCAATCCATCAATCCGTGAAGAGTGTGCCCCCAGACACGAAACATTTCAGTGTTAATCGCGTGGAATGCAAATCATGTGTTAGAATTATAATTGCAACACTTTTAATTACAATTCTCAGCATTATTTGCTGCTGCCGATGATGATGTCAACCAGCGGCGTGGAATAGATTGTCCAAAAAAATAATAGTGCCAAAACTGTTGCTTCTCGCACTAAATGGATAGAAATAAACACACACAAAATTAACAGAAAAACATATAAAAATGAGATGACTGCCTGCGAAGACTACCCAAAGTTTGTTGGAATATGTGGATTTTAGAAGGCACGATGACGCCACCAGCCACGGATTATTGTGACGCGCTCTATTCTCTGTGTGTGTGTGTGTGTGTATGTTGTGTCTGTTGTGTGTGTGTGTGTGTTTTTTAGAGGTTTTCGGCTTTGCAGTATTGCAGCTGTATTTGTTATTTGTTATAAAGTGACCGACCGCGTGCCTCGTTGAAAACTGGTTCAGCCTGTCCAGCGATCGTTGGCAATGATTCTGCCTCACATGTAACTGTTGATCACACTGATGTACACTCGAAGAAACTAGCACGCTGAAGTTTAGAAAATTGCCCTAGTAACTAGTACGTTTGCGATAATTCCAAAAATGCCGTGATTTTTTCTATATTTAGAAATAGTTTCTTAAGAAATGTAAACTATGATTCTTAGAAGAAATTCTTTCTGATGTGCAGAAAATTGTAATGAAACTTGCGATGACGAAACAAATCCTATGTTTTTTCCATTTTATATTATATGAATTTATGACAAACTATGTAAAATGTTTGTATATGTTAAATCTTTAATAATAATACTCAATTAACAAAAAGCCAATATGAGAATTCTTCTGTGTATACAGATGGAAGACCACAAACACCCTGCAAATTAGACATATATTTTCTAAATTTTAGAAAGTACGATTTTCTTTTCCGAGTGTATAATCGAGACTTGCATTGGCTGGCAATCGAAAAGAAAAAGCTGATGCAGCTCAAAAAATTTAAAATCAATTAAACAGCAAATTGATCACTAGGCAACTGGGCTACTACTTTCTATCTCTCTCTTTCTCTCTCCCTCTCTCTCCTTCTCTCTCTGTCTCTCATCTATTAATCAATAGAAGCCACTTATTGGCCCTGGAATTGGCCGAGTGCCTGGTTGGGTGTGGTTTGGTTTGGGGCCACACGCATAAGCCACATGTGATTGCCACACGAGAAATTATATATCTAATATTTCATATTTGTTGTGGTATTCTGATATATATATATATATATATATATATATATATATGGATACAAATAATGCACTTGAGAGGAAATACTGCCTGCCAACTTGTATAATATAATCTCGCACAGTCATAATCAGAAGAGTTGTGACGAATGGCAATTATGTCATTGATTCAAGGGCAGCTGACTTTTTGGCACAATATATTCATATATATATATATATATGTAATCTTGTGACAGGATGCGCACAAAATACAGTTCAGATTTCTGCACATTATCGCGAAGAAACGGAACAAGTGAGGGAGGCAGGGGTAGGGGGAGGGGAGGGAATTCTAATTAAAGCCGGACAGAGTCGACTTAAACACAACTGAAAATATTGTTCTCTTTTTTATAGCTAGTTTTATGATTTGCCTGGGCTTATTTTGTGGTTCTGGCTTTCGCTAGTAAAACTTTAATTGTAATTTTGAACTGAAATTTGAATTCGCCGTATTTTTGATTGTATCATTTTTTTTATTATATTCGCAGTTTGCCAAAGCACACACAAAAGAAGTCGCCGCAGCAACTATTGAGCTCGATTCAAGTGAGTATGAGTGCGAGTGCGAGTGCGTATGTGAATACGATTACGAGTACCCCCAAATGAATAATGTCATCATGGCATGACATCATGGACATAGCTGCCTCAGGGGTGGCTTTCGCAAGGGGCTCTCTCTCTCTCTTATTCTTTATTCTGCCTGCAATTTGTGTACACTCCAAGTAATTTCATAGCTCTGTCCCAGTTTGCAAATCGTGACTGGCGCCAGGCCAGAACATTAAGTCTGCTGCACGACTAATGGACGGAAGGAGACCAAAAGCCGCATTCAGTCGCTAGTGTTGCAGTGGCACACATCCGGCACAGTGCGCAGACTGCGCTTCCTTCGACCACACTTAGAAAAACCAAATCGCTCTTAATTCGTCATACTTTTGCCGTCATCTTATTATTTAGAGAGTGTATTTGTGCAGAATTGATTTAGAATTAATTTCTTCAGTTCTCAGTGCGATTTTCTAAAACACAAATAGGCCTTGTGTTTTTCAGTGTTTTTCAATCGTTGATTGTTTTTCATTTGCAGCGACAATTTCCTCAACTTTAACTGCATCCAGCAAACTGTCGGCGTAGCTGAGCTGAACTGAGTCCAGAACGATGCCGGCGGAAACTAAACCATCCGCGCCAGCGGAGCCGGAAACAACACCAACCAAGAGCAAATCGAAGAGCAGCTCATCGGCATTCTCGAAGGCCGCGCTAGCACGCGTCTCCCTGCTCGATGGCTCCGTGCTGGACGTGACCATTGATGTGAGTAATCTCCCCTGATAATTTAAACTTACTCGCCAACTAATTTGAACTCTTGCTCTTTGCAGCGCAAGGCCAAAGGTCGCGATCTGGTTAATTCGATTTGTGCTGGCCTGAACATCATTGAGAAGGACTACTTCGGCTTGACCTACGAGACGCCCACCGATCCCCGAGTCTGGTTGGATTTGGAGAAGCCCGTGTCGAAGTTCTTTCGCACCGATCCCTGGCCGCTGGCGTTCGCCGTGAAATTCTATCCGCCGGAGCCGTCACAGCTGCAGGAGGATATCACGCGCTACCATCTCTGTTTGCAGGTGCGCAACGATATCCTCGAGGGTCGTCTGCCCTGCACCTTTGTGACGCATGCACTGCTCGGCTCGTACCTGGTCCAGTCGGAGATGGGTGACTATGATCCCAAGGAGATGCCGACGCGCGCCTATCTCAAGGACTTTAAAATTGCCCCAAATCAGACCACAGAGCTGGAGGACAAGGTTATGGATCTGCACAAGACGCACAAGTGAGTGTTGCAACAAGCGGGAGAACTCTGATACCAATGAATAACTCCAGCTGATAACAGGTGCCACGATTCCTCACGATTGGTGTTACCAAGAAATACCTACATTTGAGGAAGGTTGCTAACAATCTACCTGCTTCCTTAGTCTCTAAATATGCAGTAGCAATTTACAAAGCTTGGCAACTTTAGCTCTTAAATTGCAGAAGATAGACGCATTCTCGCTCTTTGATTACCTCCTAAAAATGTGATTCCTGTCTTTATCTATTTCCATTTCTTATCTATTTTTGTGCAGGGGTCAATCGCCCGCTGAGGCCGAGCTGCACTATCTGGAGAATGCCAAGAAGTTGGCAATGTACGGCGTGGATCTGCATCCCGCCAAGGACTCCGAAGGCGTCGACATTATGCTGGGCGTGTGTGCATCCGGTTTGTTGGTTTATCGCGACAAGTAAGCGCAACATATTCAACTCTATAAAATTTGAATAATAATAAATAATCAAAAAATCCCTTGCAGATTGCGCATTAACCGTTTCGCTTGGCCCAAGATCTTGAAGATCTCGTACAAGCGTCATCATTTCTACATTAAGATACGACCGGGCGAATTCGAGCAATACGAATCCACCATCGGTTTTAAGCTTGCCAATCATCGTGCCGCCAAGAAGCTGTGGAAATCCTGCGTGGAGCATCACACCTTCTTCCGCCTGATGACCCCAGAGCCGAACACCCGATCTACGCTGTTGCCACGCTTCGGCTCCAAGTATCGCTTCTCTGGGCGCACCCATTACGAGAGCAAGGCGACACCCGTCGACCGGACGGCACCCAAGTTCGATAGAGCCCTGTCCGGGGCACGTCTCTCATCGCGCAGCATGGATGGTTTGTCTTAAACCTAATCACAATTGTTTAGTGCTTCAACTAATTGGAGTATCTTTTATCATGCAGCTTTGGCGATGGCCGAGAAGGAGAAGATTGCACGCAAGAGCAACACATTGGATCATCGTGGCGACCGTAGCAATGATATGGATGCACACAGTCGCAGTCCCATCAAGAAGGACAAAAAGGACAAGGTAACACTAGCCAAGGGAGTTGAGCCTGTAAATTGAGCCTGATCCGCTAGCCTTAGAGAGCCAGCCTTAAGATTGAACATGTTTAACAATATTCATGTGGGAGTTAATCAGATAATAATTTTGTTTACTTTTTTTTCTCGGTTTGTTACTAACTCTCACAACTCTCTCACACAAACCAAACCAAACCGAACCAAAACACATGCACACAAATTAATGAACACGATGTGCTCGCCTAACCTGCTGCTCGTTTGCGTGAATCGTACCCTAATCCCAACATAAACACCAACTAACCTAATCTAACTAAACTAATTAACCAAAAAACAAAGTTAATACGCGATTCGAGCACCGGCACAGCCTCAGCCTCCTCGCAGAGTTCACTCGAGGGCGACTATGAGACGACTATTCCCGATTTTTCGTCTCTTGCTCAGGTTACTGTTCTCAATTTTACTTTTTCTAAAATATCCTACTCGTACCAAGAATTCCAAGATTCCCAACAAAAAAAAAAACAAATACATTTATTTATCTTTGGCTTGAACTCTGCTTTTTGAACGTTGTGAACTTATGTACTATATACAAATACGAAATGTGAATTACGAAATCCGATCAGCGATAAGCGTACTTCTTTAACTACCTTTTATTTTATTTACATCTTAATTTAATTTAAGCTTTTCCTGTTTTGGTTTTAATAATGGTCAAATATTTGAGAGCAGTTAAACTATCTCTCTTCTCTGCTATACGAAATCAGTTTCGCGCATAACTGCTTCGCTGGAAGTACTTCTTTACCCACCTTACATATATATTGAACAGAGCATTTTATTTACGTATTATTTTAATTAATGCAAATTTTATTTTGATTACATAAATGACTTTTCCTTAACCTCTGGTAGCCTTTGATCGCGGACTTTGACATAATGGTAAATGATTTAAGAGTAGTTATTATGCTACTCTGCCCACTCATACATATATCTCTCTTTCTACTCTACAATTACCGTAACCGATTCGTCTGAAACACATTTGCATACTACAAACTATACTATACCGATATCTAAATTATTTTATGTTTAGTTTGATTTCAGTTCTAAATGTTTCATTCTCATTTGCGCGCTTTCATCAAAACAGTCGCTATTTTTTTGTAAATATGATGTCCCTTTTAATAATACAAATAATATACACAAGAAACTAAAAACAAACATTGTGTTGTAAATAAAACGCATAAAACTAAAGACTGCATTCATAAAGATAATCCATTTTTGATTTTGGCGCTTAAGTAACACATTTTGTCCTCAAATCTCATTTATTTTTGTTGCATGTATTTTGTAAGCTTTGTTTTTCGACCAGAATCTGTTGGCATCTTTTGCTGAAAATCAGGCATTAATTGTGTTTATTTCTGCCACCCACAGGACGAGGAGAAGGAGGCAAAGTTGCGCGAAAAGAAGCTGAAGGAGAAGGAGGAAAAGGAGCGCAGGGAGCAAGAGAAGCGCGAACAAAAGGAAAGAGAAAGGGCCGAAAAGGCAGCCAAGGCAGCCGCTGCTGCTGCTGCTGCAGCTGCTGCAGGAGTCAATGGTAAATATCAAATGGAATATGATCTAATCTGAGCATGAGATTGGGAATAAATATGTATGTTATATATTCAACAGGCAATGATGACTTGAATGACTCCAACAAATCAGACAAGTCGGGCAGACGTGTAAGTATTATATATTGTGCAAATGTGATCCTTCAGTTGTGTAAGATATGCTAAGAATTGAGCATTAAGTTAAGACCTCATCGCGCTCGTGTACATATTAAACCAAGTTATCAACCCACTCCCACCCAAAGAGAACCCACCCCACACTTAAGTTCAGCTCCTAAGTAATATGATAGTTTGTATTTTAGTAGTTAATCCTAATCGTTCCTAATCGTTATCAGTTGAATATTTATATTTTTTAATTTTTTACATATCCCACAAATCCAACTTTTTTCGTTTTATGTTTCCACAATTTTGATTTGCGTTTTTGGCCGGGCAAAACAGGGCGTTGGTATATTCTCGTCGGGTCGCAAGAGCAAGAGCGGTTCACCCTCCAAGGATGGCAAGGATAAGGATAAGGAAATGGGTCGTCTTGGTCTCGTCGTCACATCGGGTCTGGGCGAGCACGATCCAAACGAGGATGCCGCCAAGAAGCGCGGCTCAACCACACCCGGCGTCACTCGTCCCTACGAGTATGCCGTGTCTGGCGATGGCGGCAACGCCGGCAGTCCCACCCGTAAATCCTATCCCGGTGGCTTCCGCTACGACCAGGAGCCACAGAGTGGCAAACATGTGGGCCCGGATGGCCAGGAGCAATTGTCGCCGGCATCGCAACAAAAGAAAATCGGGTTGGCCTTCAACTATGCGCCTGGCAATGAGCATGCGCTGAAGGAGACGGCCGAGAAGATTAAATCGGGTCAGCTATCGCCACGCACCCAGGATAAACTGAACCGCGGCCAGTTGTCGCCCAAGTCACGGGCACGTCTCCTGCAGGATGGCAACCTGTCGCCGACCACACGGGCCAAGTTGCAGGGCAGCGCTGTCGATGCGGCTGCAGTGCCTCTGCGCGATAACCAGAAGCGTTCCTACTCCCCGACAAAGGGTCAGCAGGGACAGCAGGGCTATGCCTCGGGTGCACCCGGCAGCTACAAGCCCATTGATCCCACGGCCGAATTTCTCGAATCGCAGCGCTACAACAAGGAGCCCGGCTACGTGGGCGTCGCAGATGGTGCTGGAAGAGCCGATTCACCCACAAAGTTGGCAGCGGGCGCAGCCCGTCCAGGTGCAGCTGGAGCTCCTACTGCAGCTGGCGCTGGAGCTGGAGCAGCTGCAGCAGCAGCAGCGGCAGCAGCAGCAGCAGCTGCAGCCGCAGCAGGCAAGCCCAAGAAGAAGCGCGTCAAGATTATGGTCATCACATCGAAATTCGATCCGGCAACGAAGCGTATTGATGCCGAGAACGGCAGCATTGAGCACTCCACGGGCATTCTGGATCCCGCGACGGGTCGTATCGATACCAAGTACGGCGTAATTGATCCCAAGAATGGCACCTTGGAGGCACTCAACACGAAGACAGGCAAAAAGGAAGTGTATCAGGGCGATGTAGATCCGAAGACGGGCAATCTGCATTTGGTGACGGGCGTCTCGGATCCCAGCACGGGACGCATCGATGACACTTTGGGCCAAATTGTGTGCATAACACCGCAGGATAATCCCGTTGTCGAGCTGACTGTCATCACGAGTCGCATTGATCCGCCGACCGGCAAAATTGATACGGTTAACGGCGAAGTGGAGCGCTCGCTGGGCGTTTTGAATCTGGACACGGGCCTGTTGGACACTAAATACGGTGAGATAAATACACGCACTGGCGAACTCAAAGCCATCGATCCCAAAACTGGCAAAATTGTGGTCACCAAGAATGTCAAGGTTGATCCGGGCACGGGACAAATCACCATTTTGGGCATCATCGATCCGAAAACGAATAAACTTGATCCCAGTCAGGGTCGCATCATTGAGGTCGGTCAGCAGATCGATCCGATTGTGGAGGTCACCTCGTTGGCGGGCAAATTCGATGCCAAGAAGAACGTGATCGATCCGAAGACGGCGCTCGTTGAGACGTCGGGCGGCCAATTCGATCCGAAGTCGGGTAAGATTGACACCAAATACGGTCAGATCGATTTGGTGAAGCACACCATAACCTACACCGATCCCAAGTCCGGCAAGGCGGTAACCCGTGACATTAAAATCGAGCCGGCAACGGGCCAGATTGTGCTGAAGAACCAAGTCAATCCAAAGAACAATAAACCGGATAAGGATTATGCGAGAATCATCTCGCTGCGCATTGTGCAACAGCGTGTGGATCCGGCGACAAAGGCGCCCATTTCACAGGTCAGCGCCGCCAAGGACAAGGACATCATTGTCGATCCCAAGTCGAACCAGATCTGGGTGCCAACGGGCAACAGTGATCCGAGCACCAAGGAACTCCAATACATTGCCAGCAGTGTCGATCCCAAGACCGGCTATGTCATCACAATTTACGGCTATTTGGATCCCAAGACCAACGAGATCAAGAAACAGACCAAGCTCGATCCCAACACCATCAAAATCGAACCGCTGTCCGGCAAAATCTATACAGCCACCGGTGAAGTGGACAAGGCGACGGGTGAACCGCTTTATGCTGCGACTCAGGTGGATCCCGAATCGGGCGAGGTGTATACCAAGTTGGCTCGCGTTGATCCCAAAACGGGCAAAATTGTCATTGTGCGGATCTTGCTCATCTCGAAAACGGATGAACGTGGTCGTCCCGAGGAGGTTGATCCCGAGACATGCGAAATAGATCCGGTGTCCGGGCGTGTTCTTAAGTTCTTCAACAAAACGGTTTATGTTTATAATATGGTTGATCCGCTAACTGGTGAAATTGTTCAGGTCGATCCCAATGATCCACGTTTCGCTGGCGCACGCACCACAGTCACCCACACGATGACCCTAACTGGTGAGATTGATCCGGTGACGGGACGCATTAAGAGCGAATACGGCGATATCGATCCCAATACGGGTGACATTGATCCGGCCACTGCTGTCACAGATCCAGTCACCGGCAAACTAATACTCAACTACGCCCAAATCGATCCCTCGCACTTTGGCAAACAGTCCCAGGTGCAGACGACAACAGAAACGGTTCCCATTACCCGTCAGCAATTCTTTGACGGGGTCAAGCACATTGGCAAGGGCGCGTTGAGACGCGACTCCGAGGGCAGCTCGGGCGATGACGATATGACTAAAGAGTATGGCACGGACACCGTTCAGGATATTGTGCTCAGTCCAACGAATCAGGCTAGCAAACTGGGCGGCAAACCAGGGAGCACACCGACTGTGGTCAAGACGACAACGAAACAGGTGCTGACCAAGAACGACGGCGGCGTCACACACAACGTCGAGGAGGAGGTGCGCAATCTCGGCACCGGCGAAGTCACCTACTCGACACAGGAGCACAAGGTTAGGAACTGTTCTTAGCCATTGACTATTCTCTACACTCAGCAAAAAAAACCATAGAATCGAGCTATGTTCTAGTAAATCGCCTAGGGTAACTCAACTTGTTATTCAGCTGGTAAATAGTCTAAAATTGAAAATTGTGGCTTTCTAAATTTCAAGGTGATTTCTTCTATGTGTATGTAGAAGAATTCTCTTATAATAGCTTTTTTTAATAATATATTATTATTATTATATTAGAATTTGAGACACATATATGCAATAATTTTAGATAGTTTACACAGTTAAATTGTAATATAAAATCCGAGCCAGTAAATTTAGTTACTTAGTTCAGTGTTTTAGAAGGGTTTTCTAGAAATTAGTGCATGCATTTCTTCTTCTTAGAAATGCTATTCTTAAAATACAAAATATTTCTAGAACATATAAAAAATACCACAATTTTGAGAATGTCGATTTAGGGCAAGCCTTTCGAAATGTTGCAAGATGTTTTGCTTATAACTAGCAATTATTTCCAAAAACTAGAAAAACCGTTTTCTGTTTTTAGGGTGATTTACTAAAATGTAGAGCGTTTTTTCGAGTGTATTCACAGCTATTCAAGGCGGGAGTCCTTTCCTTCCCACCTCTTACAAAGCTTCAACTTTGCCTCGCGCTTAATTTGATTTCTATTTTTTATATTTGATTTCCTGTGCCTTTGCTAATTGTTGCTCTTTGCTGTTACCTATTGTGTTGTTGTAAATGTTGATTGTTGATTGTTGCCATTTTGACTACGCACTAACCAAATCACCACTGAAACCACCAACTGAACACGTAGGCTGATGCAACACCCACCGATCTGAGTGGCGCCTATGTCACGGCCACCGCAGTCACCACACGCACCGCCACCACGCACGAGGATCTCGGCAAGAAGGCGAAGACGGAACAGCTCGAGGAGAAAACAGTGGCCACCACACGCACCCTGGATCCCAGCAATCAGCAACAGCGCGTCGTCACCCAGGAGGTGAAGACGACGGCGACGGTAACCAGTGGCGATCAGGTAAGCATCCGGATATTGCCAAGCATCTCTGCACTTTTATTATTTGCATGTACTGATTTATTGTTTCCCTTTTATGATTATCTTTTATCGACTATGTTGCATTTGCCGTTGTTGTTTCTGTTGTTGTTGTTCTTGTTGAATGTTGAACGTTGCTTAGTATCAGAGACGCGACAGCGTTTCATCGACCAGTTCCGGCGACTCTGGTACACCCATCGATGGGCCATACGATGGCTCAAGCGTGGCACGTGGCACTGACAAACAGGTTTGTGGCATGACACTTAGACAGCTAACCTCTCGTTAATAGTAGCTCGTGGTAACTATGAGTCTATGTAAATGTCTCTAATATTTTGTATTCAATCTCTCGCTTAGAAATCTCCGCTAACTACATCCACATCTGGGCCACATGTGGAGAGTACTCGTGTGGTGCTCGGCGAGGATACGCCCGGCTATTCAGGACATGGCGAGATTATCTCCACCCAAACCGTGAGCAGTAAAACCCGCACCGTAGAAACGATTACCGTAAGTACAGATCGTCCTCGGGAGACACAACTACACATCTGAATAAAGTGGATCTAAATTTTAGTAAATCGCCCCAAAAAATAGAAAGTTTTTCTTGATTTTATAAATTATTTCTAAATTTAGAATACCAAATCGACAGTCCCAAAAATATGGTATTTTTGAGCAATATTTTCTATTGAGAAAAACATTTCTAAAACAGTATAAATGGAGTTATAGTATACCATGGCGATTTACTAAATTGTAGTCCAATTTTTTTAATGAGTTCAGGTAAAAAAGCAAAGAAGAACATGAGTAAGTAGTTGGAGGTAGGCTTTCAATCAGATATTCCAAATTTGAATTCTTCCTGTGTTCGTATGCGCCCCACGCTGTACATATTATATACATCAGTCTCTTGTTCAATTGGGTGATATGGTGTAGAAAATTGTTGAGAATCCTGTGATTTTATTATAACATGATAATAATCGATTGCTTTTGCTATTGCTTTTGCCAACAGTATAAAACCGAACGCGATGGCATTGTTGAGACCCGTGTGGAGCAGAAGATAACTATTCAATCCGATGGCGATCCAATCGATCATGACAAGGCCCTGGCTGAGGCAATACAAGTGAGTGCAAATTGCTGACAAACATAAATACTATATATGTCTATAACGATTTGTATATATTTGCTTGTTTACAGGAAGCGACAGCCATGAATCCGGACATGACAGTCGAGAAGATTGAAATACAACAGCAGACGCAGTAGATTTTATAATTATTTTTAAACAATTACGAAGTAAAAAACACAGCACAGCTTCTACAATCCACATACGATCCACACACGCACCACCAACACACACACACACAAATCAAAATACACCGCACATCAAGTACACCTTTTATACCACATACACACATAAGTTTATATACAAACAGACAGACAGATAGATCTGAAGCCAGCCACATGACTATATATATATACGATATATTTATATATACGAAAGAATTCAAAATCTATATGCTATAGAGCTATCCATAACGTTTTTCTGGAGCAATTACATCCATATGTTTATAATTTTTTTATATATTACAAATACAAACTGTTGTTTATATAACTACCTTTTATTATTATGTATGTCTAACAAAATGCATTACAAGGCATTAATAAATCAAATATTGAATGTGCAAACGCAAAGTTAAACAGAAAAGAAACTTCTATATAAATCTATATATATATATATATATATATATATTCTATATGTATACATTATATTGTAAACCACAATTGCATTCAAATAAAAACAAATCCTAAATGTACACACTACTCAGATTGTCGATTATTTTTATTTGTTAATGGGTATTTGGGCAGAACACAAACTAAAGCCAACTCCTAACAGTAATCAGCCAAATCCTTGGCGAAAGCCGCAAAAGAATTCTGACTGGATTTGAGCACCAACAGAACTCTGCATTCAGAAAAAAATTGTCTAACAAATATTTTAGATAGTTTATAAATTCTTTTAATCGATTGATGGCAAGCCTTTCTACTCTTCGACAATTTTTTCTTATATGTATATAGAAGTTAAGAACTTTCAAGTATTCAATGCGATTTTCTAAAAATCAGGGTAATTTTTTTGCTGAGTATGGCTGCAACTGAAGCATGCCACATCATGGCAATTAACAGTCGCCACAGAGAAAAAAAGCAGCAAGCAAATAGAAAACAAATGAATCCATGGGGAGTGCCACCACCAAGCCGCTCCGCGCCAGCAATTGTGACGCATGCAGGACATGTTGAGCGATAAGGACATTGCATTAACATGAAATCCAATTCGCGATTTGCAGTGTGCAACAACGAGCTAAATGATTGTAATGCAATATTTATGCAGCTCATTGTGGCGGCAAACGGTCGCGTGGGAGGAGGAGCTGGCGGGGATGTGGGGGGAGGTGGGGTGGCTGTTAATAATATTACGTTCCATGGAAGGAATTTCAGTTGGCCTTTTTCTATGCAATTTTTAAATTGTGCTCGCAACATGCAAAAAAATGTCAGCAAACGATTAAAAATGGGGAAAATGGAAAGAGATGGCAGAGAGAGAGAGAGTGAGGAGAGAGAGAGAGAGCATAAAAGTAGTAATTAAAGTGGAGCGTACAAGGTGACTGACTAATGCATTGATTCATAGTTTAGATATAAAGCGTTCCATGCCCGATAAAACGGCAAATGCGACGCGCGTTGAAATTCTGCACCTGGGCTGCGGTCAATCCATCAGTCAATCCCCGCCCCCTCCCCCGCCCCCGCCCACTCCTTCGCTCTGTCGACCTGCCAAGAATTGCAACCACGACCCTTCACCACCTCCTCCAACCGACAATGGCTATGTCCGACGGACACGATAACCGCCCGGAGCCGCATTGAGTGCTTTCTGCTCATGAATTTTTAAATGCGCGTGGAAATATCCTCTTGCGAATATTCCGTTTTTTGTGTTATTGTTTTCCAAACTGCTGCATATTGCATGCGCTTGAGAGGTCACTCCAAAATTTCAAAGAGCCACCAAAGTTGTGCCTTTGCCAACTACGACTATTCTATCAAGTTTTCAAGTTATTAGCTCTGCCCATGCCAAATGCAAACAGCAACAATTCCAATGGACAAAGTTCCCTACAATATACTTAGAAAAAGAAATCGCCCTGAATTTTTGAAATTCGCTATACCTCATTATTCAGAAAGCATATTTAAAGAAAAATGGGTTTTTTAATAATAATTTAATAATTTTAGGAATGTCTTTTCATTTGTGCTTAGGCTCTCGAATACTTTAACCTTTTGCTTACTAGCTTTAATTATAATATAACTCCACTAAACTCTAATATAAAAGCCGAACCACCAAAATT
Organism: Drosophila silvestris; assembly: GCA_035043445.1. Taxonomy (NCBI): domain Eukaryota; kingdom Metazoa; phylum Arthropoda; class Insecta; order Diptera; family Drosophilidae; genus Drosophila; species Drosophila silvestris. Next base: position 1,414,842 of record JAWNMZ010000170.1, on the reverse strand, counting down.
GTTTACTTGTTTCGGAATTTTATATACGATTTTTTAAAAAAATAAGATTTTAATTGACTACTTTTTATAAATGCATTTCTTAATAATGGAAAATATTTATAAAAAATGTAGCATTTTTTGGGATTGTCGATATATTTAGGGATTAGAAACTGCTCTTCCTATATTCAGATAAATTCTTCATGGGTATTTTTTTCGGAGTGTATATAACCGATTCACCGACAAGCAATAGTTTCAGCTCAATATGAAATGTCATTTCGTGCTGACCCTTCAGTCAGTGCTTCAACTCGTCCATCCATTATAGCATTTATATATATAAAAACTGCAAAGAGTTAATAGACACACATGCATTTATTAGAAAAAAGGCTGTCCAGCGAAATCAGTGCAAAAAATCAAAAGGCAGCCATGCAATTTTCAGAGCTGGACATTGTCGCGACATTGCCAATTAGATTTGATGGCAATTTGCGCTAAAATGTTATAAAACAAAAGCGCACTGAGGGTGGAGGAAGGTGGATTAAGGTGGAGGGAGCCGGGAGGGAAGAGGGTGCACTGCCAAAGCGAAAAAGAATGTTAAGCGGGAAAAAACACTGCAACATGTCACGGGAGCAAACGCAAACCAGGCCAAAGCAAGCATGAATGCTGTAGTCGACAGAGCTCGACTTCGATATACCCTGCACCCATCTGTCACATAAATAATGTAGTTTAACTGTCAAAATATCACTTTAAAAAGTCAAGAAACCCCATGCCTTTAATATTATAGCTTTTATTGCTATCGTGAATCGAAATTGATCGATATTTTCGAAACAGAGACAGTTATCAGTAAAATAAAATTAATTTAAGCCACGATGCTCGATCAAGAAGATATATATGCCCTATGAAGTCGAAGTTGCTTCCTTCCGCCAGTTGCAATTATTTGCACAATACCATTAAACTCTTTTTAGCCAATTTCAAAAGGGTTCAGGGTATAAAAACATGGTCAGAATGAATTCAGGGTTTGAAGGGTTTGGGTTGCTGGGAGGAGTGGGAGGAGAGAGGGGGAGTGGGAGGAAGGGTGTTTCACTTGCTTAATTCTGTTTCGTGAAACGGCAATTTGCATGTCTGTCTGAGCTAACGTCCTGTGCTGTCCTGTGCCTCCCCCTCCCCAAAGGGGTCTAAGTAATTGCCTTGCATTGAATGTGCCACATGCACCTCGAACAGCAACAGTGGCAGCAGCAACAAGTGGAGGTGGCAAGCATTCGACTTATTTGCATGCGGCATTCTCAGTGCCATTCTCAGCATGTTGCAGCAGAATGGAGCACAGAGTGAGCGCTTGGCGCTCGTGCCACCTCTCTTTGCAATTGTTTGTAAACAAACGCTCCCCAAAAATGCCTCCAAGTTGTCCGTCGCATTGGAAGTTGGCGCTCTCGCTTCAAGTGCAACGCATGCGCCATGCGGCATGCCGCTAAAAACTGTTATACGCACATTTCCCCAAGCCAAAGTTGCAAGGTGCCCACAGGTAGCACACATTGCCGCCCCCCCAAGACGATGATCGGCAAGTCAAGTCAAGCAATCGAAAGTGTATTAAGGAACCCACATTAGATACACTCAGAGAAAGTATCGCACTCAATTCTAGAAATTCAACAAGTGTTCAACTTATTATTCAGAAAGTAATAATAATAAAAATAATAATTTGAAATTTCATTACTTATTTTTGAATTTTAGAACGGATGTTTTCTAGAAATACGTGTTTTGCATTGCTACGTTTTATGAATGCATTTCTTAATAATATAAAATAGTTTAAAAAAAGGAGAAAAATTAGGGCTCCTGGATTTTAGGTAAACCTTTCTAGCCTGTTTCTTATTTATTTCTAAGAATCAGAACAACTTTCTAGTTTTCAGGGCGATTTATTTATGTTTTTTGTGAGTGCATTGGCAGCCTGCCTCCGTCCACAATCCATTTTGGCTAATTACTTGACCATATTTTAATGGTATTTTGTGTGTTGGCCGCGAAGCAAATGGTCTTGTTGGTCAATCGCTTAAGAAATTATCATTAGAGCATTTGATTGACAGTGAAAGTGGCCATAAGGAGCAAGTGGGGGGCATATTTGATTTGAATTTGTCACAAAACGACTCCTCAACAAATATTGGACAGCGTAATTAACGGTCTTTCTAGCCTTACCAGCTAGGCTGACTGGCCACATCGACATAATTATGCATTAAACTCATTAAGAGGCTAGAATAACTAGAAACCATTCATTTAAATTTGAGAGGTCATGCGGAGGACACAACTACAACCCACCCAACCCACCCATTACCCCCCATTACCCCCTCTGCCTGCGCCACTCTCATGTTTTTATTCACTGCACGCATTTCGCATAAAAGAGTTGAGAGCACAAAAAGCCAAAAAATTATTTGCAATCAAATTGTGTGCCATAAAAGCGGCCTAAACTGACCACAACCAAACCAAACGAGACCAAATCCATGGAACTCCATTTGGGTTTATTGGGTGCACAAAACAAAATATTGAAAACAAATTTGCGCTAAACACTTCCAATTGCCAAAGATGATATTTCGGCCATATAAAAATGGCAATAAATGCAAATGAAAACCGATAAACACAAAATCCACACACGCACATTCAACCCAGCACCCTTTACCCCAACCCACTGCCACCCCTCTCTGCCACCTTCTACACTCGGAAAAAGGCAGCTTGCATGCTACCAAATCGCACAGCGGAAACTCAACTTGTTATTCAGAGTGATAATATATAGATGTTGATTCTTATATTAGCATTTCAGAACGGAGTTTTTCTCAGGGTTTCTATTTCAACATTTTAGAAATTAACTTCTAAATAATGTAGGGAAATCCTTTCTAATTTTAGGAACAATGTTGCCTTATATTCTTCTATTTCGAAAATCACGAAAAACTTTCTACATTTTAGGTCGATTTTCTAAATTTCAGGTCGATTTTTTGGCTGAGTGTATGCTTGACTCTTGGCATTGTTAAAAAAGCCAATTTTCAACGCTTCGCAAAGCCGATGGCGATAAGGGTTTCAGCTCAAAGCTGTTATGACCGCAATGGGTTAACAAAAACGCATTTTCAATAAATACCAATTATGATGAGCCGTTCTGCCCCCCTTTTGGCCAGTTGTAGTTGATAGAACAACGAATTTGACTTTGGGCATGCGAATTATAGGACTAAATGACTATATGGAACAACAATGGTACAGTCGAGCCATATGCTCAAGATAATGTCGGTCAGGTGGAGAGTTTCATGGCCCATTTATTGGAATTATGCCACACACACACACACACATACACAATAATATAAAATTTTGATGAGCTACCAATTTACAAGTTGGTTGCAGCTCCTTGTTTTCTCACGTGGAGCTGGAGTGGAAAACTTTTGGAGAAACTTTCCACCTTGCCAGTTTGCAATGTGTGCGTGCAAATGGACTACCGATCTATATATACATATATGTATATACTTATTAGTTGCATGACTTTGGCATACGTGTACCATGAAAAATTCATGGCCAGAACAATTTTCGAGGCCTGTGAATTGGTGTCCCCCCCCCCCACATAATTAGCTTGGAGCTGCCAAAAAAAATATAAAAAAATAAAATTAAACAAGTGGCAGCCCCAAGTTCCCGTGACGCAGACGAAACGATTAGCTGTGTATCGGTCAATAACAGCTAGAGTGATCTAAGCGAGTTTGATTGACTGGCTGATACCCTGCACTTAGCTATAAATATGCTTGAGATACTCTTCTAACTTCTTTGATTACTCAAACCCAACTTGGGAGAATTGAAAATGCCTTCCGCCTGCGAACCGACATTTGCACTACTCTAATCTACCCACCTTTGGCAGGCTACAGGGTATAGAGAAAAGCATATAAAAACAATGCAGTAATCGTTAGATTTCTCGCTAAGATTAAGCTCATTTCGAATTTGTGAACGCCGCACACAATGCGCTTCAAATTTGCGCGCTTATCACCCTAATGCCGATTGGCTGGTCCTGGCCACGGGACACAAGACAGGACACACACCAATCCAACACGTACCTTCCCCTCCCATCCTCTTGCTGGCCACATGTCGGTCATTTTCATTTCGCATAATAAAGGTCATTGTGTTATTAGTCCCCAACCATTCGGCAGCGTAATAGCCGCACAATTTATATTATTAATGCTCCACATGTGCGGACTCACCGAGGACACTTCGATATAAAAATATATATACATATACACATATATATATATATAAATATATATCTGTTTGCAGCGCCGAGTCTTAAAGTTCACCATTGCAATTTCCATTTGGCGTTTTAAAAAAGCATTTCGAGTTTAGAGTTTCAATTGATTCCGATTCCGGCTCCTGTTTGACGCTCTGCATTTAAGTATTCGATGCAAGAACAGACTTGGAATACTTATCGATCAGTTGACAGCACATTGTGGGCTAAGAAGTCACATCTAGCTGTACTAGGTATAGTCAATAGCAACCTATGCTGGGTTTGTGATAATGGGAAAGAATTATCAAAGCACATCATAGCAGCATAGGTAAGATTGATGGAATAGCTATAGACCTAATAATAAAAAGAATTATAATAGAATATGCCACAGATTAAACACTGTATTTTAAGAACAACAATTGGGGGGGGATCTAAATATAAGCGGTTATTTTTGAGGTCTTGAGGTCGTTAGCAAGGTGCAAACTATGAAAACTGGTTGCGAGTGGTATCATTGAAATGTCACCAGGATTTTCAAATGCGTTGGCAATTAGCCCGAAGGATAACAATGACGTATTGGGGGTGTTAAAAATAAAAGGCTCGTCACGCCAGACCCTCAATGGGGCACGAGAGGGGGGAGGGGGAAGGGGGTATAGATCCAGTTAGTTGACTCGAATTATGCGTTTTAGCGCAAATGCGTCGCGACTGTCCATTTTCTTTTGGGGTGTACTTAACAAATTGCCTGGCCAGTGTTGCATAATGTATGAAGCGCAAACAGGGACGGGTCGCAAATGGGGGCGGGGGCAGACTGGGTGGAGGAGGAGGAGGAGTCGACTGTGTACACAGCGAAGTGGCGCGTCCTTGTTTTCGGTCACTTTTCGCTAGGCCGAAATCAAATAATGTATAACGACAGACCCACAGACCCACAGACCCACTGAGCCCGGCCAAGACCCAGAACCAAGACCAATAGACCAGGCTAATACTAATGGGCCCAACAATATACAGTTTTGGTTCATTGTTGTTTCGGGTGACAGCCAATTGACGCAATATATGCACGCATGGCCAGTCAGATTCCGATTCCGATTCCAATTCCAATTCCTATTTCGATCCGGCTCCGACTTCGACTTCGACTCTGGATACCCAACTGTCCAGCATACACTCAGCAAAAAATCACTGCGAATATTTAGAAAATCTGTCTCAAAATTAGAAAGTTTTTCTTGCTTTTTCAAAATTTTTTCCTAATATAAGAAAACATTTTTTTTTTAATTTATCATTGTTTTAAATTTAGTTTATATTGAGCCATTATATTCCCAGAAATATCGTCATATTTTCTAGTTCTTAGAAATCTGTGCTTTTATTTAGAAATGCCTTTCTAAAATGTAGAAATGCTCTACTAAAATCATAAAAAACCTGAAAATCACACGAATATTTTCAAAATTTTAGAAAAATTCAACTCAAAATTAAATAATACAAAATCTGGTTTTTAGCCAATTTAGAACCAACTTTCAGTTTTATAAATTTACTTTCAAAATATTAAATTGAGTTTCCGCTCTGCCATTTTCTTTTTGGTTTTAAGTGTACATATATGACAACTATATGGTATATTCTATTGTGGGCTTCCTGTTGGAATGCCGCCCACATTTGTGTCACGCCCACCCATCAAAAGATAATTTATCGATCGTGTGAAGCTCTGAATGCCTTTTTCCGAATTGCGTGCCAAGTCCGCTGCTCACTTTTCCGAGCTGGACAATCGAAACGAAACCGCAAATGAAAAAAAAGACCGAAAACCAAACCAAATGAATGGGGGCGGAGGTGGTATGGGGGGGCGTGGCCGTGGCATGTGTGTGCGGCGCACATGATTATTAATTGACAATTGCCGAAAATGTCCATTATCAGGTGGAAGCAAGGAAGACGTGAGGCAGGAAGTAATAGTTGTAGTTGTAATTGTAGTTGTTGCAGGAGGAGGAGGCGGGGAGGGGAGGGGAGGGGAGGAGTAGGGGGAGTTGCCACCGAGCGAGGTCAAAACTGCTGCGCTCGGAAAATTTCAATTTCATTCCTAATGAAAATTGTGGCAAATGCTTGTTTTCCTTTACCCCCACCCCCTGCGCCAGTAGTTATAACGGGGTTAGTTGGTTTCTTTCACCCCGCTCCCTCCCCTATGGAAAAGTTCTCCATGCAGGTGTTTTCATTTCGGGCGTTTTCTTTTTTATTTCGGCCAATTGCAAATTACAATTTCCTGCACGCACACACATATATAATATATATATATATATATATATATATATATACAGATAGATACATATGTCGCTCTAATGACATTCGGGCAATGACAAACGCTTGAGAAATTACGCACCACAATTTCCGTTTTTTTGTTGTTTTTTTTGTGGAACGCTTCATTAGCCAAAAACTCGGAGTTGGCTAATCGATGCGATGGGTGCACATTAGGCGCCTATTGCAACTCAAGCTGAACCACAATAATTTCGCTATCTGTCGGATCAGCACTGGAAATTATTGTAGACTCATATCACAATATCCAAATATACAAAATATTCTAGCTGGCTATTATATAACAATAATAATAATAACAACAACAACAACAGCTGAACGAACAACAAACAGCAGCAGCAGCAGGAAAGAAGAGGCAGAAGCAGAACTGGACAAAGTTGGCCAGAATATGGGGGAGGGAGAGAGGAGAGAGCAAGAGAACACGCTTGCTTCTGCAACTGACGTGTACAAAAGTCGTTCAACTCGATCGCAACAGAGAGAGCGAGAGAGAACGAGAGCGAGAGCTGGTGAGAGGGAGAGAGGAGAGGGAGGGAGAGCACAAAGCACTCGTCGATGCTCGTGAGAGAGCCGCACGAAACAGGTGAGCAGGCGAAGTGCAAAGGCAGAAGTAGTGATAAAGGCAGAGGTGGAGTTGGAGAAGCTGAGAAGGAGTCTGAGAATGAGGCAGAGCCAGAGGCTGAGGCTGAGTAAGATAAAGAAGAAGACAGCGAGCAGGCGAAGTGCAAAGGCTGAGAAGGAGACATGGGCAGAGACGGAGGCAGAGCAGAGGTAAAGGCAAAAGCAGAGGCAGAGAAGGAGGCAGAATCAGCGGCAGAATAGAAGCCAGTGTTGAGAGCCAGAGCTTTGGTGCTTTTAGAGCTGCGAGCAAGTCAAAAGCAGAGACGAAAGCAGCGGCAGACACGGCGGCAGCAGCCAGTGCTGAGAGTCAGAGTCGCAGCAGAGACGGAAGCAGAGGCAGCGGCATTATAAGCGGAGTAAAAGCCAGTGTTGAGAGTCAGAGTTTTGGCCTTTGATAGCAACGAGCAGATGCAGAGGCAGAGACGAAGGCAGAGGCAGCTGGCAGAGTAAAAGCCAGTGTTGACAGTCAAAGTCAAGGCAGAGACGAAAGCAGCGGTGACGGAGTCGGACTAAAAGCCAGCATTGACAGTTAGAGCCAAGCCAAAGACGAAAGCAGAGCAGCAGCAGCAGCAGAGAGTAAAAGCCGGTGTTGACAGTCAGAGTCAGAGTCAGAGCAGAGACGAAAAGAGAGGCGGCAGCAGCTGGCCAGTATTGAGCCAGTGGCAGCGTCAGAAGCCGCGTGGCTCTGGCAACCAAACAAAATAATTCTTGTTGACTTCAGCGAAAAGAGGCAAGTGCTGCGCTGGCTCTCTCGCTTGCTCGCTGGCTTTGCCTCTGGTGTGGGAACAACAGCAATAGCAACAGTCGTTAGTCAGCATTGCCAGCCAAAGGGTCAAGTTTATTTTTATACCTCGTCTTCTTGTGCAAAATATCAAAACTATAAAAAAAAGCAGAAAATGATCAAATTAATGCTGACGCTGCTGCTGCTGCTGGCAACTTTGCTGGCCCAGTCGCCGCTGAGTGGCGCCATCTCTTGTGCAGGCTGCGTGGACCTCGACGAGATCAATTTCGACAAGACAATTGTGCGTTTTCCCTACGCTTTGATCAAATTCGATATTGCTTTTCCCTATGGGGAGAAACACGAAGCTTTTGCCGCATTCTCCATGGCGGCGCATAAAGCAACCGCAGAGCTTTTGGTGGCCACCGTTGGCATCAAGGATTATGGCGAGCTGGAGAATAAAGCGCTCGGTGAACGCTTTAAACTGGATGAGAAACAATTGCCGGGCATATTTCTCTTTACGGGCAGCAGCGAAAATTATCTGCAATTTCCGGCACATTTGGATGTTACCCTGGATAATCTCAAATCGTTTGTGAGCACCAATACGCCGCTTTACATTGGACACGATGGTTGCCTCAAGGAATTCAATGATGCCATCCGGAATTATGCCAACAAAGCGGATGACGAGCAACTGACAGTGATCAGCGAGATGCAGTTGAAGGCGGCGGAACTCAGTTTGCCTCAGGAGCAACAAAATGCCAAGGTTTACCTGGTGTACATGCGAAGGATCAATGAGCACGGCTACAATTTTGTCGATCAGGAAACGAAGCGGCTGCTTCGTCTTCGGGCGGGCAAAGTGACAACTGCCAAAAAGTTGGAGCTGCAGCAGAAGCTCAACATTCTGGAGGCATTCCGTGTCCACAAGCTGACCAAGTCACCCAAAGTGGAGCTCTAAAGCGGCAAACATCTATTAGCAAATTCTTATAATAAAAACTAAACAAACTTTTACCAAATTTAGCTACTTTTAATTGTACATTAAAACTGAACTGTTACCGAAAACTCTTTGTTTTTTTACACTTGCCATGACAACAACAACGTGTGGTTCAAAGAGGACGGAGCTGATTTAGGCAATTTATTATTACATTTATTTAAATTCTTAATGGCTCGTTATTTTTTAGATTGGTTGGAGTTATTTTTGATTGCGCCCCAAAAGTATGCTACGGTTTGTTTGTTTAGACGCGCCTTAAAATATGCAACAGCTTAGCGTCTCAAAGATAAATTCCCTTAAAATTTCCCTTTGAGCAGCAGAGCAGGCAGCGGTGCAATTTTTTAATTAATTGCTTAAGTATGCAAATTTTATACATAACTTTATATTAATAAACAAACAACAATTATATTGTAATAACAATAATTGATTCCATAATTAATTGCGTAATTTGCGAGCAATTTAATTGGTTTCAGCGAGCAGACACTGCTCCAATGCAATAAAACTGAAGAGGTGCATGTGGTGTGTGTGCGTGCTGCGAGCTTGTGTCTGTGTGTCTGTGTGTGCATGGCCCTGAGCTCCAACTGGCTGCTCTCTTCGCACACTCGCATGCCGACTGATCGAGAGAGAGAGAGAGCGAGAAAGCGAGATAATGGCGCAGCAGGCAGAGTACAAAAACGCATTCGCTTGCAGTTTTTTCTCTTTGGAGCCAGGCAGGGGGTGGGGTGCGGTGGGCTGGCTGTTGATTGCTTGGCAGTGTGTGTGTATGTGTGTTAGTCTGTTTGCGTGTGTGTGTGTGTGTTTGCGTTGTTATCGCTCATTTTCACTTTAATATGAATAGTTTTGTTGCTGTTGCTTTTGCTGTGTTGCTTTCTTTGGCATTTGCTCTTTTGTGCACGCTGCGCTGCTGCTGCTGCTGCTGCTGGGCAGCCATATTTATTTATTTTTTTTGTCTGTTTCTGTTGCTGGCTCCAGCACCAAAAAATTGTGCGTTTTCTTTAAACGAGAATGCGAAAAGTCAATGAACTTTTTCGGTGTTGTCTATGCATTTTTGTGTGATATTTATATGTTGTTGCTGCTGCTACTGCTGCTTTTGCTGTTGCTGTTGCTGTCGCTGCATTTGTTGTTGTTGTTTCGCGATAAGTGCTCACGTTGTATTGTTGTATTGATGCAATGACGGCGGATACAAAATAATAACCAGAGCCCAGCAATAAATTACAACAACAACAACTAGAAACGACCGCAACGGTTTCCTCGTGCTTTTTGTCGTTTACAGTTTGACGGGGGTTGGGGTAATGTTGTTATTTTCTTCCCTTTATTGTCAGTTATTTATTTATTTTTTATTCGCGTTTACTTTATTTTTTTTTGCGTTCATTTTCATTTATTTTATTTTATTCCGTTATGTATGTGGAAAACTCTTTCTTTAATTTCCCATTTATTTTCTAGCTTATCGTGCAATTTATCAACAATAAATAAACAGCAGCAAAACAATGCAAAAAAAAAGAGAAAATTATATTAAAAAGATCGCCCGTTTGCCAAACGTTAATTTCTTATCTCAAGCGAGACCTTTGACCCGCAGCTCCGTCAATTTACACAAACAGAGCCCAAGAAGAAAAAACAACAAAAAAACAACCAACGAGCGGAAAACTCAATTGGGAAATATTGGCAGGCAACACACACATTTAACATTCTGCTGGTTCGCAACGAAAGCAAAAAAAAACACTGGAAAACTATTTTCACACAGCGAGAAAAAAAGAAGAGTTTTCCCTCGAACCACACCTAGAGGAAGATCATGCAAATGTTTGCATTTCCACGCAAGTGCATTTCCCCCACGCTCTACGCAGTCGAACCCTTTTCACAAAAGGCTCTGGGAAATTGGAAAATTGAAAGCGGATCGCCCACGCAGCCAGCGAAGCGAGTGAAAACCATTTCTATTCTTCAACTCATTATCATGTGCATAATCAGAGACCTCAAATTCAATTGCCAAATGCCCTAAGTAAGAATGCTGCAATCGCGAGTCAGCTCGGCTACATTATACCCTACAGCCAGCCAGCTGTTGAATACATTCTAGTTTTATTGTTAGATTGCACTTTAACAAGATTTTGCACACCCAAATGTAAGCATGCTCGGGAAGAGGCACTGAAGAGTACAAAAACTAAGATCAATATAAGAATACATTTGCAACAATAATTTGCGTGTTTCTTATTCTAACTTGATGAAAATATGTCAATGCATATTTCATATCATATATTATATATCACTATTATATATCAATATTATATAGCAAAATTATATATCAATAAGAAGCGTCTACCTTTCAAATTGTGGCTTTTATTGCTATCGTAAATCGAAATGTATCGATTTCTGCGAAACAGATGCAGTTATCGATAAAATGAAATAAGCTTGACCTGCCCGAGATAAACGAGAACTTATATATTCCAAATTGGAAGTCTCTAGTTGTAGTGGTCTCTTCTGGTCTCAGACATGTTTTGATGGAGTCGTCTTTTGGTGCTGATCAAGAATATATAAATATGCCTTATGGAGTCGGAGTTGTTTCCTTTTGCACAAAACCATTAAACCCTTTTCAGGTTTATGGCCTGAAAGAAGCAGCGACGTAATTTGAAGGCCAGCATTGGGAAATTGATTGTCCAGATGCACAAAAGTCATAGTGCGTGTCGCCATCGGCATCGGCATCGGCATCGCCATCTTCGAAGTCAACAATAATAACCGAGCGATATTCAGGTAATTTGCCGTGGACTACCTGCTGTGAGATTTGCTTGTGCGATTTCATTTTCATTGTTTTTTTTGTAGTTTTTTTTTAGCCATAAAAAACAGGTTCGAGACCACAGACAGATTTATCTCGTGCTGCAGATCGCTGCTATTTTTATGCATGCATCGACAGAAATAAAGGGCAGAGAGCAAAGAACTCTTCATGCAGACCGCCTACAAGTTGACAATCAGAATACACACACACATATATATATATACATATATACATATTTATATATATTTGTATCAAATGCAACGCTAATCGAGGGGTTCGACGGCGAGGTCAGGTCGCAGCAGCAAATGCATTTAATGTGTAATCCCAGATATGAAATCTGAGCGAGACTTCGCTTCAGACTCCGTCTGAGTTTGACTTTAGAGAGAAAAAAACACTATTTTCACGACTCTCCGCTGAGAGTCTGTGGATCGTTTTTTATGCCCTGAAATACCCATTGAAAATGTGTAACGAGAGTATAATGGTTTTGTGCTCAGCTATGTAACAGCCACAAGGAAGCAACTACGACCCAAAAGGCAAAGGTTTCTTATTGATATATAATACTGATATATAAAATATTGATATATAATATATGATATAACTATACATGGATATTTTTCATTAAGATCGAATAAGAACTACCCAAGTTTTAGTTGAAAATGTATTCTTATATTGATCTTAGTTTTTTATTCTGCCATTCGAAATGAGAGCACTTTCCAGCATGCTTACATTTGGGTGTGCAAAGACTTTGTAGGGTGTTACTTGGCAATAAAACTAGTATAAATATTAACAGCTGTCTGCAGGATATATCGTAGTCGAGCTCACTCTCGCTTACGGCATTCTTACTTATTATTTTCTTTTCTTTTTCGTGTTTTTTTCTGTTTTTTTTGCGGCTGCCTCACAGCCTCTTGGCTCTTTGGGGGGGAGGGGGGCCCGCAGACGGACGATCTTGCTGGTCGCTGCTCGCTGCTTGCTGCACAGGTAGCTGCAACATTTTGAGGCGCTTTGCGCATTAAACCCGACTTTTTGGTGCGTTTAAATGCGTTTTTCTTTTTCTATTTTTTTTCTGCTTTTTTGAAAAATGTTTCATTTTTGAGGTTTTTGCTTTCGCCGAACCTTCTTCTTGCTTTGATTGCACAGACGAGGCGAGCTGCTGCCGCGCCTCAAACCGAAACTCAAACTCATGGCTTAATTGCCTCGGCGCAAAACTTGCTTCGAGCTCAACACTTTGGAGGGGGTCAAAATCACGTCTTGGTCGATTGGCGTTTTGGGGCAGGCAGTTTTCGGACTCTCGCAATGGCGACTTCTCCAACTCCAACTCCGACTCCGACTCCATCTCCGACTCCATCTCCATCTCCATCGCCGTCACCGGCCATTGCACCGCCATCAAGATGCAGATACTTTTCACACAGAGCGTCGTCACACTGGGAGCCAAAAGTCAATGACTTGTTCGGCATTTTCGTGGGCTTTTAGCGCCAAGGAAAACACGCAGCAAACGCTTGACAGATTTACACATAAATGCATTCCTAATTTGAAATGCAAAACTGCTGCACCAGCATAGTTATGCTCTGTGCTCCGGCTGTTGACAGGCAGCAGCCTTGAGGACCCTTTGGGTAAACACACATTGTCCTCTGCAAAACCCTTTGTGCTTCGCTTGGGTTCAACTATAGTTCACAGTCTGCAGTCTTGGCTGTGGTCCAGTCGCGTTGAGTGGCCCTCATTTGCTGTTCATTCATAATTAATGTCAAATAATTGGCAGAAATTTGTTTGCTATTTAATTGTGTGCTGCTTTCACACACACAATTGCCATACAGTGGCCACTGCTCGTATGTGCCTACACTCAGAGAAACAAATTCACACTGAATTTCTCAAATTGAAGTTTGTTTCTTGCTCAAAACTAGGGTCTGCATTTCTTAATTTCAGCGTGTTTAATTCGAAATTTTAGAGCAAAAGTGCGTTATTATTTTCTGAATTTCAGAAAGAATTTTTTTCTAAGAATCAGTGTTAAAATTGACACATTTTAGAAGTGAATTTCTTAATTTAAAAATGAATTTATATTTGGGGAATATTGACTTAGAGTAAGCCTTTATAGTTTCAAGAAAAATGTTCTCTTCTATTTAGAAATTATTATTATAAACTAGGACTACTTATCAATTGTAGAGCAATTTTTATTTCGAGTGTAGTGGCTCGTGTGCCGCTGCTCTCCTCCCTCCCGCCGGCCCCTTTTCAAATTCATTTTCACAATTTCTCAATCAATTTTCTTTTTATTGGCAAAGATGCGGGCGCCGTGCGACCCATCGCCACATTTTCGGCTACATTTGTTGTATCTGCAAATGCAATTGCAACATTTCGGCTGCCCAGAAAAGCAGAAACGGGTCATTGACTCTCTCATTTGTGGCACTCGCCACTCGTCGCATTTGGGGACATCTCTACCAGCTCGTTGCTGATTAGTCTATGCCGCGAATAAAAAGAAAATAAAATTGCTCTGAATTTTAGAAAATTGCCCTGAAACTTTATACAATCTAAAATGTTTGCATATGTGGAATCTTTGAATACTACTGTTTAATTATACTGTGTGCAACAAATAAGCTAATGTTTTTATACACAAATGAAAAAACCTCAAAATTATATTTATTTTTTGCTACAGTTTAGAAAAATTTAGTCAGAAATTGGGAATAGAAAAAGTAGGTTTTCAGAAATGGACTTGATGAATAATAAGAATAATTAAACTGAGCGCCAAAAGTGGAACGAATTTCTAAAATGCCATTGACTGCCAGAGAGTGTGTGCGAGTGTGTGTGTGTGTGTGTGTGTGTGTGTGTGCGAGTGTGTGTGTGGGTGTGTGTCCCATGTGAACTCTGGCGTAGCTTAGTCTAGCAGCCTGTGGCAGCAACCTGCATCTTTCTGCTACATTGCAGGCTGTCAAGCTGTGCCCGCTGATCGCTATCAAAAAATAATAAACGCACAAATGCCATTGTAAGGATATGGCCAGGATTCGCGGCCAGGACTCGTTCCCACAGTGTTAAACACAGCGTTCCATTGTCTACACACAAACGATGTATTTTCTTTTTTATATCAAAAATCAAAGATCGAAGTGCAAACCCAAAACACACACGCACACACACACGCACGCACACACACACACACCACACACACACAGTCGCAACAATGGCTTAAATTGGGAAACTGGCTAAGAATCGCTAAGGTTAACACATCGCCAAACAATGGCCGACGCGCAAATGGACCTGGCAGGAGCTCGCCAGGCGGGAAGCAGGGGGAGGAGGAGGAGGAGGAGGGGGCAAGTGTCGCGGACACAAACGAGGGTAGCTGCAGAACCTGTTTCATGCCAGCGAGGGCAGCCTGTACCTGTATCTGTGCCGACCAAAGAGCCTGTTGCTGCTGCTGCTGCTGGCTGCTGCGGCTGCTGTTGCACTTTCGGGCCCAGCCTAATTTGAGTTACGGACAAACATACACCTCGGAAAAATAATCGACCTGCATTTTGGTTGGCTAAATCACATTATTATTTGGAGAGTGTATTTGTAAAAATCTGGGTTTTATTGCAAGCCTATTTAAATTGTTAGAAATTCCTTTTCTTATATTTCGATATTAATTCGAACTATCTTTTTTGCTGAGTGTATGCCCTCTGAGACCACGCAGCCGCAGTCACAGATGCTGAGTCAGCGGCCGAGTGGCAATTCTATAAAATGCTCAACTCAAAGCCGCTGCGCGTTGCAAGATCGCGCAATCGGAAAATGTGAGCGGACAGGCGGACAGGCGGACAGGTGGACAGGCAGGAGGACAGGAGGACAGACGGAGGATTGTGCAGGTGCCGGGCACAGTACAAACACAAAGAGTCACATACTTGCACACAAAGGCACAAAGTCACTGAAGAAAAACACTGGCCAAAAAGGGACGCAAAGAAAACACTGCTACACACATTGGCACACACACACTGGCACACAACTGACACACACACAAAGGACGAGGCACATTTTCATTTTCGACTATAAAATTTATTCGCATTAATCGCCGTCAAAGATAAAATTAACGAAAGAAAAGACATGGACAGGCTCGGTGTCGAAGTCGGGGTCGGCGTAGGGGTCTGTGTCTGTGTCTGGGTCAGGAGACAGCAGACAGGAGACGCAGACTGAAAAGTACACTCAGCAAAAAATGCACCTAAAAATGATAAGGCTTTTCTTGTTTTTAGCAATAATTTATAGAGATATGCAAGCAAATTTCTCAAAATTAGAAAGCCTTGCCCCAAATCGACAATTCCCAAAAATAAGGTGATTTCGTCTATTTAATAGAAATATTTTCAATTATTATGAATTTTCAAAGAGAAATTGCAGCACTAACACTAAAATGATATCTAAAAGTCAGAAAATTGTGTTGAAAATTCCTCTCTCGACTCCTATTTAAAGTTTATAAATTTCCAAGCTATGTAAAATGTTTATTTATGTGCAATCTTAAAATATTTATATTAAATAATAATATATAATATATAACAAAATGCTAATATAAGAATTCTTCAACAACACGCAGCAAATTTGACATATTTATTCTAAGTTTTAGAAAAGTCTAATTCCAAGTTAAGAAATGCAAAACCTGGTTTTAGAGAGTCAACATACAATTTTAGAACTTGACTTTCTGAATAATAATTTGAGTTACCCTTGGCGAATTTCGAAGATTCAGTTCATTTTTTTTCCGAGTGTAGCCGAAGACAGCGGACAGCGGACAGCGGACAGCGGACAATTCTAGCCAGGGGTCGGCACTCGGCACTCGGCAATGATAAGGCAACATTGACACCTACAGCTCAGCTCCTTAGCTGCTTAGCTGCTCAGCTCTTTGGCTCTGTGACTCTTCAGCTGGGGTCTCTCCCTGTCTCTGCGTATCTAAATGTTCTACCTGCGGATGAGTTGTATTCATTTCTTATTGCACTCGGAGCTGGTTGTGTGTGTGTGAACTAAAGAGCAACAAATTTGCAGGACTGTACATAATTGTAACTATTCGTCTAAATATTTCAACTACTTTGCAAGTATTTTATATTTGGAATCCATTTGAACTGAGCGAAAGCCCAAAAATAACGCAACACTGTCCCAAAGCGGGGCGGGCTGTAACTGAGGAGGGGTTGGGTAGTGTTGTGGGTGGGTGTGTTTGTTGCACAAACCACTGGCAAAGTGGAGTGAAGCGGATGCGTGTGTAATTAAGTGTCGCAAAAAGACGATGACGATGTGCAGGACTAGAAAATGTACTGGGCCTCTAACATGTGACGACGGTAATCAGAGTCCCTGTGTGGGTGTGGGTGTGTGTGTGTGTGTGTGTGTGTGTTGTAAATAGGAAAAGCATGTTGTTGTACGACCTACAGAATATGGCTGGCTGGCTGGCTGACAGAATGGATGCCCCGTGCGTGAGGGTGATAAAAATGTTTCATGTAAATTGCAAAAAACAGTTTTTATGTCCCATTGACGCATTTTGTGGAGCAGGGGCAGTTTCGGGGGGAGAACTGCGTGTGAAGTGGTGCAAAATATTAGACAAGGGCGGTTGGAGCTTGATTTGGATGAATGGATGGCGCTGGATAGCTGGGTAGTTGCTGCTCCTGTTGCTGCTCCTGTTGCTGCTCCTTGTTGCCTCTTTGAAGTGGCGACATCATTGTTTTCTTTCCAAGCTAAATTTCTATTTATAATGTGTTTTTTGCCTACTGCCAAAATGGATATTTTCAGTGGCCTGTCATCGTCGCAGCGCAGTGAAATACACATTCAAGCTGCTCCTGCTCCAGCTCCTGCTCTTGCTGCTACTAATTCCTATTTGCAATGAATTAAAGTTTCTTAAAGTCACAATTTTATTTTAGCAAATATATATTTTAAATTGGGAACATATTAAATATAACTTAAGATTGAAGACAATTCAATCGGAATAAATGTGATTCCGATTCCAGTTTCGGTTTCAGTTTGACAGCCTGGAATTGCTGTCCATATTCGCATTTGCATTAAATAATTAAGCCCAACTCTGAGTTGCGACATGCAACAGAGTCATTGACACTCTGTTCAAATTTGCCACTGGAGGGGCAGCCAAAGGAAAACTGACATCGCACATCCTTGCGTCCTTGCATCCTTGCAACGTGGCATCGTTGCATCATTGCATCTCTGCTGTCTATAGAACGATCACGTAGTCAAGCGAATTTTCACGAAAAATTATGCAAATTGCGAGAGTTTCTCACGCTCGGCAAAAAAAAAAGAAAAACAAGCAGGGAAAGGAGAGTCTACCTGACACCGACTAGAAAATTAGATCAAAGCCGATCTTTACGCTGAGCAAAATTTGCATAAATTGATGTAAACAGCAAAGATTTTCACTTGGCAAAAAAAGGGTTGAGAGAGCGAGAGAGAGAAAGAACGAAGAGAGAGAGAGAGAGAGAGAAGAGATTGTAATTTGCATAAGGTGCAAAAACGAAAGTGAAAATAGGAAAATCCACAAAATGTGCCAGAGACATGCCTCAAGATTTCTAAGAGACGAAGAGACAATCGCCCGACAGGGGTTAATTATGCAGCACAGTGGACGGCGCCCGAGAGGATCTCTCGGAGGCACAGGCAGCGGCACAGCATGCTGGCACGCTCGCACACCCGTCTCCAGCCGAGGGGGTTGAACAGGGACAACAACAGCGCTCATTT
Organism: Drosophila silvestris; assembly: GCA_035043445.1. Taxonomy (NCBI): domain Eukaryota; kingdom Metazoa; phylum Arthropoda; class Insecta; order Diptera; family Drosophilidae; genus Drosophila; species Drosophila silvestris. Next base: position 1,396,613 of record JAWNMZ010000170.1, on the reverse strand, counting down.
GCATATTGGAACAGAGCATAAAGATTTCCTTGTTATGTGTTTTTTTTTTGGCCAGGCAAAATTATGTAAATTCAGCGTGCAAAAACCGAGGACGAGAAAACTTTCTCACGCTCAACTCCTTGGCCAAGAAGACTGCGTCTATTTATTGCTCACTTCTGCTCACTTTTATTTTGCGGGTTGAGTTGTGTTTTTGCCGTGTTCTGTGTTCTGTTTGGGTTTCTGCGCAACGGGCAACAAATCAATTTTGATCGATACTCGATTCAGCTCTCGATTGATTTACACAATTTGCATAATTTATGGGAGCAAAGGATTTAGACGAAGGCGCAAAGTATGCAAATTTCCCGGGGGAAGGGGTAACTCGAAGGTTTCTTTAAGCCTTTGGGTAGAGACCTTTGTCAGGATCTTTCTTGTAAGCAGCTCTATAATAAAAATAATATTAAATAAATACTATTTCAGTATTAATTAAACACAATTAAATGTTAGACTGAGCCATTATTCAAATTTGATCGATACTTGTTTCAGCTCTCGATTGATTTACTCAATTGATATATTTTAGTATTGAATTGAGAAATTTCCAAAGGGCCTTTCTTCCCTAAGATCTTCTAAGGACCTTTTTTGCCGGAATAATTAGACGTACAGCGCGTAATTAAATCTGTGGATGCGCTATTAATCAATTACTGCTATTATTTCATAATTCCTTATTATTATTTTATATATATTATTTATTTTATTTATATATTTTACATTTATTTTATTATTACTGCTCAATGGCACACAGCTCTCTGTAAATTAGTCATAAGATCATAATTAAATTATGGCTTAAGTAGTTATTCAATTACTATTCAATTACCGGCTACTTTTACACATTATCTTCGCCATTTTTGATTTTTGCACACAAAGTTTTCGCTCCTTGAATACAGCTCCTCCTACCTCTGATTTCTAGGGGTGTCTATAACCAACCCCCAAAAGTGAAATTGTGTGCAAAATCGCCAATGCCGTTTGCCAAAAAAAACCAATCGAACAAAATTGCAAAATGCCAACCAATGCCAGCCTGGACTGCGACGAGCGGAGCGGAGGACATGGAAAGCAGGGGCTGGCAGAGGACACGTTTCTGAGGTGAGCAACCACCGTTACATACACAAGATATATATATATATATATATGTATATATATATAGATGCACATTCACCACCACCATCCAAGGCAAATTGAAGTATGAACTTTGATGTTGGCCTCCGCTTGGCAAAACCATAAAAAAAATCCGCAAAACGAGGGTTGTGTGTGTCTCGTAAAGTACTTATCGAAACACCCCAAACACACCAACACACACACACATACACACACACACACACACTACCCTAACCTCACCCCACTTTCCCCCTCCCGTTCCCTTTCCCTTTCCCTTTCACCTTCTCTTTCCTCGAGCTGCAAAGACATTATTACACTCGTAAATGTGGAGTACGTTATGTGTGGCATGCCTCTCCGTATCTCGTAATTTTGCAGCATGCAAATTTTTTATTTTCATTTTACACCCTGCCCCTGCCCCTGCCCCTGCCTCTGCCTCTGCCTCTGCCCCTGCAGCAGGGGTTGAAGCACGCAATGAAGCCAAACCTGAGCTTGCAGCACAGGCCTCCGCAGCAGAAGCCGTAGACAACCGTAACTGCCACCACCAACACACTCTTCATTTGTGGCATGAACTGCGCTCTGTTTATGCCACATAAGGAGTCAAGCAAATGTCACTACAGATTTTTAGGTTTCTCATTCTAAATAGGAAGAGGAAAGCTCGCAAATCTCCACACTTGCCACAAACAAACAGAAATGGCTACGTTTTTCCACAAATTGTATTAATTATGAATTGAAATAGAAATTCATATTAAATTTGTATTATATTCTGGAAACTTTGGCAAGACATTAAAGTTGAAATCATTCGCTATTCGATTTAGTATCGATTTCTATATTCAAATTATGCTCCCAAAAGAGCTATTAAGAACTTTCCAAAGACATAAATTTGTCAAAAATAACCGCCTTTTCATAAAACAGTGCTTTTCAATCATGGTTTGAACTCTGGCACAAAACTGCATTTGAATTTGTGATTTGGACTGAAGTTGATATCAAAATTGTCGCAAATAAAACCTTGTAGTCTACCTGTCTAAGCCTGGCCTCTTCAATTCAATATCAATAGCTGCATTCAAAGTTGAAAACTCGATTCTAACCCGAAATAGCATTAATATAAATATGGGATAATTACGGCATAGAGTCATAACTTGGACAAAACTTGACCGATTTTCAAAAACCAGGACTTTATTCTTCTAGAATAATAATTGAATAAATAATTAAACGCAATAACGAATTGTCCGTCTCCACTACTCTATAAATATTTCTATTGATATACAAAAGATAATACAAATTATATAATACAAATTAATACATTTCTATAATTGTTGTACATCAATAAATATAATTACAGAGTAGTGTATTAGTTAATGAATTTGTATTAACTACTCTCATATCTTTTGTATATAAGAAATGCATTTCCATCGAGCCATGTCGAGCACCCTCCGTATACCATATACATTTATAAATACAACAAAAAAACACAAAGACAAACAGACAGAAATAGATGCTCATATTTGGCATAAATTAGACGCCACAGTTGGCGACCCGTATGCTTTTTCTAGGACAGCTCCGAGAAGGGCTCGCTGCAAGGATAAAAGATGGGTTTCAGTTTCGGTTTCGGTTTCGTTTTCGTATTTATTTTGAGTTTTTTACGCGACACAACAAAGCGAGCAAAAGAGAAACAATCAAGTTGAGCACTCGTCGCGCTTCACACGCGCAAGGATCTCGAAAAAAGGATCCAATTACAATAGATATGTGCGTGTGGAGTTGTGGCACTTTTTGACTTGAAATATCTGTAAATTTGTCGCATTTCTAAGTCAGTGTCTCTTTCTCACTCCCTCCCTCTCTCACTCTCTCTCACTCTCTCTCTCTCTCTCTCTCGCTCCTTCAGCTTGGCATGAAGCGTGTTTTTCGTGTGTCAGTCGCTTGCTGTCTTTTCTCTTCTCAATTCCCTATTCTCTTTTATTCCTTATTCTTTTGTCTTATTCGGACGCTGTGTCCTTTCCCCCTGCCCCTGCCTCTTCCTTGTTTCACTTTCGTTTGGTTTCTGTCTTATTTTGACGTGTGTCAGTTTTTGCAGATCTTTTATTGTTATTGTGACTCTGCTTGTTGACCTTTTTTTTTGTGGCTAAATTAGGCACAGGCAATGAACACAGAGAGAAGGAGGCATTTATTTTCAGTGTACTGACAATGATTGCATAATCATTTTGTAATTTAAATGCCGCTCACAAGCACAAAATTTGAGTTTGATGTTGGCATAGGGCTGCCAATGCGCCACATGCGGCATGTGAGGCACATGAGGAGCTGTAACAACAGCAACAACAACAACAGCAAAACTGCTATTTGTATTTGTATTTGTGTAAACAGCTCCAGTCGCTAAGATGGCGTCGCTGATCATATCACAGACACACACACACACATACACACATAAACACATGCATACACACACATACATAGTCAAAGTCAGTCATTGCGCCCACGTTCCAAGCTGGAGCTGTAGCTAACCCAGCAGCGAACTAGTGAATGACCCCAGTTCATTACAAAATGCATTCTGAATGCACACAATGTAATACATTACCTTGTAATGATCTTGTATGCAGAGTTGAATGCGAAAATTGTTTTTCTTTATCAATTATTCAATTTGTGTAGGGAAAAACAAAATATATTTTTATGTGTATATTAAAATTGTTATATTTCGCATAATAACTCATCAAATTATATGTATAGCATGTTTTATTTATCTTGAATATAACTGAATTTTAAATATAACTATCCAATGACATTACAATATACATATCTTGGTATATGGAGTCGTATAGTATTCCGATTACGGTCCCTCAAAACGTAAGCTTTCTGCATTATGCTTATGGAACAGTAAAATGTGCTGTAAAATAGAATACGAATGGAATTCGGAATGGTCTCTTTTTGCTGCTGGGTAAAATTGCTCTCGCTCTCCACCTCGCTCTCCACTTCGCTCACCACCTCGCTCTCTACCTCGCTCTCTCTGCTCGCTCTCTCTCATAACATTGGCATTTTCTTAACATTTACACAATTTGTTTTCTGTTCTTCGTTTCTGTTGACATTGCCCAAAAATGTATTATCTCCGTTGTTGTTGTTGTTGCTGTTTGCTTGATTGGCGGCCACGTCTGTTTTCGACTTCTGCTTCGCATACACACACACATACTAATGCCTATGCTTATGCCTGTGCCTATGCGTGTCTCCGTATGTGTGTGTGCAAGTGCACATTGCACTCAAATCGCCGTTTTCGCTGTCGACGTCTGACGTCGCTGTCGCTGCTGCTGCGCTGCTGCACTCAATTGCGTGGTTAATGCTAATTATTTGTTATTCTACAGTCGCAGCGCTGTTGTTGTTTGCTTTTGTTGTTGTTGTTGCTGCATTTCCCAAAAAAGAAGAAGCAGAAAATAAAAGAAAAACACGCACAGGAGACCGAAACGTGCAATTGCTGGCGATTTCCGGCTGCATAAAATAGATTGACGACTGTACCAATATTACTATAAATTCAATGACTTCCATTACACACACACACACACACACATATGAATGTGTATATATACACATATAAATAAACATATTGCTTAGCAATGTGCAACAGTTGAAGTCAGTTTTTCCAGTGCATTTATTCCTATCATTTCAGCACTTCCAAAGTACACTTTACGCAGAAAATGATCCGCTGCACGTTTCCCAGCAGCGAAAACGGTGCAATTAAATGGGATAGTAAAACAGATAAGAAACCAATACATATTACAAATATGTAATAAATGTGTGCGCAGCTTTTGCAGCTTTTTGCTGCTGCTGATGCTGCTGCTGTTGAGCATGCGCTGTTAATATGCAAGAGATGAGTGCATGTTAATTGATTATGCCTTGCATTGTTTTTGCAATTAAGATTGCTGTTAGCTAACACACTCTGTTAAAGAGAGACTGAGAGTAAGAGCGAGAGAGAGAGAGAGAGACGTACTGTAAATAAATTGCCTTTGATCTGTTTTGAGTGACATTGATTAAATGTCAAAGGCATATATTTATTAATGAGTGTGTGTGTGGCACTTGGATTGTAATTAATGAGCCGCAATATTTATTCAACAGCAGAGACAGACACTCTGTCTCAGGCCACTCCAAAAGACGTTCAATTTTATTGTTGTTGCTGCTGTTATTGTTGCTGTCGTTGTTTCTGCTTCTTATACATCTTAAACAATGCTCGACAATTTTTCGGCCACTTGTCAAAATAATTTGCGCCTGTTTGAGAAAATAAAAAAGACTTGGCCAAAAGAGGAATTTTTCACGTACGTTGACCAAACAATATGTGAGATGCTGCTGCTGCTGCTTCTTTTTTTACTACCTGGTGTGCAATTGTTGACTTAGCTGATCAACAGAATGAAAAATGTGTGAAAAATTCTGTGTGAAGTGCAACTGCATTGGAAATGGAAATGGAAACGCAGCCGAAAGTTGAGGGAGCCCATGAAATAAGACAGGTAGAACAACAGCCCACAAAAAAAACGGTGGCCAACACCTGAAATGTCAACATTGTGGCAGCCAAGCTGTGGAAAGCTGGGGCAAGCAGCAGAAACTGTCACAGTGATCGCTAGAAAAATATACACAGATTTGAGCAAAATTTGTATTGATTAATGCATACAATAAAAATAGCCTAAGTTTAATGTAATACTTCCATCCAAAAATACGATTATTTCCAATAAATAATTGTTGTAACTTTCCAGGTTCCACTGTACTTTGTACTCGTCAATTCCAATTTTCACTTGTCGCCAGCGAAACATCTCCACAAGAAACGATCACCTGTTGGATTGGAACAATAAATGCAGTGGAATCAATAGTTCAATAACCCAACTGGCAACAACTGCTAACAATGGCCAACTGAGAGAATGACGAGAAATTATGGCACACAAAAAAGGATAATCACGAAGGACGAAGGACGGGGGAAGAAGAAGAGCAGGCAGAAAACCAAAACGAATGCACAAATTGATTGCGGAGGAGGAGGAGGAGAGCTCTTATGCGTGCAACAGGATACACACACACACACGCACACATATACATAGGAGCAGTTGAGAGCCTGGGAAATGTTAACTTTTTGATTTGGAGGAAAAGTCACACGATTCGGGAACATGTTGCAAAGTCAGCAGCTGTAATGCAGCAGGTTGCATCAATAGGGGATGGCAGTCGCACACAATAGACGCAGATAATAGACAATTGCTACTGCTGCCGTTTGGTTATATTTGTATTTTTTGATTTGGGGTTAATCCGGCAAATATGCCCAATTATAATTATTCTTTGTGGTTATTTCTAACGAGCTTAGGTGTATAAGTCCCGTAAGCCGAGACAAGAACCGCGCTGTTAGCGAAAGCACGCGCAAAAAAAAGCTTCTCTGTTAACGATCACATTGCCAAAAATGTTGCAAAAATGTTCGGGAATTTAAGAAATTGAAAATGAGAACTTTAATTAAATGAAAAACCAATTTAAAATTAGTTACTTAATAAAAGTGCACATATTACGATTTATTAAATATTTATTGCAACTTTTTAATTATATATTTTGATTCTATTTATAGGTAAGTAAAGGAAAGCTCTACTTTATTATATATATTTTCATAAGTTTATTTAATATTTTTATTTTAATTAAAATCTAGAATCTAGAATCTGAGCTGAGCTGCGCTGCGCTGAGTTGAGCTTACTTTTCTAGATTAGCATTTGACACGCTCTCTAGAAAGCTCTGTTCAGTCGAAAGTCGCTGGCCGCTGGCTAACCACGTGTCTTGTTCTCTGCTTCTTTCAATTTACTTTAGTTAATCAACACAGGTCCAAAATGGTAAATGGTAAATAGTAAATAAAAAGAACCACACGCTCTCTCCCCCTCTCCCGCGCGCTCTCTCTCGCTCTGCCAGCAGCAGAAGCAGCAGCAGCAACAGTTGTTTTTTGCGCAAAAATGGCGACTTATCTGTGCCAAAAATAAGCAAAAACTAGCGAAATACATATGCACATATGACTACACACACACATACATATACACACACGTTCATACATAGCGACAGCTTTCGGCTCAGCGAGCCGGGCTGATTGGTCGGCGAGCAAATTCGCGAGTGCAAAACCGAATCGCAATTTTGCACTGAAAAGCTTCGGCAACAAGCGACGACGCCGCCCGACGCATAGCCGAGCGAAAGCTACAGAGAGAGAGCGAGAGAGAGAGCAGTCATAGAATACCCTGTGTGCGAAATCTGTTAAAGGGTAAAAAGAAGCATGCAAATAATTAAAAATACAACAGCTAAAAGCTGTCCTTAAACTATTTCGCTAAATATGAGTTAAACTGCAGATTAAAAGTCTGCATATTTTTACTAATAAATCGAACACATAATCAAGTAAAGGGTTAGTTATAGAGGTTTTTAGCTGGTACAGGGCATCTGTTCGCAGCTACCTGGCAGTACTTGCGCTCTTGTTATTGTTTTTGATAGCTTTTTTTTGCGTTTTTTTCGCCGGCATTTTGCTCTTGAATTGTTTTTTTTTTGTTGTTTTCGCACCATTTCAAGTTCAAGTTTAGGGACGGCGCTTTCTGCTCAATTTTTGTTTTTGTTTTTCGTGCTATCTGCGTTAGTTCTGTCTCATATTATTGTAGTAAATAACACGCCCCGGTCTGTGGCATTGACGTAACTTGTTGCTGTCACTTGTTTGTTATTTGTTGCTTTTGTTGTACATAGAAATTTTGTGGAATTCATGCAGAATTTTGCGATTCGCAATCAAACAAAATAATAAAAATAAACAACGCCTTGAACCACTTTATTCAATAATAATTCAAACAGACGCGTTACATTTACATGAGCATTTTTTCTAGCATTGAATCTCAGACCTTACACAAATATATATCCAACACACACACTCGCACACACACACTCGTTTTGGTTGTGGCCCTGACGAAAAAAAAACCAAATTAATTAAATTGGATTTCGTTGTAAACAACAACAGAATCGCTGTCACATTTACACACACTTACACACGCACACACAACAATAACAGCTTTTTTTTTTGCCCGCAAAAACATTTTTACACTTTTGCTTCCTCTTCTTCTTCCGTCTCGTATTTTTCGCTGTAAACAAAAATTGTGTAATAATTGCCTGACCCTGAAAAGTTCTACAAAATACAAAATAAACTTTACTAGCGACCAAATGGCGACTCTGCTGCTTCTTCTTCTATTAGATTCTATTTTGCAAAATGCTTTATTTTCGTAGAATTTCGTAGAATTTCGTAGACAGAGAGAGGGAGACAGAGAGAGGGAGAGAGAGAGGGGCAGAGAGAGAGAGCATAAATCTAATCGTGCTCTTTGCTGCTAGCAAAGGGCTGCCTGATAATTGTATGCTGCTCTCGAGCTTTTGCCCCCATCCCCCTGGTCCCCCTACCCCTCCCCCTTATGTTGTTGTAAAAATGTAAAAATGTTGGTTCAAATTTGTAGACGCTTTTTGCTTGTTTTGCTGTTGTTTTGCTGAAATTCGTCGTGAGTCAGTTGTTGTCTGCATATGCGTGGCTTGTATATAAAACACACATATATATCTCTATATATATATATATAGTTCTATGTATGTATGTATGTATATATGTTTTGGAGAGCTTTTACCGCCTCTCTGACGCCGTAGTCGGCATTAGTTTCAGCAACGGCATCCAGAAAACAGCCACAAAATGATTCGTCGACGGGCAGTCAAAAAGATCGACCCATAAACAGAACCCTTTGAAAAATAAACCCAGAAAAAACCCTTTGACAACTCTTTGGTAGAGGTCAGTGCACGTTACACAAAAAGAAAAACAGACAAAAATAGAGACAAATCAAGAAAAATAAATGCCGCGCATTTCTACATAATAATCACATTCTACACACATATTGCGTAGCTCCAAAAAAAAATATAAAAAACGCTTGTAAGTTTGTAAAAAAATCTCTTCCATTTTTTATTAGCATTTTGCATAATGGCCGCAAAGCGTGCAATTCTCGCCGCGATCTGCGCGATTGAATAATGTGATAAAACTGAAAAATTCTAAAAAGCATCGCTAAAAAAGATGTAGCAAAAATGCCAGTGAAAAAGTGTGCAAAAGACACGTGTGCAAAAAATGTTGCAAAAAAGAAAAGTTCTGCAAGTTAAACGAAATAAAGAAATACAACTAAATAAATGGAAAATTAAAATTGATTGACCAGAAATAAAGCAACAACAACAAAAATCAGCTTTAAAACTGCGAGGGAAAAAGGTAGGCAATCAAACGGGATCATATAACTGATATATCATTTACATATTATAAATATACATTCAATATATATATATATCAATACATCGCGTGTTACGCTCTAAAATTCACATTGTGGCTTGACTTGAAAAATGTTCGCTTTGCTAAAAATAAAACACTGGAAAATAAAATGTGCGTTTCTTGTTTTTGGTGAAAAAAAAGTGAAGCAAAGAAAAATGAAAACATGAAAAACCATGGAAATATAAGGAGAAACGCACCCCATGCGCCGCAGCCAACAAAAATGCCAAGTTGCTGTACTTTTTGAGGAGGCAACAAATTTTACAACATTTTACACATGTGCAGCAAACTGCAACTGCAACTGCAACAAATGCAACACTCGAGTGGTGTTGGCGGCACAAATGAGATATATATATATATTTATATATACACAAATACATATATATACACGCATATATATTTATGCGTTGCCGGCGTGGGCTCTATTTTTAGAAAGCGCATATGTGTGTGTGTGTTTTAGTGTGCGTGTGAATGCAGGCGAAATTAACGCGCTGTTTACAAAATGGCTGCCAAATGCAAAGTCAAAGTTGCTGGCGCAGTCGCAGTTGCAGTTGCAGTCGCTGTTGCAGTCAGCGTCGCCGTCTGGCTCCCCATCTCGCTCTCTCGTTGTCTCCCCCAACCGCTCTCTCGCTCGCGCTCTCGCTCGCTCGCTCGCTTGTCTGCTTGTTTGCTTTCGCCTAATTTTTCGTACAATTCCAACTCAAATGTTGCCTTTTGCCTATCGCTCTGTCTATGCATGTGTGTGTGTCTATCTGTGTGTTTGTGTGTGTGTATGCGCTGCTCGCTGCAAAAGTGCAATGACCCATGCGTAACGCGAATGAGCCCCCGCTGCCCGCTGCCCGCTCTCCGCTCTCCCTCCCCCTCCACTCGACGCCAACACGACGTCGTCGCTTCTACGTGCTTCTGCTGCTTTCCATACACACACACACACACACACACACACACACACTTGCAGTTGCAGCAAAATGACGCGCGCGATAAATTTTCTAACATTTTCAATTCCTCTGCTTTCCGTGATGTTGTTACGCACACACACACACACACACACACACGCACACACACCAACACACGTAAACATGCCGTATTTCTAGTTTTGTTGCATTTTTATTAATTTTATACGTTTGCTGCAGTTTTGTTTGTTTTTTGGCTGTTGCTTTAGACACACACACACACACACACACACACACAACACGCACAGCACACACGCACATGCACACACACGCTTATATAAATATTTGGTAGATATTTCGTATTTTTTGCCCTTCCGTCAGTTGAATTTTGTGTAAACATTTGTCAGGCAGAGAAAAAAACTAAGTATGATATGCACAAACATAAGCACATGAATAAATATATTCATATATATATATATATATATATGTGTGTGTGTGTGTGTGTGTGTGTTATGTAAATGTGTTTGTAAGTACTCAAATACACACATTTATTGTCATGCATCGATATCAAACTTGATATTCCATATCAATCGGTGAACTACACTCGAAAAAAACCCTGAATATTTACAATATTACAAACCAGCGATTTACTTTTCTTAATTACAAGTTATATTTCTCTAAAACGTATTAAAAATAATAATAATTTCTGGGATGTTTTTACATATTGAAAATTCTTTTAGATAGCTTATAAATTCATATGATTTATTGAGAGCCGGAGAACCTTTACTTCAAAACTTCCTTAGAAATACTGCTACTATTAAGAAAAATATTTCTGAAAAGTAGAAAAAATTTGATTATTTTTCAGAAATTGTATTTTCTTATAGTTATAAACTAGCCCTAAAATAGATTATTTGATCATATTAATCATAAGAAAAAGCCTTGATAAATTTAGATATTTAATTTCTATGTAAGAAAAACTTGCCAGTTTTGAGGGAAATTTGCTAAAATTCAGTGAGATTCTGTTTTTCTGAGTGTATCATTATTAGATAATTTAAACATATTAATGAAATGTATTTTTCTCGAGCGCTGTAAAAACTACATAATGAATTTATTGACGACTATTTTAGCTGAATGCAAATGCTTTCAAGTAAGCCGTGTGTGTGTGTGTGTGTGTGTGTGTGTGTGTGTGTATATATATATCTGTGTGTGTGCGCATTGTTCACATTTTCGCATCCATTAGCAGCGTGTTGCGAAAGAGTTTGTCGAGTGCCTGACAAAAAACAAAAAAAAAATGAAAAGGAAAAACTGCATTTTATGGCCAACATGCAACATGGCCAAGACACAGAGAGACTGAGGCGAATACGTCGCTAAACTGTGCGCTGCAGGTCGTCCATTGTCCATTTGCCCAACTGAGGCGGCGGCTTCTGTTTCTGGCGGATATCGATCAGGCCGGAGACCGGTGAGACTTGCCTGAGACCTGAGGCCTGAGCAAACAGAGTCTCTGCTGATTTTTGGTCCATTTCGGTCGGAAAACTGAGCGCTAATTGCTATTGTACATTTCAAATATTTAGGCAAATGCTCAATATGCCGCTGCAACATCAAAGAACGTGCCACAATAACGACACTTGAGTCCACAGTTGCAGACCACCACCGCTGTTGTCAACTCTGGCCACGGCACAGGTACAGAGAGAGAGAGAGAGAGAGAGAGAGAGAGAGAGAGCGGGAGAGAGAAAGGGTTGCCGGCCGGAAAATGTAATTTTAATTTTAATTTTTTTTTGGCATACTTCTTGAGGAATGTGCATTATTTATGGGTTGGGTAAGCTGTATGCCTGGACATTGATTGAGCTAATGTCAGCCCCGACTGATGATTATGATAATGAAGATAACAACAACAAAAAGACAGGCAGGCCATGCACATTTCCCGGAAAATCCGCTGCGCGACGGTAATGAGCCAGAGCAAAAAATAAGAAAAGGGTTATTGAGGATCGGATCGTAAACCGTTCCAGCGAAGCATTTTCGCACTTTTTCGCAAAACTTCTCATCGTAAAAACATAAAAACCAAAACCCTTTCACAGTCCACCATAAATGCAAATCTTTTCCATACATATATATATATATATATATATATATTGTTTTCCTTGGAACATTTTCGCCATATGCGGCGTACAAAGAAAACCCCAAGCTGATAAAAACTTATCGCGAAAATGCATTCAAATATTTATTGCAAGCCAAAATCAAACGAGATAAGTGAAAATGTTGTAAATATTCTCGGCGAGATAATCGCAAGAGAAATGTGCGATTTTGAGTGGCATGGAAATTTGTAAATAATCTCAGAATAAATCTCTAAGAGATAAATGCTATTTTGAGTGGAGCGAAATTTTCCAATTGTTCTTTTTGCCTTGTGGCAAGCTTAAAGACAAAGCAAATTTGAAATTGCTTAATTTTATTAAATTGCAATTGCATTTTTGAGGCTACCTGCTGCGCATTAGGGGTATTCACACTGACGGCTTCATTGACCACAAGATGTGTGTGTGTGTGTGTGTTGTGTGTGTGTGTGTGTGTGGATTATGTGCGGATTTCCACTGGCTAATCTCACATAATGAGCGGTTTGCAGATAGCTTCATTGTGAGTCAAGAAGTCAGCAAAGTCAACAGAATAAGTAGGGGATTATCCATTTAGGAAATTCTACAAGTTGATTTTGACTAAAACCAAAAAAAAATGAAGAAAACTCAACCAAAACGCAGCCAAATCCATTCGTACAGTTTCCGGACCGAATCGCCAGCTCTTATCGCAAACTGCAACTGCAACTGCAACTGCAACTAGAAAAAGTAGAAAGAAAAAAAAACCCAAAAACTGAAACTGAAACTAAAACTTTCTCTGTGAGGCAAACGAAAACGACTGATAAGATTAGAGTGCCCCAAACAACTGGCTCATAAAAACATTATGCGGCAGATTACTTGCTACTTATATGACATATGTGTGTGTGTTGCAAGACACAGCACACAGCGCGACTTTTGCTGCAAGTCTCCTTTAACTATTCGAATTAGTACTTACATATCATACTCTAACTGAGAGTACTATAAAACCATCGGATATCTGAAGAGATAATAACAAACTGTGCTGATTACTCTATTGAACCAAATAGATAATGAAAATAGATGGATAACTTAAGATGTGTGTCTTAAATATTTTCAGTACATTTTGAGTGGCAGTTTAAAAAGATTGAAATTCATCAGGAAAAGCTAAAGCAGCAATTCAAAATACTGGAAACAATATCAAAAACTTAATTTTGAAATGACAAAATAATGATGTCTATGGAATACACAATGAAATAGCTAATTAAATAATAATTTAAATATATATTCAAAAAGATAATAATTCATTAGCTAAGCATAAATGCAAAAGCAGCTCTTAAAAATGCTGTAACCTAAGACAATAATTAAAAGTATCTGTAATAAATATTTGAAGTCCGAAAAGATTGAAATTCATTGGCCAAAAACTAACGCAGCTATTCAAAATTCAGAGCATAAATCGAATACTAAATCTGAGAGTTATTTTCAATTGAAATTATCAAGTTCTTATGTGAAGTTTATACATTTTAAAAAAGTAGTATTTTCTTTATAATTTTTCTAAAACTGAGCTCAATTCAAGTTTTCTTGTATAAGTTAATTAACTATTTTGTTCTAATTTTTCTAAAATCTATCTAAATGCAAGTTTGACTTTTTGTTAGGTATTTAACTAAATAGTCTAAGAAATGTCGCATTGCCTATTAATGTAATTATTAAATAAAAAATGTAATCTTTAATTTTAGCACTTAATTTTCATTTCATTTTCTTTCATGTAATTTGTGTAAGTTATTTTAGGAAAGTGTATTTTATGTTCGGCTTTCAGCTTTTTCTAGCATTGCTTCATTTTTTTGATTATTTATTTGTTGTTTTATCAGCGAGCCGGTAGTGGTGGGGGCGTGGTGGGGGGAGTTGAATGCACTTGCGAACTAGTTTTGTTTCTGGAAGAAAAACTAAATTTGTATTTGATTTCCAGAGAATGCCAAAAACAAAAAAAAAGAGAGAGAGAGGAGAAAGATAAGAAGGAGAAGAAGGAGTAAGTGGAATAAATGGAGTAAATGCAGTCGAAATGCGGTTGACCTTAATTTCCACGGCATGATTAATGAATCGAGTAACAAGTAACAAAAAACACAAAAAAGAAGCAACCACAATGAGGCGGTGCAACAGCAATTAATGATGTACAATAAAAAAAGCAGCAACATTTTGTGGCAGGTACAGCATACATGCTTACAGCTATAATGTTGCCATAATTATATACAGCAGTTTAATAATAATGTTTCCAACTCGCAAAGCAGACAAAAATTGTTCAACAAAATGTGCAACAAAAATGCCAAAAAAGTAAAAAGAGAAACCGTTGCCAGATGCGCTGGCCAAGTGAGTGCAAGCGAGAGCACAACAGTTGCACATGCGCGACTGTTGCGGATGCTGTGCGTCTGTCGATGTGTGTATGTGTGTGTGTGTCTGTGTGTGTGTGTGTGTGTGAGAGAGAGCGAGAGGCGGCCAGCGATTCGCGGTTCATTTCACGCACACACACACACAACACACACACACACACATGCAGCTATGCATTTTATATTCATATTTATAATTAAAACTCAACTCAAGTCAAGTTTGCATTTTGTGACGTCATCATTAACCCTGCACAAATGCCTGGGCCACTTTTTGACCGTTACACGCCAAGGCCAAATAATTTGCATATCCCAAAAACGGAAAAAAAGAAATCCGAAATTGAACCCATATGCAAATTAAAAGCAAACCCTTACGTACAAAATAAATACAATAAAAAACGAGTGCAGCAATTATTGATTGCTGAAGGTCGTCTTCTGCTGCTTCTTCTTCAACATCTTAAGGGAAAGATCAAATTTGCATAGCTTAAGCGAAATGCCAATAAATTCAGCTTGTCTATTTTGTATACCCATTTATTTTGTTACCTACTATTGCCATTTATGGCTTGCATAATTAGTAATGCGCTCGGCATCAATTTTAATTTAAATATACAATTTTGTTGTTTCTCATGCGCCTAACCAGTTTTTTTTTACAGCAGCTTACAACCTGCAGCCAGTTGGGTAACTTTGAGCAGTTACAGAAAAAAATGCAGCCGCCAGACTATTTTTTTATTATAACACTAACATACGCCAAAAAGAGCACAGAAATACTCACACACACACGCACACGCACTCGCACACACATGCAGTAATCTCTTGGGTGCTATTGGCAGCAGCAAGCAGCGGCCGCCATATGCAACTCTCACCCACACACACACACATACACAGACACAGCGCAAAAAAAATATAAAAACAGAACACAGGCTGCAATGCAGACAGCGACGACGACAGCGACGTTGGCAGCGACGTCAACAGCGGCGTCAGCAGTGCAAAGAGCGAGACGGAACGAGGGTTGGCAGCGCTGAGCGTAGCACAGTTTTGTGGCTTTTCCTTAACCAGCTGTTGTTGTTGTTGTTGTTGTTTTTGAGCACTTCCCCTGTGAGAGTTAGAAAATGTGCGTGTGTGCGTGTGTGTGTGTGTGTGCGCTATCTCGCTCGGGAAATTTTGTTGTTTTCAATGACTTGCTGCACACGAGCGCCGTGGCACTTTTATTCAAGTTTGAGCTCTCGAATCTGCAACAACGTGCCACGCAAAATTACAAAAAAAAAATTACAAAAAAAAAACAAAATACAAAATAAGAAAAACGCAAAAATTCGTACGTGTCGCAGATTTTTTTGGGCACTCCAAACAAAAATCATATTTAGCATTAAGAACACACACTTGGATAAAAAACAAAAAAAAATACAAAAAATTGCAAGCAGCATTTCGTGTGTCTTTCTGGTGTGCGTGTGTGTTGCGAATTATCGCGTTATTGTTAATTAAAAAAATAGTAATAAAACTTATTAGCAACAAAAAAAAAAACACAACAAAAGAAGTTCTGCAAAACACTTTCTTATTGTCTGTTCTCACAAATGTGACAGTTTAAGCAACAAAACAAAAACCGCATGGAAATAACAACAAATAAAAATTGAACAAAGTTACACATAAAAAAATTAAGAATAGTGGCCATAATTAATAATTAAAGTGCCATTTGTCAACTGAAATTGAGGCTTCAATTGTGGCCTACAACTGCCGCATTTTCATATTTATATATTTTGTGGTAAGCTATATTTGCATTTTTAAACAAATTGTATTAGTACAAAAATTATGTTGAAGCCAAGCAATTTGCCGAGGCCAGCACAAATTTTTGAAACAAAAATATATTTGCTATTTTTTTCAAATTTAAGCCAAAGTCACTAAGTATTATTAGTGCCATATAATTTGTTGCTTTTTTTCAATAATTTATAAGTCAAAGATTTTGCAATTTAAACTTTGAGGTACGTGTAAAAAATTGACAAGCAAGCGAGCAGCCAAAAATCGAAGAAATAAACAACAAAAAACAAAAACAGCTACAAAAGGGCACACACAAAAAAAAAAAAACAACAAAAAAACAGAAATAAACTGGAAAATCCGAAACCGGTTTCCAAGTGCATTCGGTTTCAATGACGTTTGCGTATCATTCTCAATACGAACGCAATTCCAACAAAATGGCGCCCGCTGTTAACGTGCTGTTAGCAAAAGCTTGGCACGATCGCAAAAGCAAAAGCTCTGCAGCAATGCTTGCGCTTTTATTGGCGTATAAGAGTTTGGCAGCGACCAGTGTTCAACAAAGATTTACGATGCGAGGCGTTGATGCATTTGCCATTGTGAGCCCATTAAATGCTTAGCCAATGCCAATGCCAATGCTACCTGCTCCGATATCTGTTGCGCAATTGTCTGTGTCTGAAGGATCTCGGCAGGTTGCTCTTCTTCTTGTTTGCCCATTATCCGCTTGCGAGACACACAATAAACCGTGCACAATGCGCATTTTACTACACTACACAATGCAGCGCATTTGTTTTTCTTTTCCTCCTCCTTCTACTCCTACTCCTGCTCCGACTCCTACTCCTGCTGCTTCTTCTTTTGTCTGCTTTTGACATTTTCCTTTTTCGATTGTCTTCTTTTTGTTTTGTTTTGTTTGGTTTTGTTTTGTTGAGTTAACTGCGACGCACGGCGATCGTCTTCGAATTGGACCCGGCTACACTCAGAAAAATAATCGCCATACTTTTGCCGCTAAGCGCAAATCAACTTAGATTTATACATATTTGTAAAATTTTACAAAAATATGTCTAATTTTCGGGGTAGTTTTTCATATGTGTAAAATAATGTTTTATCATTATTTTATTTATTTTATTATTAAATAAATACATTTTTAATCTTAAGATAGCGTGGACAAACATATTTTTTTGAGTGTAGTCGCTGTTACCTGTTGGTAACTGCGGCTTCCTCGAAGTCGCCACGGCTCGGCTCGCCTCGCTTATTGGCAGCGCTCGCTTGCAACGCAGCCTGCCACATGGCGCTGCAGCCTGTTCAACATATGCTGCACATGGTCAGCGAGCGGAGTAAAACATATGTTGACCACTTGAGCCCAAGCCAAAAAAGAGATATATTTTAATGAGTTTTGAAATGAAATTCGAGCATAGCTAGAACTACTTGCAACCACTACGAAATGTGACTAAACACACACACACACGCACACTACGCACACACACACACACACACCCTCTTCGAAACAGGAAAAGCGAGCCCAGAAAAAAATGAATGAAAACGCGGAAAAAGCAAATTATTGCAAGTTTTTCATTTGAGTTTCGTTTTTATATTTTCTCTCTCTCTCTCTCTCTCTCGCTCACACTCTCTCTCTCCCTCTCTGCATGCGTGTGTGTGTGTGTGTGTGTGTTGCCTTCCCGTTTTCCAGTAAAAAATATAAGAAATATGTAAAGTAAAACGCGCGAAAAGCAGCCGGAAAAATACGCGCACACGTTTTTCGAGGGATGTTTGCATATTTTCCCCCATTTTTTCTTTTTTTTTCGTTTATTCTTTTTTTTTATACGCATTTTGCTGTCACCCTCCCACTAGCCAGCACACCCCCCGCCCCCACACCCCTCCACACACCTCCTGCCGTAATATTTTGTCCCATACTCCATTTGGCAAAAGGCGCTTTCACTTTTTATGGCGCATAAAACTTGGGGGGGTTTGTTTGGCGTTGGGCATAAATTTAAAAAACACCAAGATTTTTCCGCCAAAAACCAGCGGAAAAAAAACAAACTTTTGCAATGAAATGGCGCAGGAATTGGTGGGCGGAGGGGGAGGAGCAGGCAGTTGAATCTGGCTTGGGCAGGCGGAGGAGCTGGTGTATTTGGAGTGTAAGCAGCAGCTGCCTGCCCCCGCCCCCTTTCCTCCTCCTCCTCACCCAAAAAAAAGAAATACACAATATTTTTTGCACACCTGCCTGAGCTATTACAAATCTATATATATATGCAGATATATTATTTATGTATTTATTTATATAATACAAAAAAGCATATTCTCCGTTTTCAACTTGTTTAAATTTAATTCGCATTTAAATTGGAGAATTAAGTTTAAAAGTAAATTAACTAAAAAAGTAATAGCAATAACAATTTTTCAAATGTGCAGTTTTGATTATATTACACACATTATATAGATCATTTCATTATATTTTTGTATATTATATATTAATTTATAGACGCTTATTTTGCTGAAATTTTGTATTCCAATTTACCTTTCCATTCGCATGCCAATTTTCACTGATTAAAGCAACCGGTGCGAAAATTCAGCCCCAAAAAGAAATACACAATTTTATTTTTTGCACACTTGCCTGACTTACTTTAAATGCATACAGTTGCGGAAAAATTAATAGCACCACTTTCATTAGAAACATGTCTCTTTTAAATCAGGAAATTTAATGATTTATTAATATATTTAGTAGTGGAAGAAGTCTCTTTAAAAGAAAGTATCATTTTATTTAACGCTTTCAACGTACTTAAAATTAATTAAGACTAAAAAATTAAATTAAGGAAAATAATAATAGAAGCATTTTTCAAATGTGCTTTAATAATTATGAAAATTGGAAATAAGTAAACGATTTCTATAAGAAATGCGCAAGTTTTGACATTATTTTTCCAAGCAACTTTTTGGTACAAAAAATAAAAAAATAGATTAAATAAATTTAGACATTTTTTTGAATAAGTACTCCCATTTCCATTTCGATTTGCATGCCAATTGTCATTGATTATAGCAACCCGTGCGAAATTCAGAACACTGTTTTTTCAAATCTTTGCTAAACTTTGCAAAAAAATAAATAAAAATAAATAAAGATAAAATAGAAATAAATTGAAATATATTTTTTCGACTCTTTCGCACCGTTTAGGCCAAGTGGTGAAGTGTAAGCCTTAAGCTGGCGCTCAAGGTCAGGAAGCATCTCGCCTCGTATTCGCCTACGCTGCTGAGCGCCGCGTTCACCTCACTGAACAGCGCCTACCACAGCAGCAGCGACACCGCTCCCGACGAGGACTCGCCAGAGCCGGAGCACAGCTCGCACCAACAGCGCCAGCGTCAGCGCGACAGAGAGCGAGCCGAACAGCGCTCGGAGCAGCGAGAGAATCACCATCATCATTCGCATCATTCGCATCATCATCATTCGCACCATTCGCATCATCATCAGCAGCAGCAGAGTCAAAGATTGGACGCTGGCATGGGCGGGCCAACGGCCGTGGCTGGAGGTGGAGGTGGAGGAGCTGGAGCTGTCGGCGAGGGGCAAACATATTGCTTGCGCTGGAACAATCATCAGACGAATCTGGTGCAGATCCTGCACACACTCCACGAGATGGGCAGCTATGTCGACTGCACCCTGGTCGTCGACGATGAACAGTTCAAGGCGCATCGCGTGGTGCTCGCCGCCAACTCGCCCTATTTCCAGGCCATCTTGCAGGACGTGGCCCATGATCAGTGCTGCATCATATTGCCGGGCGTGAAGGGTTTCGAGATCGCTGCACTGCTGCAGTACATGTACACCGGGGAGACGACGGTGACGAAGAGCCAGGAGCCGGAAATATTGAGGACAGCCAAGGAGCTGCAGGTGAAGGGCCTCTACGACAATCTGATGAAGTTCAATCACAAGGCGCAGAGCAGCTCGGCGGCCAGCGAGGAGCAGCAGCGTGCACAGCATCAACAGTTCCAGGCCAGTCAGTCACATCATCCACATACACATCCACATCCTCATCTGCAGCAGCAGCAGCAGCAGCAGCATCCACATCATCATCCCACATCGAGCATCAGTTCGAGCAAGCCGCTCAATGGCGCTGGCCAGGATGTGGGCGTTGGCTATCATCATGCGCCGCATTCGCATCATAGTCACCATCATTCCTCGTCCGTGATCTCAACGTCCACGCAGCACATCTCGCCCAGCGCCGCCATTTCGAGCAGCTGCTCGCCACCGCCGCCACCCTTTGGAGCAGCTGCCGCCGCCGCAGCTGCTGCTGCTGCCTCCTCCGCCTCCGCCGCCGCCTCCTCATCGTATCAGACGCCTTATTCAAGTTATCCCAGCGCCGCTGCCATTTCGGGTGGCGAGGCACCGCTCACGCCCACCCACTCGACGCCACATCCACATTCAGCTGCTGCTGGGGACGCGGGCAACCAGTGGCCACTTTCCCCCTCCGCCGCCGCCGCCGCCGCCATGCTGAACTCTGTCTACGACTCGGCAGCGGACATGAATCCGCTCAAGCGCAAGAAACTCTCGGCCATTTCGAGCATGCTGCTCAACTCCACGCGGGACACGCCCATCTTGCGCAACGTGTTGGCTCAGGCGAATTCGGCGGACTCCTCGCAGCCGGCGCAGCAGCAGCTGCTGAGCGAGAAGACGCCCACCCATCAGCATCAGCACCAGCACCAGCATGCTGCTGCTGCAGCTGCTGCCGCTCCCCATCCGCATCATGGCAGCGGCAGTCACAGTTTCAATGGCTCCGATTATGGCGGCGACAAGGAGCCGCTCTCGCCGCACACGGACCGCTCCTTTGACGAGGAGACGGGCGGCGTCGGCGGACCAGGCGGCGGCAAGAAGCCGGAATGGAAACGCTACAAGCAATACACCCGGGCGGACATGATGTGTGCGATTCAGTGCGTCCGCGAGGGCATGAGCGCCCTGCAGGCCAGTCGCAAGTTCGGGCTGCCCAGTCGCACGCTGTACGACAAGGTGCGCAAGCTGAACATCACCACGGGGCGTGGCACACATCGCACGCCCAAGCGCAGCCCGCCGGGTGGCGTTGAGTCCTCCGCCGCGTTTCCCTATTCCGCTGCGGCGGCGGCGGCTGCTGCGGCTGCTGCTGCAGCCGCTGCCCAGAACTATGGTCAGTCGGAGCTGGAGCGGGAGTCGAAGGAGCAGCTGCAGCACGGGCAGCATGGCCAGCACGGGCATCCGCATCATGGCATGCCACCCACAATTCCACACTCGGCCGCCGCTCTGCTGGATCATGCCTTCCTGCAGCAGGACATGGCTGGCCGCGAGGCGTTGCATGCCATGGCTTTGGCGGCAGCAGCACACGCGGCAGCCAATCGCATGTCGAACAGTCCGCCCGGGTCGAATGGACACGCGGCATGCCGCTCGCCCAGCCACTACGGCGAGGAGGAGGAGGCGTCCACGACGCTGGAGAAGCACGAGCACGACCAGGAGCTGGAGCGTCTGATTAAGCGCGAGGCGCTGGAGGATGAGCGCGATGCGGACGATGAGGATGATCTGCACGATCAGGTGGAGGATCTATCGCTGGCTGGTCGCAAGGAGCGACCAGAGTCGCCCTATTCCCCGCCGCCGCCGCCGGAGAGTGCTGGCGTCATTATGCATGCGGCGACCACAAATGGTGCCAAGGAGCAGACGGAGCTGGCCGACTACAGAGATGTGGAGTCGCCACCAGCGCCGCCAGTCAGGGATCTGAAACGTGAGCTGCTGGGCAGCGATGAGGCGACTCCAACCGAGGCACAGGCGGCACAGGAGGCACAGGCAGAGTCACAGCACGCCGACTGATTGATGCTAACGATGGCCTGGCAGTATGCAGCCGATTCCAGCCACGACTCCATCTACTAGGCCAGGCAATCCTTAGCCCGATCCCAATCCCCATCCCCAATCCCCAATCCTTCATCAATTCTGGTTCGGCGTACAACGTGCAACAAAAACAAACAAAAAAGAAAACTTCATTTCGGCATTGATCGTTGATCGTTTAGCGGTATTTAAGCTTTAATAACCCAAATTCCATATGAAGCCCCGCTCCACATCCCTCCACACACACCTCAATCCACACTCCAACACCCCGGGGCATTGATTTGGGGCAGGCCTGCACCTTAAATACAAAAAAGAAGAATAGAAATCAATACACAAAATATTATTATTATTGTTGTTGTCAGCATCACTTTGTGCCTAAAAAAACAGTTAAAATTAAGCATACATAGCATATAGCATATATAGGATATATAGCATATAGAACTTAGACTTAGTACACCCACCCACACCCACACACACACACACATACATCACACACATGGAAGCAGAAGGGAGGCAATTAAAAAAAGCATATGTAAACAGTACATAAGACTGAAGCATATATATATATATACGTATATATATGTATAGAGTGGGCGTGGCAGAGCACAACGAGAGGCTCAATACATATAACTACATCGGTCTGGTAGATCAGATCGGATCAACAACAACAAAGGAAAACAAATTTAGCAATATTTTGTACAACTATCTTAAAACGCCAGTGATTTGTTTTAAAACTAGTTTAGCTAATAGTTAAACAACAGCTGCTTAGCTTATGATTTCTTAAATAAAAACTATATAAATAAATATATTATATATATATATATGTGTGTTTGAGCTAAATATAAGTAAACGAATTACCTCAAATGGCTCAATAAACAATTGCTATATTTTATTTGTTAAATTAAAAAAAGAAAAAACAAACAAAAAACATTAAAAAAAATAAATAAATGTCCTGGGTTGAATTTTATAAGACTGACACCGACTCATTTCAACACACACACACACACACACACCAATACACACACAATTAATTAATGCGTACAAAATGTAATAAGAAATTAATTAGTTTTTAAGCTTAATTCAAATTGTAATTAGCAACTAGTTTTAAGTGCAACAACAGAAAATAATAATGCAAAAATCAAACAAACATGCGCTGGGGGCAATGCAATAGGCTCTTTATAAGTACATCTATATATATATATATGTATATATAGATATGAGTATATATATATATATATATATATAGTCTTAGTCTTACACACACACACACATCTGCCTAGCCTTAATTCATTTTTGTTATACAATTTGTACATATAATTAAACGTATATATATATATCTATATATATATATATATATATAGATTGTCTAATTGATTAATGCAAATCAAGTATTTTGCCGTTATTACATTTAGTCTTAATTTAAGCACACACAATTCTTGAATGCAAACATTTTTTGTAATTAAGCCAACATTTTCGGTATGTAATGCAAAATAAAACTGACTGAAGATTTAAATGTATATGAATAAATCAATTATTATTATTATTTAACTAAAATCGGTTCTCAATGGTACGTAAGATATATATGTATATAAACACAGCCATATAGCTAGTATCAGACTTTTGCTGGCATACAAAATATATTTGAGAAGAAATCAAACCGACGAAAAATTTAAATACGTTGGTATTATTGTTATCATTATTAATTTTATTGACTCTTTTAATGGTAAGTTGCACATTTATTCGAATAGAAAAATATATATACATAGACATATAGCTAGGATCAGACTTTTGCTAGCATCAAAAATCAGCAAAATATTAAAATAAAAATACAAAATCAATTTAAACATATTTGAGGCAAACAACAAACTCATTCAAAAGACGAACACACTCGACTAGCAGTTAACTTTAAAATATATATATATAGATATAGATGGAAGTAAACTAAATCTGGCTAACCAGTGTTGCCCACTTAGCGTTATTTCCGCTAGATTCAGCGAACGAAGGAAACAACTTCAAACCCGAAATGATCAGCATCAAAAGGCGATTCAATCTAGTCTCGGAGACTATCGGAGAGATTTCAGATTGGTTATAAAACATATATATAGAGGTTCTACTATAAAGATATTCTGCTACGATCTTCTCGATAAAAGTAATATAAGTTTACAAAATAAAAAATAAACAACAGGTTAATCAACGTTTATATTATGTGCTACATAAAACAGTTTAAGTTAGTTTCCGATTCTGATGCGTACTTTAAAATACTTTAATTTAGTTTCTGAATCCGATTCTTAAACTGAACTTCACTAGGCAAACATGTCAATTCCGATTCCAACTTGAGACAGCGATGTTCTATATATATATATATATAGCTTTAAATGATGGATAATTTGTACGATATTAGGCAACACTGAGTGGCTTCACTGGCAGCCCACACAATTCGGTGGCTTGCGATTATCAAATTCACAGATGCCAATGGCCAAACGCGAGGGTTTATTGGGTGGCAGTGGCAAGGTAGGCCGTTGTCCCTTTGTCCACATTCTGTGCGGCATGTTGAGCATGCGTGCCGAATACTGAGGCACCTGAACGGGCTCCTTGGGCACCGGATTGCAAATGGAGAGCGCATGCTCGATGTGAATGAGGGGCGGCTCATCGTTGGGACTGTGGCGATCCTGTTCGCAGTGGGCCAACAATTTGTGCTCGCTGAGAAACTCGAGGCGGCAATAGTTGCAATGATAATTGATGCACTTGCTGTGCATCACCTGATGCCGATCCAACTGATGCTGAAACTCGAACTCATCGTGGCACTTGTGGCAAATGTAAACGCCCCGATTCTGTCGATGCAGATGATAGTCCAAGAAGACCCTGCCACAAATCAAATGATCGCACTTATTATTTATAGAAGAGCAACCATGTAAATTGTTGTGGTAAATTCTTACTTGCTGGTGAAGACATCGCCGCATTTGTGGCAGTAGAACCAGCTCATCTTCCAGTGTTGCATGTAGTCGTGCTTCATCAGGTCGACCAGTGTGTCCGTCTTGTAGTAGCAGGTGGGCGCAAAGCAGGAGAACGCCTTCAGCTGCACCTGCGTCTTCAGCAGATCAAGCAAATGGAGATCTGCGATAAGGCAAACGTTTTTTACAATATACAATTTTAAATTTGAGAAATTGTTATTAAACAATTAAATCATTGAAAGCAATGCTTGCAACTAATAATTCTATTAATATCAACATTGTTTATATTATTCTTTTAACTATGCATTTGTAACTCAGCATTTAGGCATAATAACTAATCGAACTAGGAACAAGGATCCTTATGAAGGTCCTAATCATATCACATATATCATTATGAGCAAAAATTTGCAGCATAGAAAAGCTGATCCAGCAACCAATTAACGAGAGTAATCCTTCGAATTGCGTGAACTCTAAAACTTCTACTATAAATTAGCCGAACTTTACATCTTTCAACCCGACTACATTCTAGATTCAACGGATTCTCACGGTGAATACAATCATCCCAAAATGGAGTTGCCATAAACTCCTGCTCCTACTGATATTGAACTGACAATATCCGAATTATCACAGCAGCATAATGCTGATCAATCAAAGTTAATTTGTCGCCATACCATACTCCTTCTCTGTGGTTATGTGCGACTCCTCGAGCACATAGTCATCGTAGAGCATGGATAGATTGAGGGCACTGTTGCTGTTGCTCCGACTATGGTTTACGATCCAGTCGCCGGTGAAATTCATGCGACGCGTATACATTGTATCCGCCACGGAGGTGGCATCGTCATCTTCCTCATCGTTGTACTCGTCATCATCCTCCTCCTCCTCATCCTCATCCTGTTCCTCCTCCTCGTCGGTGCTCGGCTGCCAGGCGTAGGAACGAGCACGCGAACGAGAGCGCGTCGATCTTGGCTGATTCAAAGCTGCCTGCTCCGCCAAAGCCTGTCAAGGAAGAGTGGAATTTATAGTACAGCGGTTGGCAAATTGGGAGCACCTACCTCCAGCTTGGCACTGCAGATCGTGTGATGCAACTCCCACTCGTATTTGGTACCGAACTCGGCCTCGCAGAGATTACAGCGATGCACACTTTGATGGGTGATCCGCTGATGTTGACGCATGGCAACAATGCCGGCGAACTCCTTCTCGCAGTGCCGGCATTGAAAGGTACGGGATTGACGCGCCTCATCCACCAGTTCCTCCACCACCTGGTGCTCCTCCTCCAGCTGCTGCTCCTCTGCCTCATTGCGCACACGGCACACAGCCGGACGACGTTGTTGATGATGATGACGACGACGACGCGAACAGCGACGCATGTGCAGCGTGTAAAGATCCCTGCGAAAGTAGGCACGCTCGCAATGCGCACAGATGAGCCGCGTGCGCCACTTCCAGCCATCCAAGGCGGCAGAGTTTCGCTGTCCACCCGACTCCGTCGCTGTCGGAGATTCCGGTGGCTGTGCGGAATAAGCCTGCAGCACTGAACACGACGAGTGACTCGATGAAGCTGGATGAATCTCCTCCTGTGCGAGTGGAGCAACTGTTGTGGAGACCTCGGCGTCCGCAATGGGTGGACTACTTTGACGTGCAGTGGGCAACTTGCCGCCGGCGCATGTCAAGCGTTGGAGTCGCTGCATCAAGGAGCGTGTCACCTCCGAGTGCATGTTCAGCTTGCAAACGCATTCCACACAAATTGCTCGCAGCGTCATCTTGATAATCTCCGGCTGCAATTCCAATTGGTTTATTCCAATGATTAGCTTTGAAATTCTTCTGCTTACCGGCAACTTCCAGTCTCTGTTGAGGCGCCGCTGCATCACAGAGTTGCCACTCAGATCGAGGAGAGCGGAAGACATGGATTTGGGACTGGCGCAGATAGAGCACGCATCGAATCCGGTGTTCTCTGACGTATCCGGTCTGCTGCTCGACGCCGGCTCCGGTGTATCCTGCATCCTTGCGTACGTTTGTTAAAGAATATTTCTGACAAACAATATGAAAACTACATGTGCTGTTTTTTTTTACGAGTTATGCTCAGCGCACAGAGTTACCACACAGCTCACGCATTTGTTTATCTGCCATTTGCTTTGCTTTTTTCGAAATTTAATTTATTTGATTTGCTCTTATTTTAATTATAGTTTATTTGCTTAACGCTTTATTTGTTTTATTTCATTTTTTATCCGCAATGCAATTTGAAGTTGGCATTTTACAGCACTGCACACATTTATCGATATATCGCATATGCCTATGGCAATCATAGCTGCCGCTCTCTAACACTAAGCACATATATTGATCGGCAAATTCGAGAGCGAGTCTACAAACGCCATTCAAATAATGTTTAATATTTAATGGAGATCATATCCGGTGCCAATCTTTATCTGCGTCAACTGGGCGAACGGCGGCCAAACATCTCCGGTTTGAATTCCAAAATATTCATCGAAGGCGGCCCACAACCCAAAACTCTCGTTGAAATCTCAGGCCGGCGAAATAGTGCCAAAAGTTTGCTCTTAATGCAACTTGTGGCGCATTGCCTGCCTCATTGCGATGTGATATTAATCGATCTGAATCAAAAAATCGATATGCAGGTGCTGGGCGAAATTGTTAAGCGTGTTGTTCTCACAGAGAATCCAAATGCAACCGCCGACAAACTACAAGAGATATTCGCAAAGTGTTTGGACTCATTGGAAATTATGAATTGTTTTTCGTCGAGACAGGCACGAATGGCTTTAAAAGCTCTCGATCATCATTTGCTGCTCGATAATGAGCGGATCAGTTTGGTGGCCGTCGATGGTCTGTGTGAGTTTTATTGGTTTGATTTGGCGCCAAATACTCGCATGCGCAAGTATCGATACTATGTGAGCTGGCTGGAAAGAATAAATCGCATCTCCAAACGATTCAATCTCTGCTGCATGTGGACAGTGGATAACAGTTATCTCAAAAATCGATATGCGCCCTGCAGCATAACAATCGATCACAAATTACAGTTGAATTTCTACAAAAAAGGCAGGCGTACACTAAATAATCAAAACATAATTATTAACGAACAGGGTATACAGTTTGAATAAAAAGTAAATATATTTTTCCATCTTCAAAATTTGCGCCTTTGCATTTGTTATCAGTGTATATATATCGATAACGCGTCTCATTCAGTGTCGATAGTTTGGTTACACGCTGCCATCACTGCTTTTTACAGTTCGAAGCGACGAGAAAACGTGCTAAAAGTTTCAGGCATTCTCCCCGTTTACAGAAAAGCGAGAAATTTAGCATAAAAATGGGCGTACAAGTTGTTACAATTACACCCGGCGATGGTAAGTAAATTAATATGTGACTTGGTGTTGTTTATTTCGCTCGATTTAAGCTAATATTTGCGGCAACTTTTTTTTCGTATCCGTTTCTACACACATATGCACACAAGTATAGCTATCTCACTCATGCACGCAATCGCATTCGTCTATTTACAGGTAGCACCTTCCCAAAGAATGGCCAAAAAGTATCGGTGCACTACACGGGCACCTTGGATGATGGCACCAAGGTAGGTATATATATAAGAAATGTTATCAGTAATATTAATATAGCCCTCTCTTCCCACGCTAGTTTGATTCGTCGCGGGATCGCAATAAGTCGTTTAGATTCACCATTGGCAAGGGCGAAGTGATTCGTGGCTGGGATGAGGGCGTTGCTCAGCTCAGTGTTGGACAACGTGCTAAGTTGATCTGTTCGCCGGATTATGCGTATGGCAGTCGCGGTCATCCCGGTGTCATTCCCCCTAACTCCACCTTGACTTTTGATGTCCAGTTGCTCAAGGTCGAATAAGTCGGCACTCGTCGCTGCAGCGACTAAAAAAACCCG
Organism: Drosophila silvestris; assembly: GCA_035043445.1. Lineage (NCBI taxonomy): Eukaryota > Metazoa > Arthropoda > Insecta > Diptera > Drosophilidae > Drosophila > Drosophila silvestris. The sequence goes on along the minus strand of JAWNMZ010000170.1, from coordinate 1,367,449 downwards.
AAGCGCAACTCGTATATGTGTATGTGTTGAGTCACTGCGTATGCGTGAGCACACACATACACACACACAACATGTGCTTTGGCAGTCGCAGCAGCACCAGCAACGTGGAACGGAGAAGAAGGAACCAAAACAAGAACAATCCAACAGCATTTGAATTCTCGATTCAAAACAATTAAAATTAGACATAATTATAACAAAATACAGATTATTAAAAATGGCAAACGCATAAACTACGAATTCAAATAAACATTTATTCAAATAAAAGGGACAGCCAAATTGGAAATTACATCCACAAGCATATTCAAAATGTAGTTATAAATATATTCAAAATAAAAAAAGTTTTGATGTCATTCTAAACATAAACATATAAAACTATTTTATTTACATTACATTGTCTGCATAGAGAATGCATTCGGTAAGGTAAAAGAGTCATTCACTAGTTCGCTGCTGGTGTTTGAGCTCACTTAATGCAGAAAGAGTGCACCAAATAAGGCGCCAAACTGATTTGAGCTTTGGCTTAAAATCGTTCGCTCTCTCTTCAAAGTTCTCTCGCGCTTCTCTTCTTTTAATAAGGCGATACGATAATTCCTGCCCTCAACAGAAAGAGAGATTGAGTTTCGGCTTAAAAGCGCTCCCTTCTGCCAAGCTCTCTCGACTCATTGCTCTAGCGTATGCATATATACATGTGTATGTTTGCTTGTATGTATTTGTGTATTTCTGCTGCCTGTGTTTATAAATCGATCGACAGCTGATCAAATACAAAATTATTCAAGTGAAATGAATTATCCATTATTATTATTATTACAGTATTATCTAATTGGTTATTTGTGTGTGCAGACCGCATCAATTATCTGATTGATTATCTCGTAACGGGCACGTTCGTATGCCTGGGCATGTTTCAGCCTATGGCAGCGCACCTGCTTCCAGTGCGTCATATTGGAAGCGAGCAGCTTCTCTCTGCTGGCACCTTCCAGATTGCCGGAATCTTTGTGATTGGGCTGTGGCAGTCGTGGTGGTATCGGATCCATGTCCGTGTCACGTGGCTTCGGCATCTGTTTGACAACCTTCAATTCGCCGCTGCGCAACTGGGCCAAAATCTCTTCGGCGTCATCTTCTCGCTTGACGATGGGTACCGAGCCGTCAGTGTTGTAAATGGCCACGTTGGGATTACGCGGCTGATTGGCCATCCACGCCCGGCAAATCGGATAAAGCGGCGTTTTATCCTCATATTTGGATAGCTCTAAGCTGCGGTCAAATAAACGCATCACGTAGGATTCGCTGTGCGGTTTTGTTCCCGTTTGATTGTCGACTTTTTTATATAGCGAACGTTTCGCTTTGCTGCGTCCAGTTGAAGATGCGGTTGCGGATGGTGATGCGGATACGGATGATGATGTTGCAGTGGAAGGGGAATCCTTTTGCTCGGTTTGCAGTTTAGCGGCTTGAAGTTGGGCGCGATGTTGTTGCTTCTGCAGTAGCAGCTTCTTCGAGGGACGTCCCCGAATCGGCAGCTCCGATTCGATGTCGTCGTCAATTTCGAGCATCGGCAGTGGTGGCTCCGCCTCCTCTTTGGATTCGGCTTTGCGGCGCTGGGGCGTCGTCTCGCCACTTGCAGCACGTTGTTGTTTCTTTTGCGGCACTTTCATGTCGTTTGTTTTTTAGCTGTATTTTCATCAACTTTATATTTTCAAATGCAAGCTAGGGATGAGCGATTAAAGGGTATTGTGCTATCGACAGATCACCACTTTTGCACTGCTTGCATTTGAATTCTGGATTTAACAGTGTTGCTATCTATTGCTATTGCGACGCTGTGAAATTCAAATTAGTGCATTTGGTTTCTGCGTCACTTATTTAGTTTTTATTTTATGTTTTAGTTGAATTTCGTTCAACAATTTTATATATATTTGGGTATCGTGTTATCGCCAAACCATCACATTTCGCTGCTTTGTTTACATTTGGGATTTAACAGCGCTGCTTGTTGCGTTTAGATAATTTTAGCTGATAACATTTATGACTGCTGTAAAATTCAAATTATTGCATTTTTTTTCAAAACTGAAAAGTGGGAAACAAATCTGAAAGAATTTGTTGTTATGCAATTAGCACAATTTTTAATAATAAGAGAAAATTTTTATTATTGTTCCAATAACACAAATAAAGTGATGTTAATTATAACAGCGATGTTAATTTAACATTAGCTGATTAAAAATGTTGCTGTTTTTTCTGCTCTTTTTTCCTTAAGGGGGAGCAACAATGATTGAGCAGCAACTGTTAAGAGAGTTGCTTTTGATACACGGAACGGAGCGGTTGTAGCACGCGCAGTGTTGACAAAGAGAACAAAAAACTTGAATGCATATCGCAAAAAAATGTATTTGCATTAATATCACTGAATTTGCAATAGGATTTTGAAAGTGAATTGTTTTATGTAAATTCACACATACATACTCAAATATATTAAATAAATAAAAAGTGAGTGCCAAATTGCAGTTACATAAAAAAAGCTGTAACTTCCCATTTACAGTAAGTGTGTGCATTATTATTGCATTCTTTTTTTCTCGTTTGTTTTATCAGCCTGCTATTTGCATATGTGTATGTGTGTGTGTATCTTGAGTTTTGTTGTTGCATTTTGCGTCTTGTTTTGTTACGCTCTTTTTCGCTCTCTCACGCACTCAGCAACACAACGAGAGAGCGGTTCTCTCTTTGTTTATAACTGCGTCGTTGTTTTCGTTTGCCTTACTAATCTCTCTCGTCTCTCGCTCTCTCCCACACATGTGCTTAAAATCTACTTTGCTTTGCTATTTATGTATGCACGTATGTGTGTTTGTGTTTCTCTATAAACTTTTACGCTATCAGCGCTAAACAACAGTAAAAGTAAATTTAAGGTGACGATTTAAATGTGCCCAAGCCAAAGCAAATCAGAAGAAAGCACATTTTTCCAATCAGACCGTTTTGTTGTCTGCTCTCAGCAGAACAGCTGTGCATATCGTGTCTGGGGCTATATCTGGCTCGCCCTCTCTCAAGTTCGCTGAACCTACATGCATTATATGTATGCGTGTGTGTGAGAATTGGTATCAAAAAATATGTTATCAAAAGAGCACACAACCTACAAATGTTTACAGCAATCGATTGCCATTTTTTAACACTGTTGGATTCTTATGCGACAAATAATTGCAATTATAGTAAGTCCAATTTGCTTTGATAAACCAGTCCAGCATGTCCGACTATTAAATAATATTAATATTAAATATCTGCTAATATTTTAATTTCTTTAACTTTACACTTCACTTTTTACCACAACAAATAGAACACAAGCGTTATTTATGACGTTATATTTACCTATCATAGTTGGGAGAGTTTGTCGCCTAAAGCAAAAATAATAATAAAATAATAAAATTTGCGCTCAATCAGATGCATATATATGTAATTTGTTGTTACACAAATGAAAAGCGATTTTTACACTTTTTAATTGTTAAGTTAATGATGCGAAAATCTAATTCTAATTCCACGATCAACCAAGCATTGCAACGAACAGAAAGAGAGTGTGAGACAAAGAAACAGAGTGCATCAAATATGCTTCGTCTTTAAATCGTTCGCTCTCTCTTCTAAGCTCCCCCACGCTTCTGCTCTTCTTCTTTTAATGAGGCGTAAACAGAAAGACACCGCGAAAAGAAAGACAGAGAGAGAGAGAGAGAGAGAGAGAGAGGGAGAGAGACGCCCACGCCAAAATACGCTGTTTTAGCTTTGGTTTAAAATCGCTCTCTCTGGCAAGCTCTCTCGCGTTTCTTGCTCTCTTTTATGTAATATTTACTTGAGAAATACAAGATGCATGCAAAACAATATCACGCATGTATGTGTGTGTATGTACAGAGGTAGGCGCTGTTTAAAAACCGCTATAATTTACAAATGTTCAACAAGCTGATTAGGCCCATTTTCAAAGCGAATTGGAAGGCATTCGAATTGTGTGATTTTTTATTGCTTTAATATATTTCTTGTTTAATGCTGCATTTAAATGAAGCAAACTTGATTTTTAGTCGGAAGTGAATCAGAAATAAAACATAGTTTTAAAAAACAAATAAGTTAATAATCACTAAAATTTAAATGATTCGATATTTGAATTTGCATAAATTGTCAGCTATAATTTCATAGAGTTTTCTAAATTATGAACTACATTTTGAGTATTTATAATATCTGTCAAAAATTAAAATAAAAGTCTTCAAAATGTTGAAATAAACATATAAACATAAACATAAAAGTTGCAAATTAAAATTAAAATAAATGTTATAAATCGATATAAATAGATATTAATATGCTTTAAATAGAAATCAATCACAACGCCATCTTTTCTCCTAGCAATAGACAAAAAGATCTTGGGAAATGGCGCTGTTCTCTAAGCGTTTTGACTTTTTCCTCTATGCGGGTGTTCCGGGTTCAAATCTCGAATCGAGTTCTTGTCTGCGCCCGAACTTGTTGGCCTCTTTGACGATTTAACTCCACGTTACTTGGCCTTAACTATTCGGGCAACAGTAATCTTTTTCTTTTTTTTTAAATGCAACGTCTGCAAGAGTGAGATAGATGGTCTGTAAAGATATGTGATATCATCAGAAATCAAAAGTAACAACAAAACAAAGCGCTCTCTCTCTCTCTCTCTCTGTCTCTCTTGCTTCGTCTTTAGCTATGACGCAATCGTCGCTGGCGTTGCAATCAAATTTCTTGGGTTTTGTTTGGTTTTGTTTCTTATAAGAAAAGTGTGTCCAAAACTGGTTTTCAACTGCGCCACACCAAAACAAACTCAAATAGCTCTATGCATGTGTGTGTGTGAGAGAGGGAGAGAGAGAGCGAAAGAGACTGTGGATGAGTGCGTAATTTTCAAGCCGATTGCGAACATGATGTAAACAACGCACACAAAACACAAAGCTTTAGTTTTTTTTTTTGTAAATGGCCTTGACACGCTTACAACAACAAAAAATAACATAAACAATTGTTTGTTTAAGTATGCGTGCAGTTGCATAAACTTGATGAACTCTTTGTTTATCGCGTCTCGAAATCGAATTCGAATTCGTTCTATTTATAAAACATTCAAACACCCTCCCTCCCCCCTCACCTCCACGCTCCCCTCTGCTGCATTGAAGGCTGTTTTTGTTTACTGGGCGGGTGACATCATCTGTTGAGCTTTACAGCTGTTCACCGATCTGAGCATTGACTGGACTCCAATGGAAATAACACTGCATTTTCCGAATAAAAGCTCACAGGACGCCTACACACTAAAGCTCTCTCTCTCTCTCTCTCTCGTTCTCTCGCTCTCTCCGTCTCACTCTTACTGTAACAATTTGACCCCATTAAAGTTGGGCGCGCTTTTTGATCTGTGTGGTGGAAGTGGAAATTGGAAGTGGGAGTTAACAGCGACTAATAAAAATGTGGGTCAATTAACATTGCCACGCAACCTGTCAAAATACTCCAACAAAATAGTCGCTTACAGTGCCTGCTAGAAATGTAGATTCGAAACGTACAACAAACAAACATAATGCCTCAATATCGATAGTATTTTATATATTTTGCATTTTCTCAGCGGGAGAGAGAAAGAAAGTCAAAGAACAATGGGCCAAATTGTTGTATCCATGCAGACAAATGTCGTCGACGCTTTTAGCGGTGTGCGACGCAAACGGAAACGCAGCCAGGATTCAACTGTAAGCCACGAAGAACGAGAAAAGGCAAAATTGGAGGCACAATCCCCAAAAAAGTGAGTAATCTTCTAGAGAAGAGAAGAGAAGAGAATATGCGATATTCATGCGAAAATCTTTTGCAGAAAGAAGCTATTGACAACGACACAGTATATATATAAAGCACTGTTCAAGGAGCAAAAGAACTCGGATGTGGCTGTGATGACCCTGGACAAGGTGTGGCATCTGCACAAAGTGTATCTCAGTCAGAGTCCCTATTTCTACAGCATGTTCAACGGTTCGTGGAAGGAATCCCAACAGAATTTCGTTCACATCCAAATCCTCGACGATCGGATTAATGTAAATAGTGTGGATGCCGTCTTCGGCTCGATGTATTCGGATGAAATTGAGATTGAGGTGAAGGATGTGATAGCTGTGTTGGCAACGGCGACACTCTTCCATTTGGACGGCATCATTGATAAGTGTGCCGAGGTGATGGTGGATAGCATCAATGCGGAGACAGCCATACACTATTATGAGGCTGCCTGCCAGTATGGTGTCATGCTCGTGAAGAAGGCCACCTTCAAGTGGTTCCAACTCAACCTGCTCAGCATTTACAGCAAACAACCGAATCTGCTGCGACATATACCCATCGAATTGATGTGTCTACTCACGGCCAGCTCCGATTTGTATGTGATGCAAACGGAATTCTCGTTATATACCCTACTCCGCACGTGGATGTTCCTTCAGCTGCATCCGCACTATGATCCCGATGATCCTGTGCAGCGTGCCGAGGCCCAAAAGCAGCAGGAACGTTTAGTTAATGCTGGCGTCGAAACTCACACGCCCAGCGTTGATGTTGTCCAGTGGACATACTTTGCCAGCCGCATGGAGGAGCGTTCATTTCTGGCCACGCCCGAGGGTCAGCCCTATGTGCGCGTCTTTCAGCGGCTGCGCACCCAGTATTTGACCAATCACTGTATGGACCTGAAGATCATCTTCAATGATAATATCATACCCAAGGAGTGGCTCTATCGACACATCCAAAGCCACTGGGATGCCCTGCTGCGCATCGATCATGGCCAGGACGATAGGTAACTAGCTGCTTATCTATTAACTTCACTACACTGCGAGCAAAAAAGTAGTCCTCAATTTTGGTAAATCGACTTTTTATTCAGTTCAGTTTTTTTCTTGTTCTTGACTTGATAGATTTATGTGCTCCTTTTGTGCTCTATTTTTGCTCCACTTATGCTCAGTTTTTGTTCTATTTATGCTCAATTTCCAATTTCATATTTGTAGCAGTCCCAAGCAGCTGGACAACGAGGAGTTCTTGGAGAATTGTATGCGTTGCGGTCGCCTGCTGCTCGAGCCCGGCTATCAAAAGTGGCGCTGGACGGGCTTTAACTTTGGCATGGATCTGATACTCATCATGGATTCAAGGCGACTCAACATCCGGCGTCATCATCGACACGAACACGAACGTGTGCTCAGCCTGCAAACAAAGCGGAAATTTATGATACGGACCACGGTCACCTCGATAAATGCCCAGCGACAGCCTGTGCACAGTCAGAGATCGGAGATCATTACGATGAGTCTGGAGAAGAATGAGGAGGTCTCCTTGATGGTGCTCGATACACAGCTGGTGCATCCGCTGCTCATCTCCATCAATATGCTGGTCGTGATGCCACCGAATCAGAGCTTCAAGGAGATTGTCCCGCTGCTTGTCGAGGAATCGTCCTCCTCCTCCTCCTCGCCGACGACAACCATACCCATTTCGGAGATTGGCGGCGCCACCTGTGAACGTTCCCTGACCCCGGCCAGCGCGGATGACTCAGCGGTTTGTGTTGGTGGCAGCAGTGCTGGCGGCGACTCGGATGCATCGTCTCCGCCGCCAACCGGACGCTTTAGCTGGGCGGCGCGACTGGCGACCAGCGACGTTGGCGGGGAGCCCTTGTGTCGCGACGTGGCGTGCTGAGCGCGTTGCATGCCCCCAAACAGCTCCCTTTCATCTGTGCAACAAGCACATCGACTCGAGTCGAGTCTCGTTTTTTACATATAATTTGTACATTCGATTCCCGCTTTTCATATATATATATATATATACGCCTTAAATAATTGTACATTATTCTTTGCACACTCTTCTCCGTATATATATATATTCTTTTGTATATCTTTTACATTATCTACTAGCAAGCAGATACTCTCTAAGTTTGTAACACACTCAATTTAAGTTTAATTGCACTTGCAACGATATTCAATGTGCGCCCTCGCACATCGGTGTTCTCTATATACATATATAGACTACATGACATATATATATTTTTTGTAATTTATGTACGTATAATCCAGATAATCTAGTTAGGCGGCTATCGAACCCAAACGTGATCGCTTACGTCATTAAATTAATTATAAAAGTGTCCACTAAAAATACGCCCCCCAAGCAAAATCAGTTTAATTAACCTCACTAAATTATTACATATATTAAATGTGTGAACTTTTTTATAAAAAAGCGTCTTTTATTGCATGGTTAACAAGGTAATATGTATTTATTAATAACAATACTCTTTAGCGCATTTATCAACAAAAAGAAGAGCAAAAACTATAAATAATTCGCGATTATTTGCATATAAAAATAATTGTTTTTCTCATTGAATTTGTTAACAAGGCATGTGTATTTATTAATAACAATACTATTTAGTGCATTTAATAACAGAGGGAAACAAAAAGAACTTTTAGCCTGGCTCCGAAAAATAAATTACAAATAATTTCGTTATTATTTGCTACACAAAAATTCGCATAAATATCACATATTAAATGTGTGAACTTTTTTTATAAACAATTAAGTGTCTTTCTTTCTGAATATTTAACGAGGTATATGTATTTATTAATAACAATACTATTTAGTGCATTTAATAACAAAAAAGCCAAAGGATTTGCCGTGGTCAAGAAAAAACTATTACCCTGCCCCAGAAGAAGAAAAGTACAAATAATTTAGCTATTATTTGCAACCAGGCGGAACCGGGGGAATCCCCGGGGGCTGGCAGCATTACTTATTAGCGTAGCTTATAGGTAGGTTAGTAGTAGAACATCTCGGGAAATTTCGTCTCATAGACGGGCTTCTCACTCTGCAGGGCTGTCTTGTTGTCGCTTTGGGTAATCTGTCGCTCCACGGCCAGCGAGTTGAAGAGCTCATTCAAACGATTCTGGATGAGATCGTGCTGCGAGCAAATAAAACAGGTTAAACATTTAGTAGAAGCTATGGATTGGTTTACTGCTACTGCTATATCATCTACCTTCGGTTCGGTGCGTCGGATCAGATCATCGAATTCACCCTCACGGAATGTGCGCACTATTTGCATTTGTTTTTCGCGTTGCTCCCGTTTCACGGCCTCCGTTGGCTCGGCCAACGCACGCTTCATTGCATCAAAATTGAACTCTGGGGAGAGGGCTTTCTTGGAGACACCCGGGGAGCTGCTCACGCTGTCCACATCCCCATTGTAGACGGTCAGATCGGCGGAGCTGTTGCGTTGCGCATTCTGATTGCTAGCCGTTTCCACCCACGAGTGCCGATGACCCGGATGATCCGTCTGATTGAGCGTGTACGGTGCTCCAGTATTCAGACGCTGTGCATCCATGCCCGCATTCTGCATACACTCGCCCAGCGCCAGCTTATCGATGGCCAGATGGGGCAGCGATAGATTCAGGTTTTTACTGCTGCTGGACACCTTCTTTGGGTCGAGCAGTGGCGGCAAATAGTAGATGGCTTCCTCGCGTCGCGCCTCAATTATCTTCTGGGCGTACTCGAGCAGACTGTTGATGCCACTCACGCGCGAGATGAGCACCAGCAGCGCTATCGAAATGCCATGCAAATTGCAGCGATGCACAGCGCCCAACGTTTCCAGAGTGCTTGCCACTTGCTGTATGCTGCAAAGATATATATGAGTTATAAATATATATGAAAAGAGATTCATTACATATGAAAGAGATTAAATTAATCTCTGTTCTATTAAAACTCCAGTGCAGCTATACGCTTACCCGAGTATGAAGAGCAAGAACTCCTGGACCGTCTCGCTGCAGGACATCTCGACGATGAGCAGCGCAGCCGTATTGTAGCTGGCGGAGAGCGCATCCACGCGATCCGAGAGCGCCATGCTGTCGACGAGGGCCTGCATAATGTTCGCTCCGTACTTGTGCGTGAAGATGATGTCGGAGCGTGAGGGTGGCTCCTGGGAGAGAGCCGGATACGGCTTGACACTGACGCTGCTGAGCACCTGTTCATTCTGGTGGCGATCCAACAGAGCCTGGAATATCTGCATCACAATCATGCGGGTGGGATCGTGTGGAGCACGCGCCATTCGCAACAGCGGCTGCAGGAACGAGGCGGGGAAGGCTTTCTCGAAGGAGACGGTGCTGTATTGATTGCCCACCTTCAGCAGCGATTTGAGCAGAATATTCTGCAGCATCTGATCGCCCTTGCTCTTCTTGGACAGATCCGGCACCGTGTTCATGATGAACAGCATGATCTCAATCTTCTGATAGTCCGGATGATGGTTGGCAAACTCGCCCAACGCATTGATTAATGCCTCCTGGTACTGTGACTCCTCCGGTGTTATTTCCGTTGTGGTGCTGACGCTGGTCCGCAAATGCGTCAGCAGATTGTTAATGATGTCCAGCGCCGATGGACCCACACTCTCGCCTGCCGCAATGGCAATGATCTTGGACAGCACAACGGCCAGCGATGTGCGCGTCTTGGGCGACGACTTGAAATTGGAGTCCAAGTGTTGCATTAGGGTCTCCACAACGGTGTACGAGTACTGTGGCTGTATCGAGATCATCACAATGCGGAACGTGTGGATGGCAAAGGTGTTGGGCACCCACAGCTCGTGCCGATCCAGATGACTGCGATTGGCATAAATGGGGATTGAATACTTATTACAGCATTTACTAAGTGGAAATACTCACGTCAGCAGCGGTTTTAGTACGCTGCGTATGTGTCCAAATGAGGCACGGCCCACAAGTTCGCGCAGCACCTCCTCGGCCAGCACTGGCGGCGTCACATTGGTGGCATCCTCGACGGGTGTCAGGTCACCCGACTGCCAATGGGGACGAGAGAGAGAGAGAGAGTGGCACGTTAATAATAGGTTCTTCCACTGGGGCCAGTGAGAAAAGCTAAAAAGCTAGCTGAATATATATATAGAAGTAAACGAGGGTAGGCCCAGAAGTAACTGACAAGCTTCTGGCTTCTATTTAATGCAATGCCAACTCTTAGATCGATCTACTGTGCCCCTTCTGTGCTTAGCGCATCTTTAAAAATATGTTTCCCTAGATGGACTACATCTTTATCTATCTGCTATGATGATCGCTACTGACTATAGCTCATTATGGCAAGAGTTGTCTGCTTAGCTAATAATGTGCTGTCCAAAGACCAATAAGTATTCCAGGTCTCTTTCTTGCTTAAATCGTTGTTACTTTTTTGGTGCCTCTGCCCAGTTCAATTATCGCCTAGGCCTTTCTTCGTTTGGGCGCCCTCGTGGTCATTTTGTAGCCTATCTGCTCCCATTCTCTCCTGCTTATATATATGCATGGCTATATCCGACAGTACCGCTTATTGCTCACAGCTCGGCTGGAAATATGCTGGTGTCCGTGCCTAGGGATTCATGCTGGGATGTTCGAGGTCTGTGCACGATCCATTGATGTATTTCAGGGAATTAAACCTCATCTAATGTCGTAAATATTCCCTCTCACTTCTCATGCGAACTACGAAATAGTGGTCAAAGTACTTCTGGGTCTACCCTCGCAGCAGCTGAGAGACAGGCTATAGAAAGTATATAGTTATAGTTAGTAGTTAATATGCAATTTGAAATATTTCAATTACCGCCAGTAAATTGTTCTTCACAAACATAACGTTTACACAAAACTGTGTATGAGATGTTGTTGTTGTTGTAGTTGTTATTGTTGTTGTCATTGTTATTATTGTTGTGTGTTTGTGTTTTTTTTTATATATTTATTTTTTTTGGATTGGGTTCAATATACGATTCGATTGCATTAACAGAATATACGAAAACAACGAAATTAGTTTAAAATTTGACACGTTTTTTCTTCGATTAGCCAATTTGTTATATTTTAAATGAATACTTAATTAATAATTGAAATTAAATAATGCCTCACCTGCATATTGAAGAGCAGAGAAGGCACAATCTTTTCCATATGCTGTGCCTCCCAAATATTCTCGACCAGATCGTCGGAGACCGTCTTCCGAATGACACCCTGCAATCCCTTGATGCCAGCGAGTCGGAGACTATCCCGCAAATCCTGACTATCGCTGTGGCACATGGACGAGAATTTCGAGATGAAGAAATCGTAGCGTCGATGATACGACGGCGTGTCCTCGTTTATATTGGCAAACTTAACGAACTAGAGGAGCAGAAAAAGCAGCAGATGATTAATGTGTGTGTGTTGTTATCAAGATGGAGCTGAGCTTACAGAATTGGTTGCCATAATTTTTAAATTCGGATTCGAGTCCTCGAGCAGCTTTTGAACCATGCGCAAGAATGATTCCACAAAAAGATTTAGTGTGGTCTGAGCATGACAAGCTTGCAGCAACAGATCCATGGCCTCCATGGCAATCTCGGCCAGTCTGTGGATATAAATAAGTAAATAAATTAACTGTAATAATAAGAGAATTAATTGCTCACTTGTAGCGCTTGCGATTGATGTCTTTGGTGGCCTTCTGGTAGAGATATTCGCCAATACGATCCAGTTTGTCCGGCGAGCTGAGCGAATAGAATGTCAACTTCTCCATATTCGACTTGACCAAGCCATCCTCCGGATTCACTGGGAAAATGTTGTCCACAAGACGCTTGTAACGTGGACGCAGCGCTGAACAGCAACCGCAGCAACCTAGAAGGGCGCAGGGAAAGGCACAGTGATTAGAGGGATTGGGCAGGCAGATGTGAATGCAGCGATAGGTAAACATGACGACGACGTCATCGCTAAGACTGCAAATTTTTCGCTGAGTGTGTTTGAGTTGTGCACTTTGCTAATGGCGAAAAGCGACTGTTTATTGTCAAAGCAGGAATTGGGGCAGCAGGGTGTGACGACCATTTTCCTAGTTCCCATTCGCATTCCCAACCCCACTCCGTTCCCAACCCCAAACCAAAGCCAAAACCTTATCTTATCGCAACTATAATCGTTAAGCGAATTGACCTCTGTCGCGTGATATGTACATTTATTGTGTGTGTGTGTGAGTGTGTGCTCTGTTTTTGTGCGTTTTGCCTTTTGTGGCACATCTTTGGCGCGTGTTGTTGTCGGCTCCTTGCCCCGTGTGTCTTTTCCTCATCATTCGCCGCACTTTGATGGCGTCATTCTCGTTTCGCTTTGGAGGTCAGACTCTCGCTCCCCCTTTAAACCATATATCTAACTCACCAGGCATGTTTGCTGACTATTTGTTGCTGTTGTTTTTTTATCGCAACGTTAGAAGATAAACGCTAGCGATAATAATAACTATGCTGCCTTTGCTTATGTTTTATTTGTCTGCTCGAAATTTTTGTTTTTCTTTTATTTTTCGCCGAGTTGCCAGCCTGTTGGATTGCCGGTCTGGCAGCGCATTTGGCATGAAGTTGGCTGCACTGTTGCATTAACAGCTGGCGATAATAAAAATGCTGTCCGTTGTCTATTTGAAATCTTTGTTTTATTTTCATATTGCATGAAGTTGTCTTAAATACTGCCTATGCCTAATAATATTGTCACCTCGAAATCTCTGTTTGTTTTGCCAATCTGGCAAGGCATATGACATGAAGCTGGTTGCGTTGCACACTTAACATCATTGCTCCACCACGTTAACAGTTGTGCGCCTAATTTAAATGCGCCTGTTGTGTTAAATTTATTTGTTTGGTTTTTGTTTTTTCTTTTTGTAAAATACTTACAACTGGGATCGGTGCATTTTTGTACGAAGCTATCGAAGAACTCGGGCAGTTCGGGTGGCTCAAAGCAGCAGCGAATTAGCGCCATTTAATTAATCACTTATTAGTATGTGTGTGCATGTGTCTAAATGGTTTGTTTAAGTCAGCTGTTGCTGCGTAACGGGAATAAAGCTCTCGTATTCACTTGTGCTCGAAGCTTTTAATCATATCTATGTATATAGACATAAAGTATATAGATACACACGTGTCTTGTTATATATAAACTTTCTATATAAAAATAATTACATGGAGTGGAGCAACGTTTGACATTAACAATAATAGAATTAACAAATCAATACGCCTATGTTGCATAAATAGTTTGACACCAAATATGCATAATTATTGCCAAAATTCACATTTTTAACAGTTAGTTATTTATCTCAAATTTATCTTTTTGAATGCCTTCACTTCTACGCGTCCTTGGACCAAATACAAAACATTTGCAAACTTTGCTGCTGCGAATCCGAACAAATACTGAATGTGAAAAAAGTTGCGCTACACTTGCCAGGCTTCGCGTGTCTAAGAGAGCTTTCAAATATGAAAAGCTCAAGGGATGCGTTAGACGTACGGTATTAATACATCCATGCAACAGCATGCTAAGAAAGAGCTTTTACCTGTTTGGCATTTACCGTTACCAATTGCACTTGAACTCGAATTCGGCGTCGAACAGGAATGTAATCGTGAGCCGAATGACGACGACCACTTGATTCTGTTAGCGTTGGCGCCGAGAAAAAATAAATGAAAAAACTGATATGGCGAATGCTTCTTCTTCACACGACAATTTCGTGCGTTGACAACTTTATTAAAGTTAAATGGACTCCTTGACGCATGCGATTGTGAAGAGACAGAGAGAGGGAGATGGGTGAGAAAAGTGTGAAATGAACGTGGGACGAATTCAGCATTTGGTGCTTTATAGTTGCTTGACCGTTGAAGACGATGACGATTGATGATTTATTTGTATATAAATATATATATATATATATCATACATATTTTTTTCATTTTTTGATTAATTACTGTGATATTCAAATTGAAGTGTGTGCGTGTGTTTGTGAATTATATTATTCGGTTTGCTACCTGCTGAAGTATCTGCCAACGATTTGCTTTGTTTATGACACTTGCTAGAATGGTTTCATACAAACGCCTTGGGGATTAAGCGCTTCTTATTCACAGAACTCGTATTCAAGATGAATTAATTAGTGAAGCCGACCAACAACAGCGGCAGCAGCAGCAGCAGCAGCCACTGCCAGTGTAATGACTTGTGATGGAACGCAGCGAGCGATTATTATAACTGGCCGAGATCGTGATTGATGAGCTGGGTGTGTGTGTGGAGACACCCTATTTGCCTCACTGCCTCCTGACTGCCTCCTTGGACTTGGGAGGTTGGCATCTCTTCTCGCCTCACGCTTACTGTTTGTTTTTCCTACACTCAGAAAAACAAAACCTCCCTACATTTTAGTTAATCACCCAAAAAAGAGCAAGTTTTTCAGTTTGTCGATTTAGGGCGTGTCTTTCTAAATTGTAGACATTTTTTTCGTAGTATTTACAAATGAAATATAGACAATAAGTTTTCCTATATTTGCAAATTAGATCTAAATATTTCGAATATATGTGAGTTTTTTTCTGAGTGTACGCTGCCAACACAACTGTGTTGAGCGTGTCTGTCAGCTTTTGCTCGCTCACAGAATTTCCATATTTATATTTGCTTGTCTTGCAAGAAGAAGAAGAAGCAACAGCTACAAACAGCGAAGAATGTTTGGGCGAGCTGGTTTCACTTGTTTACATCGCTGTTGATATGACAAAAACTGAGCCAGCACCAGCACTATGAGTGCTAAGCTCTCTCTGTCTCACGCTCTGAGAGTACGCAAAGAAGAGAGAAATGCCGGCTACCTGTTGCGCTGCATGCCTGTGCCTGACTGCTACAGCACATTAAGCTCTCAGCGCGTATTGAGCTTTGCTCTCTGCTCGCGAGCTCGCTTCACCAGAGTCGAAGTTCGAAGTCACAGAGATCGTGCTCGTCGGCTCAGTCGGCTTTTAGACGTGACGGTGTTCACCTGGCTGTGAACCCAAATACGCCGTGCGTTCCCTCTCATCATCACCCACCTCGTTGGTGTGTGTTTGTGTGCATTTTTTGTGTGTGATTTACAACGATTCATATATATGTACAAATACGAACTGGCCAGCGCCGTGCCCAGCTGCTAACTAACCGTCGCCCCCACCACCAACCTACCTCTTATTGCAATTAGGAGAACCGATAGCAAACAAAAAAAAAACCCCAACTGTTTCTCCATCTGTCTCCTCATATAAACCCCTCGCACCTACACTCAACCCACACACACATCTAAAAAAAACAAACGACTTTGTGAGCAGTGCAAAAAGCTAAATAACAAAATAAAAAAAACGGCACAAATCGTGATTTTCGCTTAAATTGTGCAAACGATTTTTGGGGTAATTTTCGTACCAAAAAAACCAAAAAAAAAACGACTGTGTTTGATTAACTAATTAAAATACGCAAATCATTGAACGATTTTCCAAAAAGATCGAACAAGTGCAACAAGTTGTTGATTCAACAGCAGCAGCAACAACAACAACAAGTGCAACAAGTATTGTAATTAGAACTGCGCAAATTGCATTTAAACTGAGGTGAGTCTCTGTCTCCAGCTGAATTCATTTATTGTTATTACAAACACAACATGTACAACAAATATATGTAACGTATATTCCTTTGAGAGCAACAAGTACAGTAGAGCTAGCCTAAAAATTACGCTTTACACGCTGATAACCAAATGATTGTAAATTGATCTAAAAACTCCAAAACTAAATGCAGTAATTTATGTACTAAATATTAATAAATAACGTCTTGAATATTTAGTATTAAATTATTTATTACTTTGTACTAAATATTAATAAATAACGTCTTGAATAATTCAATTCTATTTTATGTCAAATCTAATCGCTGATCTCGAGCTGAATGCTGAAGTTTTATGGCCCTAGAATAACATTAGAGCTGTTCCACTTACACAAATCAGTTGCCTTTTTTTATGAATTTTTTTTATTTGTGGGCGAATGTGTGTATATATGTACACATGTGTGCTTAGACTGCCAACGCATTCGTGAGAATTTGTGAGTCATATTTCATAGAGCAAACTAATTAATACACTCACAGAATAGGAATTAAGATCCCCCTGAAAACTAAAAAGTTGTTCTTGCTTTTCAAAATAATTTCTCAATAGAAGAAAGCAGTTTTTTTCTATTATCAGAAATATTCTCTAATATCTAGAAATGCATTTCTAAAAAGTGGAAATGTAATCCCTGATTTTTCGAATAAAATCCTTTCTCAAATTCAGAAAATAGAATTGAAATTTCGCTCTCTCGACTGGTATTTTAGAGTTCAGCTACAATAAGAATTCTCTTAAAGAAAACCGCAATTTTTTGTAAAATTTTAGATCCTAAATTTAAGAAATGCAAATCCCGTTTTTTATGTTGCAAGTAGTTCTCGATATATTTTTTTCTGAGTGTAGTTCTCGATGCAGAACCAATAAGCTGATCTGTAACCCTTTGGCACATAATTGAAGTAATTTCTTGGAGTTCAAAGAGTGCGCAAATTAAGTTAAGACAAATGAGAAATGTGCTCATTGACGACTTTCTTTCTTTGCTTCTTTTGGTTAACATTAGGCCATCTCTATTATTGTTGAACACAAGTCTTTCGTGCTCAGCTGCTCGATCAGCGAGTGCTTTGAATTTGGATGCAAATTAATAACCAATTATAATGTTAATAAAAACGCCCATTATGATGATTATGTTGATAATGATGATGATGATCAAGAAGATGCCCGTCTTTGGTTGTGCCTCAAACGGAAATAGAATTCAGAAGGTCTTACAATGTTGTATCTTTTTTTAAATTTTTTTTGGTTAAAACTTGTAAGCTTTTAGTGAAAGTTTACAGCGTCGTTGGATATTTAAGGGAATGGCTGGTTTTTTTTGTTGAGATTAATGTATCTTCTTTGGTATTTAAAAAAAATGTTGTTTGCCCCGTCGCTCATTATCGGTTCGGCTTACAGTTCTAAGAGGAGCTCGCATTAGCATTGCTAATGTGATTGTGCCTGAAAAATTTGAAATTCGCACAATTTAATTTTGTTTTTTATGATGCACATAAATTTTGTTCTTTTATTTCGTTGCGGAATTTTAATTTAAATATTCCAGAATATGCATACGTAATTTGTTAGAATCAAATAACTTTGCTTACAGCTTTCCTTTTGACTTTATTCGAAGCGTATCAGTTGTTTGACATTCTCCAGTTGAGTTTTATACGAAAAACTATCTAAAATAAATAAATTGGAATACATACAAACTATATGGAAATGGATATAACGAGGCCAATAAAATTGTGCGGATTTCGTGGTTATTTAATGTGGTTCTTCAAGTTGAAAAGTGTGCGCTATGCCCAAATCTCGCTGGTTGTTCTGGGCGATCTGCTGACTTTGGCCAGTATATATCCCTCGCACTCGCTGCATATATGGCGTCCCTTTCTGACTTGGAGACGCTAAGCGAGAGCAGAACTTGGAGAATTTAAAGAAATTGGTACATTTTTTATATGTATAATTCTTGTCAGTTATCGGGTCTCTTCTTAACCTGGAGAGAACCTGAACAAGATGGAAAAGAACTTAAAACTTAATGAGCAAATACGAATTGCAAAATCATATATATTTTATATACTATATATATATTGATTTTTATATCTATATTTAATTCAATGATTGTCCTGGGTAATTTACCTCAACTGGAAGTAAATTCCGCATATTTTATATATCGTATATATATCTATATTTATATATTGATGTACATGTATTTATTTATTGACTTGTCCACTGGCTACGTGGGAGCATTTCGAGAGCATGCCAAACTTTAGCTTCAGTTCAATGCCAATGCCAAAATGACGTCATGCAACGACTGCATGTAAGTATTCCCTGTGTGTGTGTGAGTGTAGGTGTCTCTTCGATCTTTCAGCTAAAAAAGAACACACGTATCGTATTATTCGTATTATATAGACGGAGGGCCAGCCCGTTCCGTTCCTGTGGCTGTTGCTGTTGCTGTCTGTGTGTGTCTTCAAACGCTCCGGCAAATTAACTCGACGCACACATTTTGTGCTCATTAAAAATTTCGAAAGTTGCGCATTTTTTTGCTGCGGTCCGAATTTTGTCGACGTCGTCGTCTGGAAATAAACGTCAATTTAAAGGAACCTGTGCAAAAGCCAGTGCCAAGCAGCAAGCAACAGCCAGCAACAAGGGGTTAAATGCACACACACAAAACACAACAAATTGAAAATTCTCAAAAAAAAAGAAAAAAGAGAATAATAAATAAAAGCAGCAGCTTTTTGTGGATGTGGCCAAAAATGGTTATACAGCCTTGCCTTGTGCGCTGTCCTACGGCTTGTTTCATTTTTATTTTTTGTTTTTTTGGAAGCTGTGTTTATTTTTATTTTGATTTTGATGTTTTTTGT
This sequence comes from Drosophila silvestris, assembly GCA_035043445.1. NCBI lineage: Eukaryota > Metazoa > Arthropoda > Insecta > Diptera > Drosophilidae > Drosophila > Drosophila silvestris. The sequence continues at coordinate 1,348,338 of JAWNMZ010000170.1, read as the reverse complement.
CTCGGTTTTTGGTTGATATTCATGTGCAGGCTGCCGTTTTTGGTGTGCATGCGTCAAGGATGATTTGTTTTTTAAATGCATTGAGGCATTGAGCCAGCAACATTTTAGCAGTTTCTTATTTATATATGTATATTTCGTCTTTTTTTTTGCGCGCGCTCATAAACTTCTGGCTTTGACTCATTTAGCACCTACAACGAACCCATAAAGAAAAGAGAGAAAGAAAGACAATCAGCATTAAAGCATGCCGCTGTCTAACATCACACTTATTCAACTATTTTTAATGTGAATTGTGAATACATTTGGCTGGCCTGAATAACACTCGTTCAAATATTTAAAATGAATTGTGAACATTTACATTTTGCGTGTTGTTTGGCATGTTGCGCACAAATATAAACAAATTGCCATTGCGCTAGTGTTTGTTTTCTTGTTGTTGTTGTTGTGTGTTGCCAAAGTGAATAAGGCTGCTAATGAATGAATCGCTGTCGTCCCGTGACCTTACCTAATCGTTTGGGACGCATCTGGCCGGCAATACAACATTCACTTTCGTGCATCGTGCAGCTTTTAATTGCCCAAGGGGCACGCACAGCAATCGAAAGCAAAAAGATAAAATAAAACTGAAATCAAAATCCAAAAAAAAATTAAGGCACAAAAGTCTACCAAATGCCGTAATCGGAATGAAAGACGCAGCAGCGTTGATTTAATGGGCTTCAACGAAATGTTGTTGTTAAACTGCTCGCGTTTGATTTGTTAGCCAAATAGGCCACAAAAAAAGACAAACACTTATTTAACTAACTTGGTCTGGCATTGAGCTCTTGTTGAGCGGAAGTTGATCGGTCAATTGAACGGTAAAACGCATTTGACACTTGACAAAGCATTGTTGCGGAAGTTAAAACACACTCAGCACACTCAACATTTACGACATAAAAGCCCAATTAGGCCGGCAATGCGAACACTATCAAACACACTACTTATCATCAGCTCAGCGCCTGTCCCCCTCTGGCCCCCTCCCCTCGTGGCCTGCTCTTGTGGCCTCCCTTTTGTGAGGCGTAGAGAGTAGAGTATCGGGTGTCAAGTGTTTTTGGACTTTGCTGTGGCATTGGCAGGTGCAGACTCCGACTTGCAATACGACGCCCTGGGAACGCTAATCGTAGATTTAGTTGTCCAACATCAAAAACTAAGCACGGATAATACCCTGTAATGTTGACCAATTGCTATGTGGGCCATAACATTGGCAAACTGATACGAATTTCAAAATCTAGGCCTTTGGCTAAGGTTTGAATCTCGATTAATACTGCATTTAAAGTTAGCAACGAAATTCTGGCTCGAAATTCTTATTGGACTGCCAAAAAATGGATTCATAATGGGGTAACATCTATTCCCAGTCATAACTTTTTTAATTGTGATTCGATTGTAAAAAACCTGGACTTTTTAGTTGTTATATGATCTCTAGAATAAAACTACATTCACATTAGAATAAATTGTATCCCAAAAAATCCATTTAAGAACATTTGCGAACTTTCAAAGTGTCCCCACTCAGAATATTTATGGTTGATATGCCATTAGAAAACACATTCCAGCTATTCCAATTAAAAACACAACTATTACTCATAAATGTATAGGATATTTATTAGTCCAGCTGCCAACTTAATTTGTGTTTGCCTCAGCCTACAGCAAATCTGCGATGGCAGAATGGATCGAATCGAAATCAATATATTTGGGGCGTGCATGATGTGTTGGAGCCGAAAATGCTTTCAATGAAGTCATTAAATTGATGTATTGACTGCTAGTTTTGCCGATGGGCCTGCTTAGCATTGGCTTTCAGCTTTCAACTCGAGCCAATTATGAGTTTCCGAGAATTTCGTTGAATTCCTGAAAATTTCTCTTGGCTAGTCTGCAGAAACATTTTGGCCAATTGGTGGAGCGTGGGTCGCTTGACGTGATTTGATGTCATGATGTCATTTGCTCAACAAAAGTCAAGTTGTCATTTAGGTGTTGTGTGTGTGGCTGTTTTATGATGACATTGACTGCTGCACTCAAATGGAGATTCATGCATACAAATGAGATCTGAAAGTGACCGATTATGGCAATAGTTATTGTGAGCTGGTTTCCCAGTCCAATTTTACTGTTAACGATAATGGGCGTTCAAAATGACAGAGCTCTCGTCTATCGGCCAATTGGCAAATGTGTCCCATCAAAGCAAAATTTGTAACGCTTTCATAATGTAATGCGGCCAAAATTATTTTATTTTGAGACATTCATTACACAATGCGTGTTGAAAATAAAATATATTTGTTGTAAGTAATGTTGAAATTGAGTCACTGCTTTGTATGCCTTGCCAATTGCGTATCTTGTCGGTCAACAAACAAACATTTAACGGCAGCTGCATATCAATGAATCTGATCTGTTTTGAAATTCAACTTGCTCTCAATATATCTATTTTTATGCACATTGTGTTGTGTAGAATGTAGACTACAAGCTGCCCATAATGATGAGGCGGAGAACGAAGAGGAAGCCCCGGAAGAGTTATTTTGCTCCCGCCAGGAAGAGATTTAGCTCTCTGAGAAGCTCCCATTTTAGCCGATCTATCGCATACAAATAATATATGATAATATACAAATAAATATATGAAATTATATGAATCTATAAACTAACTAAAATGTTTGTACAAGTGAAATCTTATAAAATAATTGTTTGATAATAATATAGGTAACAAGAAAGCTAATATAAGAAATCTTGACACATTGAAAATAACACGCTGGAAATAAGACAAACTTTTCTAAATTTGATCAAAATCCACCATAAAATTTAGAAAGCCACAAGCTTTTTTCTTTGAGTGTACGATTGCGAAATTCATAACTGGCTGCACTCACTTTTGATTCAGTCTCCCGGCTAGTGTCAATAAATTGAGCAGAATCCAAATTGATCCTATAGACGACAACCGGTCTTACCTAACCTAAGCGATGTTGTGTTGTAAGGCTGCTTTGCCTTTCTATCAATCAAATCACAAAACTGATATCGCTGCCAGCTAATAATAATTAGTCTAAGATTGCTGCCAAAAATTTGCATAAATTAATATATTAACGCAGCTACCGCTAGACTAGCCAGCTAGTTGCCTTATTTTGGCTTTAATTAACCCGGCAGCGACAGATTTGGGCAACACTGTAAAAAAGTGAAACTCTGCAGTACGGTGGGGCTTATGCAAGACGGAAGATGGGCCACAGCTTGATTATGATTAGCTGTTGGTTTTCTTGTTGCTGTTGTGCCAGAGACCCAAAGAAAACATTGCATGCAAGGCGCCCTTTTTCCCATTGCATGCCGCATGCAGCACTTTGTTGCATGAGCATTCAGACATCAGCATCGAGCATCGAGCAACGGGCATCGAGCAACGGGCATCGGGCATCGGGCATCGAGCATCAGGAATTCAAGTGCCAAGTGCCGATTCGTTTTCGCTGCTGACCTTTGCCACCATCAACATTAACGTCAGCGTCAGCGTGGAGCGCTCTTGCCGGAAATCTTGCACGGCTGGCAGATGCAACCAAGCTGTAAACTCTAAGCTACAAGCTGTAGTTGCAACCGAAATCGAAATCGAAACTGACACCCCCTAGTCAATAGACGACAGACGAGGGTCCGGAGTCGAGAGGAGCGAGTGGGTTTCGTGAGAGCAATTCAGCGAGAGAAAAAATCGACTGCACACAGAAAAAATCGACCTGAAAATTAGAAAGTTTCTCTTGATTTTAGAAATAATTTTTCTTAAAATTATAAAGTCTTAAAAAAACACATTTTTTTCTTCTTTTTTTTAAATATTTTTTATTATAAATAAATGCAAACACTCAATTTAAAAGAAAATCCTTTCGGAAATTCAGAAAATAGTAAAGAAATTTGCTATCTGGGCTGCTATATAAGAGCTTATTGTTAAATCTTAAAATACTAATGCTTAATTATAATTTATATGAATTCTTCTCCGTACACACACTGAAATCAAAACAAATTAATTTTAGATAAATCCACACTAAAATTAAGAATTTCGAATTCTGGTTTTTAGCAAGAAACAACCTTCAATTTTGGCAATTTACTTCCTTGGCGTCAAAAGTATTTCGAATTCTTAAAATTCAGTGCGACTTTTTTGCTGTGTGTGGCTGCAAAACAAAAGACTCAGGCAACGAACTTGGCTCATAACTATTTGCTCAGTAATTGCGCACAATTTTCGATTCGATTTAATTGATAAATAAAATACGTTTTCCCAAAAAAATATAAAAAACTCACACCGAGTCCACAATCAAGGGCCAGCTCAGCATCATTTTGAACAGCGACTGCTGATGATCGATCGCTCTTACGCTTGAGTGTATGTGTATCTATTCGATACGGTGCCTAATTGATTTCTGCACAGGTTAAAAGTCGCACAGTTGGCAACTGTGACATGGAAAAATGGCACAGCGGTCGATAGCATACTTTTTTTTTGGTTTTTTCTTTTTGTTTTTTGTTTTTTCATTAGGTTTACATATATAGTATACTCTCTGGGTTAATTATTGTATTATGGCTGCGAGAAAAGTGAAATTTATACATGCTGAGAGAGCAGCGCGAGTTAAAAGCCGCATTAATCATGCCATTACCCATTAAACATGAAATTGATTTACCATCATTCTTTAAACACATTTATGCTGAAGATTGCCTCAGCACAACTTGCAATTACCTTATGCTACATAGAGGACTAGATGTTGGGGGACACCTACACTCCAGGTCAGTTGCATAGGGCTAAAATCAGCAATAGACTAAACGCTTTTTAGTTCTATTCTATGCTGATCTTCGTATTCATTTGTTATACACTGGGTAAATTGATAAGCGTATAATGATGTTGTGCTCAAGTATGTAACAGGCAGAAGGAAGCATCGGCGACATATACAGCATATATATTCATGATCAGCATCAAGGGTCGAGTTGATGTAGCGATGTCGTGTCTCGATCTGTATAATATTAGGGAATAAAAATATAATATATTTAAATAGGTGGGCTTAGAGTATTTTGTACGAGCCGCACTCGACTCGACAACATTATTACTTGTTCACAAATATTTTCTATTATTAAGTTTTGCTACCATATCCGCCTGCCCCATTGAGCTGTCGCGTGGTGTACAAGTATTATACAAGTCTTTTAAGGCGAAGGCAAAGAAATTGCCACAAAGGCGCAAAACATGCAATGTAATGCCGCCGAGATTAACCTTCTAACATACATAATAAACTAAATATGTAGTCATAAATAAAGAAAAAAACGTAGCTGCTTCCTAGTATAGAGTAGTTGTTGTTGTTGTTATAGTTGTAGTTGTAGTTGTAGTTGTAGGCGACGAGATACAGTTTAGTGAGCTAACAAAGCGTGAAAATGACAGCGTGCTCAAGCACAATGCCATCTCACAGTGTAGGTAGCGAGGAGGGACAAAGGGAGGGGGTCCAGTTTTGGGGGCACTGCGACTGACGACTGACGATGCCAAGATTGACGGACGACCATCAACGGGGCAGGCAGCAAACAAAACGATGACAAAACAATATGCGAGAGCGGATACGAGAAAAAAGAGCTGACATTGCAATATATATATATATATATATATATATATATATATATAGATATATATATATATGTATATGTGTGTGGGCGCTTGAACGGATGTGCATGGCATTAGAAAAGAAGAAGAAGTCGAAGTTGTCACGTTGTCCGCGCGATGTGCGCGTAGATATGCAATATAAGCTCTAAATGGGAGTAGCAATTACAAATTTCTTTTGTAAAGCGCAAAAATGAATCAAGGGAATTTAGTTGTAAAAATCGGCGACCAGCAGCCTGATCAGTAAACAGAAAAGACCAGAACAGCACAGAGAGGAGCAACAGCCTCGCGCTGTTCTAGCCGTCTGCATGTCCACTAGAAATGCCTGTCTCGCTGTCTGAGTGCCCCAATGCAGCGGCATCCTCACTCACAGATGCCTGAGCATAGATATCGAAATGCAATTAAGTATTTGCCAAGTCGGCAAATGGACGTTGCAGCAGCAGCAGCAGCAGCATCAGCAGCAGCAGCAGAGGAAAGCAGAGCGCCACCAACAAAGCCAAAAGGCGGCACGCATGGAAAAATGCGCTCCAGACAACACAAGGCACTAGGGAGGACTGGATTGGACTAGCCGGGACTAGCCGGGACTGATCGGGACTGGCTCCACCGGGAGCAGAGAGTCCCGGCCACAGCTTTGCATAACTTTGACGTCGGCTTCTCGATGGCTGCTTTGGCTGCTGTGCTGAGCCTTGGGGCTTGGCCATACTTACAAATTGGACTACACCTTCATTTTCACTTCGGCCGCAAAGGCCGCGCTACACTCAGCAAAACTGGATTTTAGAAACCTTTTTAATTCACATAGTGAATTTCTAGAATTGAAACCAGTGTTTGCATTTCTTAATTTCAGTGTAGATGTTTCCAAACAAATAAAAGGTATATCTAATTTCCCTAACAGAATTCTTACTTTTATATTATTTTTAAACATTATTATTTTAAGATTCACAATAAATTCATATAAGTTAATTGGAATAGCAGCTGAGGGGCAAATTTCATTATTTGGCTTTGAATTTCTACATTCTAAAATCATCATATTTTTGGGATTATTGAGTTAAAACAACCTTTCTAATTTTAAGAAAATGTTTTCTTATATTTGGCAATTCTTTCTACAAACAAGAAACGTTCTAGTAAAGGGTACTTTCTCGCTCAGTGTATACTCAAGAGATCGGACTTAGACAGAGAGACAGACTCAATTTCTGTTAGCTGCTTTGGTTGTGTTCGACTTGAACCTGAACCCAGCCGCAGAGGTCAGCGAGCAACTGGCGCTGAGAACACACGCAAAGTGGGCGAACGCGTTGTTTCTTTGCTTGTTGCTCGTTCGATATTGTCTCGCTGCCTCCCTGCCTCCCTGCCTCGTCCAACAAAACTGATGTTGCCGCACTTTTGGTTTCACTTGACACGGTCGTTACAATGGGCGGAGGAGGAGGGTTTGGCTGGGCTGGGTTGGGTTGTTTAGTTGCCGTCATTATGTTTGCTGATTGTCTTTTTCATACTCATTCGCAATGTCAAAGTTCAAGTTCAGAGCCATTATTATGCTTGGCTCCAGACTCTAGACTCTGAGCTCAGAGTCAGAGAGAGATAGAGAGAGAGAGAGAGAGAGAGAGAGAGAGAGAGAGAGAGAGAGTGTGTGAGAAAGAGTGAGTGAGCGCTTGTAATTGTATAATTTAAAATAATTTGTATAAAATTAGCTACACACTACGCAATTGTGACTGAAATTATATACAAATTGCGTTACGTTTGCTAATTGAATGCTGTTTATGTTTTGAGCTCTGTAGCTCCACCATTAAGCCTAATTTTTGGGGTGAGACTTGCTGTGTTTCCCTAGGCTAGCACATCTTTTTTTGGCTAAGACTTTGAGTTTTTTTCTGATTGGTCTGGTATTTTTATTTAGTATTCTTTGTCTGTTCTTGCCATGCATTCAGAAAACAATATATATATAGTATAAAACATATAAGTCAAATTCCTTCCTAATCAAAAACGAAAGCTATATCAATTTTCTAGCCTTACAAAATAATTTGTTAACATGCAAACAAAATTCTAAATAAAAATTAGAAAGGCTTTTTATTATTATTAATAATAAATGTATAAAAACTTAGAAGGTTCTTCCGGTTTTTGGAAGTAATATGTATATAAATATAAATATGTATATATATATTCTATATATGGATGTACGCACAGAGCTCCTACGCTTCGGAGCGCTGCAAATTGTATGTTTATTACACCTTAATAATGCGTGTTTACAAACAAATCACGTTCATGGCGCAATCAACGCGCAACAATCGGCATCGGCATCGGCATCTGGCCAACATGGGCAACCACCTGGTTGTTGGGGGCTACAAGGAATTGGCAGTCTTCGTCTTCGTCTTCGTCTGCGTTGTTGCTGCATGCATGCATGCTGACTAGTCAGCTTCCCATCAATGTCAGAGCGCACGCATGGCCACTCAAATTATATGGTAAAGGATTTTTATTGGCAGCTCCAAGCGTTTTGCGTACCCGCTCCAACTCCAGCTGGGCACAAACAGACACACAGACAGACAGACAGACACGAGGTTCTACTAGTCATGATCATTGACGTCTAGTTGCTCGATTGCTGCTCAGTCTCTCTAGCCCCCCTCTCTCTCTCTCTCCCATTCTCTCCCTCTTTCTCTCTCTCTCTCTCGTTCTCTCTCTGTGTGCTTGTTAGATTGGAGAGCTGTCCTGTCTGTAAGTAAGCCAGTAAGTGAATGGGCAGGCAGCCTGCATTGATGTCTATCTGTGCTTCTCTTCGGCCAGCTACACTCAGAAAAAATAGGAGCTGTAGTTTAAAAATTCACCATACTTTTGGCGCCAAAGTTAGCATACCTTATTATTCGAAGGGTTCTCTTTGCATTCTTCTTTTTTCTTCATGAAAAATACGTCTAATGTTCATAATAAATAATGGAATACACTTAAAAACTTTTTCTCTCGCATATTAAGAAATTCTTAACAAAAACTCGAAAAATTATCTAGCATGTGCGATTTCCTATATTTAATTTTTCATTTCTACTTTTTGTACATTTATTTTTTAACTATCGAAACCACTTTAAAAATTTTAAGAATTATTTTTTCGAATATTTTAGAATTTTTTTTTAATTTGGGATGAATTATTTCAAATAATAATATGAAATGAATGAAAACATTTAAGAAGTTTTATTTGTTTCTGGGCAATTTTTTGTTTAACATTGATATAGTTTTCAGGGCGATGTTCGTTTGTTTTTCTGAGTGTAGCCGGCTGGCTATGATTACGACTCGGCCCCTGACCAGGTGCCATAATGGGCATGCATTTTCTACCCATTACGAGAGAGAGGGAGATAGTGATAGAGAGCGAGAGCGAGAGGGAGAGGGAGAGAGAGCTGCGCGGTTTGGGTGGGTGCGTGCGTGCGTCTGCAGCGAGGCGCTATAAAGACTGGGGGACGATTGGAGGAACGATTGGGGATCGAGTAAGTGGGATACTTGGACTCATTGGCTGCGCCTGCTTAGCGCACTTGCCTGGGTTGCCTGGCTGTAAGGTTGCAAGAGCAGCACTCGTGTGCGCATGTGCGGCACATCCTCGGGCATAATGCATTGTTTAAATAGAGTTTTGGTTGTCTCGCATTCAAATATGAATATTATCGCGTTTGCTTAATCGCAATCAACATATTTTTTTGCATGGCGGCCGCAGGACACACCCAAATGTCGATTCTTGGAGGGGGGGGGAGGACGTGGTAGATAGTACAAATAGAGTGCTGCCCATGGTTCTCCCCACATCCGCTTCGTATTGATATTCGTTGCCAGACTCGACTCCAATCGGTGCCACTTCATCCAATCCAATTGCCAATTCAAAGTCGCTCGCATGTGACAATGACAATAGTCAAGAGTAAGACTCGAATTAAATATATACGTATGTATATATATAATATCGTATGCAGACAAAAAACACCCTCATAATGTCTTTGTTGTGCGTGTGTGTGTGTGTGTGTGTGTTTTTGCTCCGGCTAACAGGCGTAACTCAAAACAAACTTGATTCGCTCTGCCCACTTCGTATTGCTCTCCAACTCCGCCAACCGTTTGCGTTTGCAGCTTTACAATGATTTTTAATACATTTTGGGATTCCGATTCAGAGTCATTGGCTTTTTATTAATTGGCAATTATTCTTTCCACTGCCGCCTGTCTGCTTGTTTACTTTTTATTATATTTTTTGCGTTCATTTCTAATTTCTTATGGTTTTATTGCGTTGTCTGCGGCACATTAAATAACTGACTCTCTGATGAGCTCTCTTTTGTTTTTTTTTTGTTTTTTTTTTGCTTTGTGATAAATCTGCTGCTTTGATTTAATTTTAATCACACTTTCGCTGGCGCATGCCAAGTGGCCATTAATAAGGCAATTTAATAAATTTGATTTATTTAAGTAACACACCAAACCAACAAACCAACAAAACTTAACCAGGTCGCAGTTAATGAGGTGCAGAGAGTCTAACAAGCAAAACATGCAACAACAAAAACAACAACAACAACAACAACTTTAACAGCAATCAAACAAACAACAATAATAAGTACAACATTTGACATTTGAGACTTGTCTTTTTCTTCTTCTTTATTTCTATATTCGAATTGCAGTTCGACACTTTGACAGCCCCATAAATATTTTGATATTTGATATCACCTCATCAAAAGCGACTGTCAAATTGAGCATAACTTAAAACAAATCCAAATAAAAGAAAATGCCCGGAACAGCTGCTTAACACTTTTCCAAAAGCCAAGTGAGAAATTTAAAGCGACGCAAGAGAAAATTGGTAAACCATAAGATCAAATCTACAACAAACCCATCAGAAAGCCAGCAGAATGCCGCCGCAACCTCAACAAATGCCTGGAACAACAACTGCAACAACTGCAACTGCAACGGCAACAGCAAATGGCGGACCACGTGTCAGCTTCAATCGAGATGTACACGTGAAGCGCATAGGTCAGTGTGTTGTGTTTAAGGCATATAACCTCAAAGAATAACCACAACACACACACACACCATACACACACACGCACACTCACCCAGACTTGCATAAGTGTAAGCTGCTGCTTTTAATTAAAAACTACAAAACATTTCATTCAGTAACTTTCTGCCAGACTAAAACAGCTCCAGCAATAAGTTGCATATATTTAAGTATAATATATACATATATTAACAGCTGCGGTCAAAATAATAATAGCGCTGCTTCATAAAATGCAGATTCTTAATATTTTCATAGATACTTTAATCATCCCTCTTGGATATAACTGCTCTCATATTTCTTTTAGTTTACCTATTTATTATGTTTATCTTCGGATCTGTTTAACTAAGTCGAAATATTTACAATTTAACTCTAAGCACCATCGCAATATGGTGATTATTTCTAATGAGAGCAATGAAAGCAAATACTAAACAGAGTGAAAAGAATCCACACATCATATCTAGTTTTTAGAAATATTATTTAGCCTCAGGTAAAGTTAACAAAAGATTCATATTTATTTCAGTATTTTCTCTGAGTTTTTCTTTGTTTATAATTTTATAGCTATGCCAATCTTCAGCGTTGATTGCTTGTGTTCAGATTAAATTTTAATAATTTTCGAACTATATTTTAAGTATTTTTTGTATGTTTAAATTACCATTTATTTTGACCGCAGCTGTATATACTAAAACACACATACACACATTCGACACATACACATGTAGACGGGCTAATTTTGGTCAATCAATGCCGCTAACAACCCACGCCGAAAGCAACAAATGAACATGACTACATAATTCAACTAACTAATTAACTGGGCAGTCGCAGTCACAAAATAACACTCACAACAGCTGCTGACGTTCTGAGATGATGATGATGGTCAGACAAATCGGGCAAGCGAATCACCTTCATTTGGCTGCTAAATGGGCAACAGCAACAAAAACAACATAGAACAATAACTGCAACCAACAAACAAAAGTTGACATTTGGGCATCCATCAATTGCATTATTTGATGATGATATTGATTGCCTGCCACACAGCATGTGAACCATACATATTACTTATACTATTTATATATATATATATATATATAATATTTATATATATTTAGATATACATAGTAGGTGGGCGAGTAAGCCAGAACGAATGCCAAAAGCAATGCTCGTAACAATGCCGCCTCAACAATAAAATGTAGTTTACCTTGAGAGCGCTCGAGAGCACTCACACACACACACACACACACACACGTACAGAGCAAGCTATAACTATTTTAAATAAGTAGATATTTTATAAGGCATTACAAGCAGCAAGCAGGCCACACTCTCTGTTGCACAAAGTATCACTTTGCACATCAGCCAACAAAAACAAAGACAAAAACAAAAAACTCATCAGTGGCACTCGCATTAAAAATATGCCCAGTAAAAAAACACACACACAACTGGCTGCTGCTGCTGCTGCAACTGTCTGTTTGTCTCCGGAGTCGACTACATTATTATTGTTATGATTATGTCTGGCAGCAGAGACAGCAACAGCAACAGCAACAACAACAGCAACAGCAACAAGAACAAGCGACGCAATTTAATTGCTGGGCAATGCGATTTATCCCAAAGCCGGCATGGAATTTATGGCGACTGTCTGAAATGAAGAAATTAAAAATTGATTATGACAAAAGCGGCACAAATGTAAATTATTTAGCTAGCTTTAATAGATGCGTCTGTGCACAGAGTGGCCTTCTCATCTTCCTCCTCTTCCTCCTCCTCTCATACTCTCTGTCTCTGTCTCTGTTTCATACTCAGGCCATATGTAATTGGCATGCCACGTTCGTTGCCTGAGTCTTTTGTTTATTGTTCTTGTTGTTCTTCTTTTTTTCGGGCAACTTGAATTTCCTTATGAGCTATTCTCGCTGCTGCAGTTTTTGCTCACAGATATGGTCTGATCTGATTTGCTACGTAATTAAAATAAACTATTACTCAATTATTTATTTTGTTAACCATTTTGGCTTAGTTTAATTTGTGTTCGTGGCCTTGGCCGCAAGTCCAAAAGGTTGACAATTGAAAGGCAAATAATTAAGAAATTCAATTAAAAACTAAACATTTTTTAAATGTTTTCTATTTTGGATCGACGAGACATTTTAATCAGATTAATTCACTGACATTTTGAACATCTTAAAGTCCCATCGTCAAACGGCAAAGAATCAAGAAACTAAATAACAAAATAAAAAAATGGTTCTCGCATTAGATTGACGAGGCATTTTAATAAGATATATGCTCTGACTATTATCTTATAGTCCTAGTCAAGATCTAAAAACGGCCAAGGCGCCAGCGTTTAGCATTTAACGACATAGGTCGTCATCTGTAGTAGTTAAGCATAATGTTTTAAATGACTTCGTTGTTCACATGCAAATTGAGGCAATTATGTGAGAAAACACAGATAAAGATGATGATTTAATTTCAGCTCACTTACGTACACGTATCTACGTCTATATATATATATATATACGCACATATTTGAATATATGAGCTGGCTAATTTCAGTCAATTTTTGTGCGATCTTTGACTTTACAGACGAGCAACTCACAATGCTGTTGACAAGTCAACAAAAACAATAACAAACTCTGGTATGAGTCTGAGTGTGAATATGAGTGTGAGTGTGAGTGCAGATCTGAGTGTGTGTACATCTCGCGGGCAACCTTGCGAAGCGACCAAATTTGGCAACAACGAGTCGCGCTCAGCTGCAAAGGCTACCAGCTGCCAGCTGCCATATGTAGTTTAAACTGTTGTTGTTGTTGATGTTATTATTAGTGCTTTTATTATTTTGTATTTTGATGCTGCACTTGCTCCGCACCGGAGGGCAGGACAAGTGTGAATGCACTTGAACTCGCCGGGATGACATAATCTCTGCTGTGGCCGACTGCAGAGTTCCATAATGCTGCGCGGCACTTAAATCGATTCCATATTATGGCATCTGATCTTGCAACAAGTGTTGTTAAGGTAGCCATAATTGGCTAGCCCCCATGTGGCCAGCTGGATCATGATTACGTAATATTCGCTTGCAATTTGCAGCGGAATTAAATAAGCTTTCTTAGCGGGGCTGCCGTTTGCTCCGTATTATTATTTTATTTGCTTGCTACTGTATTTTATACATAATGTATTTTAATGAGATGCTCTCATATCCATATATTTTCATTAATTAATTAAAACAGAAAAAACGTTTCCGACTCGTGCAATTTTCTATACCGTTTTGCTAGCTGTGCTTTTTAATTTGTGGCCAAGATTTGAATTTGATTAGCTCATAATTAGATAACCTGCAACAATGATAGAGTTGAGCAAACAAGTTTTTGTCGTTTTATAAGTTATATATATATGCCCGATCACCATGACTAGCCAAGTCGATATAGGCTTATTCGACTGCCTGCCTTTTCCTGCCTGCCTTTTTCTATGCAAACTAGTCTCTTAATTTTAAGGCTATTTTGTTCAAGCTTGGCATATATCCTTCCAACTGCTGCAGATTGTACATATATCATAGTCGGCCAGATCCTCCTTAGCAATTTTTTTTATTTACTTATTATTTCTTTTATGAACAACTTTGTTGTTAAAATAGTTATCCCAAAAACAAAGTCATTAGTTTTGTGTGTTATTATGCTAACTACTTTAACATGTAGACACAATTGTTGGCTTTTCTAAATTAATAGTGAATCCGAATTTCACGGCAATTTAACAGCGATCTACAAGGGTATTTAAGCTTCGGCGTGTCAAAGACAGGCATTCTGTACTTGTTTATGCCAACATTGTTTGTTTGTTTTTCTATTACGCAATTCTCGCATGGAATGCTCGAATTTGTCAAACTTGATTGTTACATACTAGTTAAGAAAAGGAAACAACAAAAACAACTATCTACTGTAGAACCACCCGCACGAAAAGACGTAGTTTGAGACGATGTTGAAGACGGAGATCTGCACACGCCATTAAAATGCCATTTAAATTTTATTACTTTGGGTTTTAATACACAATTTGCATATGCGGTTTTTAAGTGCTTCAACAACTGTCAGCTGGCATAAAAAAAAAACTGAAATGAGCGAAATAGAAATATAAACAGAAACTTTAATTAATAAGTCTCATTTTGGCTATGACTGCCCACCAATTCGCACTATTTTGACTGGGTGACATTGGCGTAGGCAGCAGTCAGCAGGCAGCAGGCAGCAGTCAGCATTTGAGCCGAGTCAGCATTTGAGCCAAGTTAGCAGCTGGCTGGCGCTGAGGCGCTCTCTTTAAGTAGGCACTTCGCATTTTGCGTCGTTTGTTGGCCAACTCGTGTTGTGGCTCAGTCAGGTTCTTTGCCCGGTTGGCATTGGGTGTTATTGTCGCGGCCGCAATTATTAAATATATATATGTGTGTGTGTGTGTTATAATATTGCGAATTGGGTAAATGGAGTTGTCGATCAGCACAATCAGCGCAATCAGCCAGCAGCAAGTTGAAATTCTCCTCTGTTCCCAGTTTCAACTCCAAAAAAAAGAAGAAAAATCTTGCAAAAACGATTGCGTCATTTGTTTATCGAAGTGTACCTAAATATTGAAATGAGTCTCGGATTATATTTAGCAAAACTTTTGGCACTCTGCTTATATATGTGTGTATGTGTGTGTTGTTGTTTTGTGCGTTGTTATTGTTATTTGCTCTCACTTAATGTGCTGTTGACAGCTGCTGTGCGAAACACGTTTGTCGCTTCAAGTCTCTGTCGCTATTGACCAGGCTAACGACGAACCGAACCGCATGAACCGCATCTATTCTTTAGCGAAAGTTTCTATTTGTATTTGTATATATACATTTATTTGTTTTGAAAGCCAGTCGACAACAGCTTAAACAGCTCTCAGCTTAAACTTCAACTTCAACGTTCAACGTTCAACTTCAACCCAGACAACAACTCATTGTGGATATTTTAATTGGGGAGGGCGACTTTTAGACTGGTTCGAGGCACTCGCATGTCAAAATACACTTGGCTTATTTGCATACTTGTCACTGCCAGAGAAAGGCAGAGCATCCCTGCCTTCCAGCCTTCCAGCCTCCCAGCCTCCCAGCCTCCCTCCATTCCTCCCTCACTACCAGTGCCCTCAAGGACGCGTGGCGGCATCGCTTTTGATGTGATTAGGCGCATTGGCAGCATGGGAACTCTCTGATCTCTGTTCTCCAGTCTCCCTGGTTCTGCTGCTCAACGATAAGCGCACACAAGGGCATTCAATTATTTCAATTCTGGAATGAGTGCGGAGCCGTTTAGCATTGGAATTGCTGCTCTGGGCCCGCCTAGATAAACCTCAAGTCTTGCAGCCTCAAGTTGCAGTCACTGCACTCAGAAAAAATATTGCTCTCAATTTTAGAAAATCGCCCTCAAAACTATAAATAAATTGTAAAAATCAATAATCCCAAAAATATGCTGTTAATTTTTTAGAAATACTTATGTTCTTTTAAAATGTAGAATTGCAAACCATGATTCTTAGCAAAAATCCTTTCTAAAATTCAGAATCAAGCAATTAAATTTAATGACTCGTCTTTTATATTAGCTATTTAGCTGTTGTCTGCCTTAAAGGCCGATTAGCACAGTGGGTTGTCAAATTAAATTATATGAATCTATAAACTATCTAAATCGTGTTTGTCTATGCGAAATCATCAAAATACTAATCATTATTAATAATATAAGCTACAAAAAAGCCATTTTTGCTGTTTTTGTACACATATCGAAAACTGCCCGAAAGATAAATTTGTAGATATTTTTTTCTACATTTTAGAAAAATATAAGAAAAGCAAAACGCTGGTTTTTAGAAATATACTTTCTGAATTTCATGGTAATTTTTTTTTTTGGCTGAGTGTAGCCAGGCCCAGGTTCCTGATCCAATGAAATCGAAAGTGCGCAGGTTAATTGAAATGCCCCAAAGGCGCGCCGCACTTCGATGCGAGCCACTTCGAGGCACTTCGATGTGGCATGCTGCGGCGGGGCCGAATGGCCATGAGCCGCAAGATCTTTGGCACTGTGGCATGCCACTTTGCCCATTTGCCTTCGCGCATATGCTTTGCTTTCTGGCCAAGTTAAGCCCTGTCGATCGGTCGGCTCATTAGCGCTACAAAGTTGAGCCAGACCAGAGCGCTAGACCAGTAGTGGTCGACGGGTGGGAGGCAGGCAGGCCTAAAAGCCAGTTATCTGCACTGCACTTGACAGCTGGTGGGCGCCATCCAGATATGAATCATTTTTGGGGCCCAAACGCATCGGTGCTGGCATTAAGTTGCTCTTAATGAGCCCTGCCAGGCAGCTAGCCACAGCCGCAGGATGCATTATTTGGTCAAGTGAAAGCCAAGCAGAATTAAATAAACAACAATAAATAAAAGAAAGAAAGAAAAACCAACAGCTATTATTATTATTTATTTGACTTGGGACTTGGTCAGTGTGCTGCGATTTGTGGCCATCACGAAATCCAAATTATGTTCGTACTTGCAACAACAATTTATACAGTTGTGGTCAAAATAATGGGGTTTATTGAATAAAATCAAAAGATTGTTACTTATTTATTTCATAAAAATATGGCAAATATATACTACGGAAAATCAAGATCTTTGTGAAGTTAAGGCAAAGTTAAAAAAACTGTTTCTAACGTATAATTTCAAATGCTGGTAGACAATGAATAGGTCTTTGAAATCGATTTCTCTAGAAATAGGCTACAATTTCAATATTTCCAACTAAAAATAGTGCAATAAATCCACACAATTTATCTAGTTTTAGAAATATTTAGAAAGCTTAGTAAGCTTCTCAACTATTCGACTACTATTATTTTAACCAGCTCATTTGTGATAGACTTAAAGACTTTAATTTGTTTTTGTTAATAATTTTATAGCTATTCCATTTCTCAATATTTACTGCTGATCAGTATTCATTGCTTATGCTAAAATATATTATATTTTCACAATTTTAAAACAAAATCTTAACTATTTTTTAACATTTACCAAAACATATAATATTTTGACTGCAGCTGTATATGTAAAGAAAAGCGGAACGGGCAACCCTGCAAGCAGATTGCAATTTGAAAAGGCCATCAAATTGGATCAGATTTCTTATCGCCATGCGTCAAAATACGAAAAAAAGAGCCGACTTTTCTAAATTTCTTCTTGCTCCTGAAGGCATTTTTCCGGCTGATTTTTAAAGCCCATTCGGCATGGGCACACACAAATCACAGAGCCCGTTGGCCATGGCTCGAATTCATTAAGTGGATCGATGATTAAATTAATGAATGGCTTTCAGCGCCTTTGCCTTTTTGCTTTGATAGTTTGCCAAGCTTTCGCAATCAATCATAGCTGCACTCGTTGAAACCAGAGCCAGTTCAGCTATCATTGTATTTTTTCTCTGCTTTTTTTTTTGGCTTAGATCTCTGGGAATGCGAAGCGTTTACAGTTACTCGTCGACATTGAGTTGGAGGCGCAGTTTCACTGGCAGTAATCTGTCCATCGGTCGGTCTGTCGGTTTGTCGGTTTGTCGGTTGTCCAGGCGGTAACCAACTGTCGCTTAGTCGCAATTTATGTTTTCCTGTTGCCAAAAGCAAAAGCAGCCACAAATCGCGGCCAAAAACACCTCCAGCCAAACGCAACTCTCCTCTCAACTCTCAACGGCATTGCAACCAACAACAACAACAACAACAACAACGACAACAAGAAGCAACCACAAAGTGATGAACACGCGAGTGTGGTTGTGGCTCCTCGAGAAACCTTAAACTGGCAGCACCCATCACACACCAGATATATATGTGTGTGCGTGTGTGTGTGTGTGTGTGTTGCATAGCCACATACATTTTACCTTGACACATATGGCTTGATCGCGGTTGATCGCCGCTTGCGGCACGCTCATCATTTTGGCAAGCTGCAATTGCTGTGGCATAAGCGTGCATGGCACTCATACACTCAGCAAAAAAACACACTTAATTTTAGAAATTCACCAAGGGAAAGCAAATTTCTCTAATTTCCTGCGTATTGTTGTCTTTGTGTGTAAAAGTAGAAAAAGTTGTATATTAATATTTTATCTGAGAATCAGTGTTTTTCCACTTTTCAACTTTTTAAAAATTCATTTTTTATATTAGATAGAAGAAAACCATTTCTATATATATTCTTAAATGTATGAGGCTTTTTTTCGAGTGTATACTTATGAATTTGTTGATCTCTCTATGTGTTCTATTAGCCATAGCATAAGCCAGCAAGCCGCATGAATAGCACCGGGTATGAAGTCAATTTGACACTTGCCACGCCCAGCTTGTCATTAATCATTGTAGCTTATCAGCTTTGGCCAAGCTTTTTTACTATCTTAACTACGTTTGGCTTCCCGGCTCAGCAATATGACAGCCTGGGAAAATGCAGTCGCAACTGCAAGCGAAGATGCTCCTTGTTCCTTCGAGCTCTTTCGACTGGAGCATTCCTACTTGTTTAAATGTATGGAATAATAAGACTTAGTTGAGTTTAGGCAATTAAACCCAGACATCTTTTATATATTTATCTCTTTTTTGCATTTAAATTTAAAAATTAAATTAGTTTTTTATTTAATTTCAATTAAATTAAATAAAGAAATAAATGGTAGGGACCTGGCAACCTCGCTTTGGTTGCAAGGTCGGTGCAGTTAGTGGCACGCAAGTAAGAAAAAAACAAATGACTTAGGCAACAAACTTGTAGCATGTTCTTTATAACAGCTTAACAAGTGCTGATTGTCAAGATGCGTAATCTCGTGCATACTATGTTGTTGTGTTGTGATTGCTCCCGTTCAAAGCTGCGCCCAGTTGACTTGAGCTGATGAGCCGTCAAGGGGCAAGAAAAACAACAGCAACAATAGTAAAAAACAAGAAACAAAGAGCTAAAAAAGCTATCAAAGAACACGCACGTTTGGTGTTTGCAGCAGCAGCAGCAATAGCAGCAGCAGCAGCAGCAGCAGCAACAGCAGCAATCTTGTTTTGGCCATGATGATGATGATCGCGTTTTGGATTTGCTGCTTGATAGAAGTGAATAGAGCGCGGCACGTTTTTTGTTTTTTGTTTTTTTTTTTTGGTCGGTCGGGCGAATTTTCAATAATAATGATTATGGAAGAAGAACAAGTGAGGAAGTGACTGAAAGAATCTTTATGATCTTCAAGTAGCGACTCGAGACTCTTCAATGGCCATTAGCGCTTACAGCGCCCGATTACAGACTAGCAAACGTGGGCTAATGCCAAATCCATTGTTGGTCACAACCAGCCAACGGCAAACAGCAAACAGCAACAAGCAGCCAAAGTCGACCCCAAACAGGCTGCCTTATTTAGCAGCCAGCTGCTGTTGGCCAATTCACACTTTCGAGAGACTGACTGGCTGGCTTTGCTGGCTTCGCTGGCTTGCTGGCTGTTAACTAACGTATTACATCATCAACAGCTCTCAGCTGAGCGGCGAGTTGTTATAGCTAATGTGCTAATTATCATTACATGAATGCGAACTCTATTTAAAATCAGTTCCTCTCTCTCTCTCTCTCTCTGTCTGGCTGCAGGTAAACCCTCGGAGTACGACTACGAGACGACAGATTTGCAACCGCCACATCCGGGCATACCGCACGGCTATCATCAGCTGCCGCCCGACATCGATCCGGAGGATATACGCAAGGAAGCTGCACTGGTCATCGCCCAGGCGGGTCAGCATCACAGCAAGGCAGCGAACGGTGATAACATACCCACATTCCGAGTGAAACAGAAGCGTGGCCAGGCGCCAAGTGCCTCAGCCGCAGCCAGCGATACGCAACGCTTTCATTCGCTGCCGACGCGACGACGCAAGGGCAAAGGTAAGCCGGTGGCACGCAGTGTTAGTGACGCTGCCGCAAAGAAACCCGCCACGAAACCCGCCTCGAAGCCCGCCTCGAAACGCCCATCGATCTTTGGTCTGTTCACTCGCAAGAGCGACACGAATGTCAGCCAGCTCGAGCGAGATCCACGCTTCGAGGACGGCGGCGGTCGGCGTTTAGTGCGCAGTAAAAGTGATGTCGGCAGCAGCAGCAACGCACCCCCAAAGGAAACGCGCAGCAAACTGAGCAAGAAGAGCGAACCCACGAACAGCACTAGTGCCACAGCCACAGCCAAGCAGCAGTTGAGTCCCATCATTGAGCAGTCGCAGCGCGAGGATTTCTTTGAGCAGGACTATTTTCGGGAGCGCGAACGACGCAAATCGGACGCAGTCACTGTGCGTGAGAAGCATGCCAGTGAGTTGGGACTGACGCAGTTGCTACCCCTCGATAAGCAGTCCAAGGCGGCGCCATCAAACATATCGGCGGGCATCCGGGATCGGATTGAGACACTGAAGTCCAAGTCCAGTGAGAATATGCATAGCTCACAGCAGCCGGCGGAGCGTTTGCCCCTGACCAAGGGACGCACCGTCAACGGTCTGGTCAAGCGTCTCTCGATGGAACGCTTCTCGCCACAGCCGGTCATTAGTCAGCCGGGCTTCTCGTATATACGACCCAATGAGGGCATCATAACCTATGCCCAGCTCGATCACAGCGATGAGCAGCAGCAACAGCAGCAGCAACATCAGCAGCAACGACAGCCACAACGTGAATTTGCACCACCCAGGCCACCACGGGCCAATGATAGAGCACAGCCATCAGCACAGCAACCACATCGCAGCTATTCGCCGTTGCAAAATGGCGGAGCAACCACGACAAGATTGGCCAGCTCGCATTCACCATCGCCATGGCAACAGCTCAGTCCACGCAATCTGAGCGATGAGGATGAGGGACTGGGCTACGAGACACGCAAACTCTACTACGAGGATGACTACGCGAAACGAGATCATCGACGTGCCGAGCCACCAATTGTCCCAGTTATACGCAGCGTCAGTCCGGCGCCGTATCTGGATGAGTTGGGTTATAGGCGGGCACAGCTGGAGAATCGCATTCTGACGCGACGCTTTGGCGACGGCGCCACCCTGGAGCGTCAGCACATTCAGCACAGGCAGGAGCGCGAACCTTTGCGTGACTATCACAGTCCAGAGAGGGAGCGGGAGAGGGAGAGGGAGCGGGAAAGGGAGCGAGAGCGTACCCAGGAGCGTGAGCTGCCCAACGATGATAATCGCTATCAGCGTCATCAGCGTCAACAGGCGCCAGCTGACAACGCGGATGGCCGTATGGAGAAGAGTTCACGCTATCGCCACACCAAGTACTATGATGACGGGCATGGCGGTGGCGTCAAGGAGACCTACGTGCGGGAGACCCAAAAGGATGGACAGGTGCGTGAGACGCGTCATCGTGAACGGCTTGGCGGCTCCGCGACACGCGAACTGCTCCCCAACGAGGAGCAGCAGGAGCCGAAGAGCCTTGACTCACAGCTGACGGATCAGTATCGGTCCTCGCCAGAGCTGCGGATTACGGAGCGGGGCAGGCAACAGCAGCAACAGCAGCAGCAGCAGCAGCAGGACTACTGGCAGAGCAGCCTCAAGCGGGACAAGTTGCAGCAGCGCAGCTTCGACAAGGGCGATTCTGGCATTGAGAATGATTTTCGCAAGGAGTCCTTCAATGGCGACCTGACCACAAGGTAAGTGAAGAGGATTACACACCGGGACAATTAAATAGTTGTGAATAAAACAACTTGTGAATCAAAAAATATATAAATATATTATTGAAATATATTAATTTGTAATTAAGACTTTGTTTCAGAAGTCTCTGGCTTAAGATAGAGTTGCATAAAATGAAGAAAACTTCAATTTGTTCGCAAAAGTTATGCTTTGAATATATTCAATTTAATGAAAGACTTAACTGCGCAATCAAATAAATATAAATATATAAATAGAAATCTGCCAAAGACATCCTTACAGGATTGAGGAAACAATATAGATTTGAATTATATACATTATAATAAAGACTTAAATATGGATCAAGGAAAAAATTAACTATCAACTGGACGGTCTCAGATAGATTTGTTTTGGCAATGATGCTAAAAGAAGAGTTAGTCAAAATATACTGAATTCCATATAAAATTAAGTTAAAAAGTAATTGCTTTAATTGAAGATTAAAAGTGAGTTTCCTTGGCTTTGTTCAGATGGCGCAAACGCACGCCCCTCGACGAAATGCGGGCCTGCGAGTCCTTTTTGCGCAAGGAGCGCCGCGAGAGCGACCAGCAGCTGGAACTGCAGCACCAGCAGCAGCAGCAGCGTCGCGAGCACAGCTACATCTATCGCGAGAGATCGATTGACGACGGCTCGCACTTTGATCCGCACCTGGACAAGTATCCCACGGTGTCGACGAGCACTTTGAGACGTCGCGATCAGCAGCAGCAGCAGCAACAGCAGTTGCAACACTTGCCACCGGCCAAGGAGTCGAGCACCTTGAAGCGCAACAAGAAACTGGGCGGCTTCGAGAAGGTGAAGCAACTGTTTACGGGCACGACAAGTGGCAGTGGCAATGGCGGCAGCGGACGCAGCAGTGGCAGCAACGTGTCCAGCACCAAAAAGGATAACCAATCGCGTCTAACGAATGGCACGAGCAGCACTCTGAGTCGCCGCAACAAGGAGAAGGAGAGGAGCTCCAAGGATCGGGAGCGTTACATGGTGCGGGAGGAGGAGATGCGGTCACGCTATCGCGAGCATCAGACCCTCAGCGAGGAGACCTCACGCGAACCAAAGGTAAGTCGCCCTCACTCAACTGATTACACTCAAAAAAAAGTGCATAACAGAGAATGTGCAGGTGATTTGCCCTTTAAAGGTACACTCAGAAAAAATAAAGAACACATTCAGCGGAATTTTCAAAATTCACTGAGTAATAACTCAGAAAGTATATTTCTACAAAAATTCTATTACAAATTAACTTGAAACAAGAGCTTGGATTTCTACTTTCCAGAAATGGACTTCTTAAAATATTGCCCCCATATTTTTGGGATTGTCGATTTACGTCAAGGTTTTCTAATTTTATTTTATCTAGAAACTATTTCTAAAAACATGCAAAACTTTCAAATTCTTAGGACCTTTTTTCAGTTGAAAGCAATTTTTATACATAGGACGATTTTCAAAATTTTTTGTGAGTGTAGCTGATTAACTGGTTGACCCTGTTCTTAATGGCCAATTGATGGCTCGCTTACCGCGGCTTGCGTTGGGGTTCGTTGAACCCAAATGCGTTCGTTGGGTCACATTTTGGTGGAGCGAGCTGCTTAAAAATCGCACACACACACGCACACACACACATGCACACACACACGCACACACACACACACACACTTGGTCATGGGCCCAGCTATTATTAATTTCGAATTAATCAAAACTTGCGGCGATGCGTCGTCGTCGCCCCCAAGTTGCGAATTGTTTGTTTTTGTTTTTGCCTTTTATTGTGCGCAATTGTTGCGTAGCCAGTAGCATGTGTGTGTGTGTGTGTGTGTGTGTGTACTGTGTGTGTGTGTCCATGTGTGTGTGCTTGTTCGCATTTCCTGCTCACTGCCGCTGGGACGGACAGGTTGTCAAGGTGGGCGTCTAGCTCCAGCCGAAAATGGTGCAGTGACAAGACGTCATGTCACTGAGCCATATCCACTTAGAGAGACACACACACACACACACACACACACACACACACACACACATATATATATATATATATATATATATTTATGTATATATCTCAAACTGAGAAGCAAAGCAAATCAAATCAAATCAAGACGTAGCCTGCCATAAAGAATGTTTCAAATATTGTTTGCAGTTTGTCGAAGTTTAAATACCCTTGCAAAGATCTCGAAGATGTTAAAGGATGGCTCGTTCAATCAGCAGTAGAATGATTGTTACTACACTCGGAGAAAAAAGCATAAAGTAACTGTTTGTTTGATAAGGAGAATCAAGATTGTTGCTAAGAGTTCACAAAGGCAGTCCGATCTAGATAATTGCTTGCTTGATTCTTATCAATGTACCAAAAAGAACTGAAGTACTTTTTAGGCCAAAATGCTGGAATACTCTTCGCAAGGAAGGGCATTCAGAAACGGACGTTGCGCGTTCTCCAAATTGAGTTGCAAATCGTAAAAAAGTCGACGCAAAACTATTCGGCGACGAGGCGTTTAAGACTCAACTCGACTCAACTCAACGTTTAAGCTAGAACAAAAGCGTTAAGCGAGACCCACGCAGCAGCTGTCAGTTAGTCAGCTAGTCAGCTAGTCAGCTAGTCAGTTTGTCATTCTGTCTCTCTGTGTCTCTGTCTGTCTGTCTGTTTGTCTGTTTGTCTGTTTGTCTCTCTTGAAAATTAGGAAAGCTGACAGCGAGGGGCGTATTAAGAAATTGATTAAGCTGCGCACTGAAACAGATTTCAATTTAGCCATGGCAAAAAATATACAGTTTTTGGGCGCTACTGTTTGTGTGCGTGTGTGTTTGTTGGCCAAAAGCCATTGTGCAACTGCAGCCATTTATCTAGTTGGCTGACTGTCTGTGTTTCTGTGTGTCTGTCTGGCTGGCTAATTTGCAATGCTTGAGCGAATTTGTAGGCTTTGAAGAGACCTTGTTGGGCATCTTGGCAGAGAGGATGTTGCTCAAAGCTGCCACAGTTTGTTCTAGCGGATGTTGTTGCAACAACAAACAAATTAGCACCACAAGTTGTGTGTGATTCAACTGCTAAGCCCTGTTTGCACATCGAGAAAATGCAACATATTTCGCTTGAAGAAGCCAAAACCAAAGAGTTCTGCTTGGAGTCAAAAAATTAATTCACTAAAAGAACGAAGAGGAAGCTAAAAGTCTTTGTTCGGATTAAAACTGATTTAAATACTTTTTAATATGTTTCCAAATTTAAATCAATAAGACAATTAACAGAGATAAGATTAACAGAGATAAGAGCAATATATATAACGAAGATCCTTCACCTAAAGCCATGCCAAGCAATCGATTCACAGCCGTGTCTCGAGTCATTCTCATCCTGCAGCAGGAGGGCATCTTGAGGAGGCTGAGGGTCAGTGGAGGCATCGTTGTTGGGTTTTGTGGTTTATTGAATGCCGAAGTCGAAGTCGAAGTCGAAGAGGTGTGGCTCGTTGTCAAAATGTGTTTTTGGGTGCCTCAGAAAGTTTCGAGTGGTTGGCGGCTGGTTGGTGGTAAACGATTTGGACAATATGCGGCTATTATTCATGCTCATGCCCCAGGGTCATAAAAAGACAGAATAACAACAACAACGACACTCGAAAACGCACAATAAATGTTTCACAAATAAACATAAAGTGCCTGGCATTCATTTCGAAGATTCTACAAGACCAAAAAATCTTGAAATTGGTGCGCCAATAATGTTGTTAGCTAATTTATGGCCAAAGCGGGGCCATAAACCATATTAAGGCTGCTCGGTTCTACACGGCGGCGGCGGCTATATTTGAATATTTAATTACGCTGTGGGTGCGTAAGCGTTGAGATCGACTTCCAAATCGAATTTTGAATTGTTTTGCTTTTGCTTTTGACATACACTCCGAACAAAACTCTGCCAAAACTGAAAATTGCACTGAAAATTAGAAAGCTTTTCTGTTTGATTTATATATAAATTTTCTAAAAATTAGAATGGATTGCACGAAATTTGGCAATCCCAAAAATATTTGTAGAAATATTTTCAGTTATTAATAAATGCATATCTAAAAAGTAGAAATGTATATCCTGATTCTTGGAAAAAATCAATTCTGTAATTTAGAAAATAGTAATGAAGAATGAATTTAATAAGAATAATAATAATAATTAACAAAAAGATAGTAAAAGAAAACGATTGATTTTAGAAAAGTCCGCAATCAATTTTCAAAATATAATTGCTGAATAATAATGTGAATTACACTTGGCGCCCAAAAGGCCGGCGAATTCTTTGAAATTCAACTCGACCTTTTTCTGAGTGTAGCATGTAAAAGGCAAAGAACAAACACATTCTCTGTTTTGCTCTTTTTTTAACTGCCTTATGCTAAACATATATATAGCATGATAATAACAATATCAACGACAAGTGGGCCAAAGTATCATTGGGCTGACAACCAAAAGCGAGGCAAAAATTTGCAAATGGCAAAAACAAGTTTTGGTTTGCAACGCTGAGCTGAGCTGACATTGTTATTGTTATTGTTGCGGCTTGTGCTGCTTGTGGGCGCAACAGCAACAATAACAACAGGGCCACTCATTAGACAGGCATGAGTTGTGGCAAGGCTCGTTGCAAAGGCCACCTGTCCCACATTGCAACCTGTTGCCGTTTGCCAGCTTGCTGCAACACTTGCGCAATTGTCGCAAACCTTTGACCCCAAAACGTGAGCGTGAAAATAAAGCAACAAATCGAAATTCTTGCAGACACTGGACATCTCGATGCGACGCCGTCTCTCCACACCGAAAGCTAGTCCCTTGCTGCTGAAGCGCGACTCGGCCGACAAGCCGCCCAAGAAGAAGGAAACTGTTGCATCATCGACGCCCGTCAAGACCAGACCCGAGAAAATGGGCTGGTTCAAGTCACTCGATCGACGCGCCAAAAGCAATCCCAAGGAGCAGGTGAGCAGCAGCAGCAACTCTTAACTCCAACTCCAAATCCAACTCCTACTCATTCATTGCTCTTTCCAGCTAAATGTTTCTGTCAATGGACACAGCGAGGCCACCTCCAGTTTGAAGCGCACCAAACGCAATGC
Organism: Drosophila silvestris; assembly: GCA_035043445.1. Classification (NCBI taxonomy): domain Eukaryota; kingdom Metazoa; phylum Arthropoda; class Insecta; order Diptera; family Drosophilidae; genus Drosophila; species Drosophila silvestris. The sequence continues at coordinate 1,321,163 of JAWNMZ010000170.1, read as the reverse complement.
GTCTGCGGCGCCAGCAAAGAATTTGCGTTTCTTTGGCGACACCGATCTGGACTCGAATCCGCCGACCATTTCCAAGGCCAGCAGCATGCCTCGGTGAGTGTTTGCTGCCTCTACACTCAGAAAAAAACGTCGCATTGCAATTTAGTAAATACAAATCCTGTTTAGAAAAAGTTCTTCCTGATATTCAGTAAATATTCTTGGGATTTACAATCTCGAGTGCTATATTTGAGTTTAGGTAACACATAGAACACAAAACACCCTGGAAATTGGATATATTTTTTCTAGATTTCGCAAAGATTCAAACTGAAATTAAGAAATGCAAACCCAGGTTCTCAGCAAGAAACAAACTTAAATTTTCTGAATAATTAGGTGACTTATCCTAGGCGCTAAGCTTCTATAGAATTCAGTGCGAATTTTTCTCTGAGTGTAGTCCACACAGTTGCAACTTTGACTAATAATTTTGGGCTGCTGAATCCGCCACAGACGCCGCACACAATTGGCGCAATCGAAGCACTCGCAGAGCGCCTACAATTTGGACCGCAGTCCGCCGCCGCCGTCGCGCGACTATCGCCACAGTCTGTCGGCGGGGCAGGCAGCAAATTCGAATTCGATGTCGAATTCGAATTCGACGTCGACAAGCCGACAACGTGCCACGTCCATGCAGCATCTGGAGCACGGCAGCGACGAGGTCGACTTCCGCAAGAGGCGTCACTATTCGCGCTCCCGCGATCTGCACGACATCTCGGAGAGCGGCTCCGAGCCGGAGCCCGTGGAGCGCCACAAGCGCGGCAACGCCGCCCAGCGTGCCATGTCACTGGAACGCTCCAGGGATATGCCGCAACGCGTCGAGGATCGACCGCTCCTCGGACCACCAAAGCCAGCGCGCAGCGCAGACCGACGCGGATTGACGCCCAGTGCACCAGATGCCGGCGCCTACAACAAGTGAGTCAGCCCGCTGAGGCTTCCCATTGCGCAGCACCAGCTGTCCATATACATAACTATTTGGGAATCACTTAAATACTCCTCCTTCCTAAGACACTCATAATCTTGGTCGTTTTTGTTTTCTTCTCAGAGAACGCGATCGTTATCCGGCGGAGAGTTCTGGCACCGAGGGCGAGTCGAGTCTCAATAGCCAGCGCAGTGTTGTCTATTTGCATGCCACCACCGTGGGCGATATACCACAGCCATACAATCTCCGGCGGCGCTCCATGTCGCGCGAGGATCTGCGCAAGGCTGGAGGAGCAGGTGCAAATGGGAAGCCACCGTTGCAGCCAATGACGCGCACCGTTTCCCGATCCGTATCGATGCTGGCGCCCTGGAAACCGAAGCACATCAGCGAGGGCTACGAGATCAACTACTCGCAGGAGCAGAACAAGCGCGTAAGTTATCCCAATCAGTCCCCAATTCGAATCCTCGCCAGCTAACGTCGAATCTTATCTGCTCAAATTTATTTATTATATTTTTTACTTAGACTTCAACGTTGCCACGCAAGCCGCCGCCGCATAATGGGGCAACGAGTGCCAGCACGTTGAATCGCTTGGGACGCAAGCAGGAGTTGCATTCAGCGAGGCGCCACAATGGTTACCACATCGATGAGCGTCCCACGCCTCCCCCTCCTCCAGATCCTTACTATCAGCATCGAATTTGCGCACAGCCAAAACAAAGTGAGCGAGACAGAGAGAGGGAGAGAGAGAGTGGGAGTGAGTGAGTGAGAGAGAGAGCGATGTCTGCCGGTGCTCTGCTGTTAATGTATATTAAAAAAAAAACTACTCTTTAGTTGCTAATCGTAAAAAAGGAGGGAAAAAACATAAGCCCGAAATCGAAATCGATATTTCTAATCAAACGCGGTAAATCCGCTTTTGAGTTGAGCTGAGCGGTATTTATATATATATGAATAGATGTAAGGGACTCTATAACCTTTGTTGCAATTCTCGTCATATTATTGTAAATGTGAAATGTACGTATTTTAATTTTTAATAAAATCACAACTCTTAACTTAGCTAAGCCTCGAACCGCAGTTGTCACAAACATCTTCGTTGAGCTTAACAAACTGTAGCCAATGCACAAGCCAAAGAAGTGATAGTAGCACACAGTTATCATTAAGCTGTACAATGCTTTTGTCGTTAGGATTGGCTCAGTTAACAGAAACTTTAGCCAATGCATATACCAATTAAGAGTCGTTACGCACAATCACCATCAAACTATTACATATATTATCACACTGTAATTCAGTAGCCCGATCGCTCTCATCAGCCTCGAATTTACGCACCGCCAAGACAAGGTGAGCGGGTGAGAGAGTGGGAGAGAGATCGTATATCAAAACAAGCAAAAAACAAATCTTAACGTAGCTAAGTTTCGAACCGCGTGTGTTACAACTGTTCGTTGGGTATTTTCTGAAACTATAGCCAGTACACAAGCCAAGCAAGTGCTGGTAGCACACAGTTACCCCAAAACTGCGCAATGCCTTTCATTTATTTTAACGATATACAAATGATTTCTTTACGCAACTAATTAATTATTCGCAACTCCGTCAACCCCCTAACCCACCCATCCCTTGAAACCATTTCCGTTGCATCTTTGCAACCCCAACTCCAAACTCTCGACGCTGCACTTTCAAACTTAATTGAAAAAAAAACGGACTTCGACTTTGACTTGCAGCTGAACCAGTAGCTGGGGTATTTCGAAGTTCTGCAGTAAATTAAAAACAAAAAACTGTTGCTCCACCCTCTCCCCTTTCCCTAAGATCAGCAGTTAAAGTTGCTCAAAATATGCAAATAAAAACAAGAACGCTCGCAAATAAGCAGAGCAACAACAGAGCAACAACAGAGCAACAATAGAGCAACAACAGAGCAAAAACAAATCAATAACAAATCAACAACGAGCAGTAATTAAAAATTTCAGAATGCTTTACTTAAGCCCAGATTATTTACTTGCCATCAATTATGCTTAAATACATAATAGGTGTCAGTTTCATTTCAACAACACATGTAAGCTGTATCATGTTTGTTTAATTTAATTTAATTACAACATAAAAGTCAAGAGTCAAATTACATACAATTAACATTTCAATGAACAACTGTTTGCAAGCCAAAGCGATCTTCTATGTAAGTTAACTAACAGCGAGAGAAAGAGTGCAGTTTTGAGTGCAATTGGCAAGGGACAGTAAGTAGCTGTAAAATTAATTTGCATATTCGAATTGACTTTTCTTTCCTTCATTTCGTTACGTATTCATCCAATTTATCAACACCAGCACGCCCAGTGACCCACAAACTGTAAACTGTAACTGTTGACATAATAACGGTGTCAGTTTTATTGCACCTCGAAGACAAATCACTCATCGCGTTGAGTGCAATTTATTAATTAATTGCGACAACAAGAACAACAACAAAAAAAGATGGGAGTGTATCAGGTGCGGCACATGCGATGTTTAAATGAAATTAAGCACTTCAGTCAGCCATTCAACCATTTCTGAAAGGGGCATTCAATTATGCTAAGTAATTGAATGCAATCCACATGTATGTGTGTGAGTGTGTGTGTGTGTGTGTGTGTGTGTGTGTGTATGCACATGATTGTTGCTGTTAACATTGAGTGATTAACATAAGCCATCAATTTGCACTCAAACAAATCGAACGTGAAACAATTGCAATTATGCGAGAGTGACAGAGATAGAGCGAGAGGCCTATTTTATTTATGCATTGCAGAAGAAGAGCACAATAACTAACATGACACACATCTTCTTGCATTCTTCTTGCCCTGTTCCCACTTAACCATTATAGATATGTATCCCAGCAGCGAAAAGAGCCCATTAGAAATTCGATTCGTAATCTATTCGATTGTATCTATATCTGCAAGGATCGTAAACGGAAATCTGAATGCGACTCAATATACCAAGATATTGTAATATCCCTTTTAATGCAGTTAGATATATAATCAAAACATTATAAAGTTTACTATGTATACAATTTGCTGACATATATGTATGCAAATATATTTTCTGTCAAAACTGGAATAATCATTGTTCCCATTTAACTGTTATAGATAAAATGACACGCACTCCTTTCCCCAACACACTACTTACTTTACCATTTTAAGCATGCACCGCTTTCTATCTCTCTCTATGCGTATGTGTTGATTTGCATTCAATGCATGCCACACGTAATTGAAACTCTTGATTTTTCCAATTAATTAAATAGCTTTGTCATGCGCTCAGCCAAAGCAAGGAGCAATAATCAAGGAGAGCAAAGAGAAGCAGTAGAAAATGAAGCTTAATGACGCGCTACGGTTTGGCAGTGATTGGTCATTTTAATTAGCAGAAACACAAACACACACACACACAGACACAAACATACATTAATGCATAGCTGACACCTTGGCACACACACAAATTCATACAGTTGCGAAAATAATAATAGCCCCACTCTTAAAAAAAATGGAGAGAAAAAAAAAACATTATTTACGCACCTCATTTAAATTTAATTAAAATTCAATTAATTTCATTTTCGGTCCTAAGAAAAAATATGAGAATATTAATATTATTTTGACCGCAACTGTAGATATGTGGATGTATGTATATTTATGTATATATGCATGCGCATAGGTTTAAGCTGGCCGCATTTATTTAATGGTATTTAATAAAATATATTACTATAATGATTTAAATTGTAAATGTATTAATAATAAAGCGGAATGCGAATTATGCTTGAAATCTGTTGAAGCGTCAATAAATACGCAAATATGCAAATTGTGAATTAACGGTAAATTGTGAGTTAACAGCACATTTTTCAAGTATTTGTCTTGCATTATGATTAATACGTGTGAGTTTGTATGTGTGTGTATTCATGTTAACTGAAATTACACAATGTCAATGTATGCTTATTTATAAAAGCAGAAATTTATAACTCTTTGCACTTAAATTTATGGCTTTAAGTTTGTACGGCAAATAACGTTGACAATTACGGATTAAATGTGTCAATAAAGGAGCACAGATAAATTTCCAAACAGTTCAGTTGGACAAATTGCCTAAAAAGGTATCCAATCCAACACAGTCCTTCTGACTCTTTCTATCTGCCTCTGCAAACGACTATGCAACAAATGACAAAGAATAAAACCGTTTCTTATTCCGTGGAGAGAGCGGGAGAGAAACAGAGAGAGTTACATTCGGTTGCGGCTAACTACGAAGTCAAATACGCACACACTACATACACATACACACACACACACACACACACACAGAATATGTATACATTTGCTTACACACACACATTCTTATGCATAGAAGAATAATTTCAATTTGTTTACTGTGTGTAACATTTCAATGCAAATATTTGCGTATGCATATGCATTAATTGCATATAAAAGTTGCCCAAAGGCCGTTGCGTTGAAATGCGTAAATAATTAATTTTTTGCAAATTTAATTACAAAATAAGAGCCAAACGCAGCAGCTCCATATTTATTTATACAATTATTCAGCATAATAAAATACGGTTAACATTTCCAAGCAGACTAACGGATCTTCTATATTATGTTAACTAATAGCGGCATAAGCAGAAAGGGGAGAGCAGCTTTTAGTGCAATTGGCAAACGGATAGCCCCTAGCAGCGAACTAGTGAATACACTCTTCATTACCGAATGCATTCGGAATGGTTTGTAATGTAATGTACTGCATTACCTAGTAATGCTCTTGTATGCAGAGTTGTATGCGATAGCTGTCCACATTCGAAACAAATTCGTAATTGACTCCTTTTGCTGCTGGATAAATAACTTTGCTTTGACTTTTGCTTCGTTAAGAATTTCAGCATTCTTTCGTGTGTTAGTTGTTTACGTGTTTGTGTGTCATAAATACACTCAAACTCAAGCTTTATTCATTTATCAATTAACTAACACGAGAATCACAACTCGAGTATTTTTTTGCATAAGAAAAACAATAAAAGAGGGGGGAAAGACCAATTAATATTCGCTTTAAGAAAGATGCGCGAACAAAACACAAAGTTGATTAACGGCAGTAGAGGGCGCTGTCTCTCTCCCCTCTCCCTCTCTCTCTCTCTCACACACACACACACATACTCTTTACTTCTGCTTATTTCGTGCTCTTTCATGCTGCATAGGCAAATGGCTCACAATGGAAACATGGAATTTAATGGCTAAGCGATAAAAATGGGCAAAATAGAAAACATGCTTATGTAATGGAAACAACAACAACATCTGCTCTCTCTCCCTTTCTCTTTATCTTCCTATCTCGCTCGCTCGCTAGCTCGCCCTTAGCTAATTAATCATCGACGTTTATCCGACTTGATGCAGAACTAAACAAATCGTTTCAAATTATTAAAATCATTTATAATGCGTCGAGTCGCGAGATGGGAGAGGGGTGGGCGGGGGTGGATAAGCAAGTGTATATGGTATGGTAGAGGAGGAGGGGGGTTAGTAGAATGAAGGATGTGCTGCGTGCGCTTGGCGCCTGGCGCCATCTCACGTCCGATTCGCAAACCAAAGGCGGCTCTTTTAGCTGTGGCTGCTGCTGCTTTTTCTGCCTTCGCTGCTGCTTTCGCTTTGGCTGCTGCTGGCTACATAAATCAGTCGCACATATTAACCTCTCGCAGCAACTGGACTACTAGCCTTGGCAACAGTTTGAGCGTCACTGCACTGGGTAGTTGTGGGTGCATTGAAAATGAGTAAAACGGTATATTGGTTTTGTGCTCAAGTACGTACAAGCATGTACAGGCAGAAGGAAGCAACTCCGACTAGCTGCTTAACAGGGTATCTCGTAGTCGCCATACTTGTTAACTTCTTCAGTTGCTCGCTTTTGCTTTCCAGTTTTGTTTTGTATGCCGGCGTGACCAATTAAATACCGCCATCAGTTTATTTATGTGTTCTTCTTGCTGCTACTGCTGCTGCTGCTGCTGCTTCTTCGAGAAGCGATGCTTTTGCTGTATTTTTGCTCACACTCGCTACGCCTTCCACTTCTTTTCTCTTTCTCTCTCTCTGCTCCACTGGCTCATTATTCTCACATTCGCGAGAGGAGCAGGAGTGGGGGAGGGAGGGGGAGGGGCTGGGTTGAGGTTGTGACAGACGCCGAGTTGCTTTCGCATATTTCTCGGCAGTCAGCTTATCTTGGAGGCGCTGACAGGCAGCAATGAGGCGAACACACACACACACGCACACTAACACACACTTGGCAAGGACATCTTGGCTAAAATAAATTATATGCTCCTCGTCGCGTCCAGCAAAACGTAAACAAAATTTGTGAGCTGCTTAAGGGCGGCTTGAAGAGAGACGTGGTGGATTGACCAATAGAAACATTGACCATGGTCAGGCATTAAATATATAGCTTGTCAGTTACCGTTATGTGTGTGTGGATCCTTGGAAGGCTGCAGCATCTTTAATTGGCTCAATTAAAATAAATATTATATGCGAAATGCGTATTTAAATATTTATTCGAACAACTTTGTTGTTTATTTCTTTATTTTTATTCTATGTTTATTGCGCAGCTGTCGACGGCATTCGCAAAGTACAAAAATAAATACAACGGCAAAACCAATGAATAATAAATTATGATAGGCAATGTGAAATTGACCTGCATACGATATACATATATATATCTATAGATATGTATATAGATATATGGATATCATATACATATGTCAGTTAAAGGCGTATTTATTATGTTTGCCATTGATTCCGGTTTGCCAAAAGTTGTGTTCTGAGCCAAAAAGCGAACACTTTGAAATTGAAAACTAATTTGCGGTGAGCAAAATCCTTGCCACCAGCCGGGGCAATATTTGTACGTGCATATTACCCCTCCAGCTCCTCTCTCCTTATGCACACTCGGGAAAAAGTTAGTTAATATTTTCTAAATATAAGAAAACATTTTTAGAGAGGCTTGCCTTAAATCAGCAATCCTAAAAATATGATAATATTTTCCATATTTTTTTATAGAATGTTTTCTTCCATGGAACAAATATAAACTGGGTGGTTCTTTAAGCCCCATAAACCAAAATTTTAGAAATTTACCTACTGAATAATGGCGAATTTCTAAAGTTCAATGCGATTTTTGTTTGCTGAGTGTAGGCTCGATTTTGTAGTTGGCTATTTGGCTAAAGGGGGCAGTCGTAGCAAGCTGGCCAACTTAAGCTGTGTGCACACTTGGAACAGCAACAGTGGGCCAGGTTGGCGACACACTTTGATGATGATGACGATGACGATGACGATGATTGTGGAATATAAATCACAAGGACGCGTTGCCCAATGTCTGATTTGTGATTTCTGCTTGAGCGCGTCTTCCAATCAAATGACTGCAAATGTCTAGCCAAAGATCAGAGGCGGCGACAGGCCTGGTCAAGATTAGAGTGCCACAGAATGACTTAACTTTCACACACACAAACACACACAAACACACACAACAACATATTTGAAAAGTTTCCAAATCACGCCTCAAAGACAGTCTGACTGCAAATATTTCTCAATGAATGTGTGCCATAAGCCGAGAGACAAGCGCAAACATGGCTTAATAACTCATCCTTGTGTCTGTGTGTCTTTCTGTGTGTCTGTCTGTGTGTGTGTGTGTGTATTGGAGTGTGTTTTAGTGTGTGTAACTTTTGCATGGCTGGCTTTTGCTGGCAGTCCGTTGGCGCTGCCCAACCAAAAGTGTCAATTTGAAGTTGAGCTGTTGACTCGCACTCATTAAATAAAAGATTGCATGTTTTCAGTGCTTTGTGACTTGAGTGCTCCTTTGAACCTCCTCCATTCAGCTAATCTCAACTTGGCAGCAGGCCGAGTGTAAGCCAACTTTTCTATTGTGCTGCCACATGTGTAAGTTGCACACATATATATACACTCAGACAAACAAATCCAACTACAATTTAGATCCGATACAAGTTCATATCTTATATAAGTATTTCAAAAATATTTCACTTTGTTTTTTAGTTGTTTTACACAATTTTATTACTGCTTGCTGAACTTTGGAAAGTAATGAGTATAAAAAAAGGGATTTCATTTCTACACTTTAGAAATATATTTTTCATCATTTCTACTATCAAAGCGATTGTCTAAATTGAAGGCTGTTTGTTTTTCTAAGTGTACTCGTCTATCTGTAAGTTGGTATGTGTGGCAACCCTCTCGGTTCAACTTTACACACTCAAAATTCAAACTTTGAGCATAAGTTTTGGTATTGAAAATTAAAGTGAATGTTGCACGAGTTGATTGCATCCAGAGAGTTGCAAGCGTTTTCATTGTCTGCCACATTATTAATATGGAAATATTTTTGTGATCCATTAAATACGCACACTCCCACTCCCCGTCCACTCGCCTCTTGCATCCTTTTCGTCCTTTAATCGCAAGCCTGCACAAAATTGCGTGCAGCAAGTTTTATGTTTGCTGCTGTTGCTGTTTGCAACCCTTGCAACCATCGGTTGCATGATCTTGTCTGACCTCGTCTCGGAGACGCTTTTGCTTGCCTCTGAATTTATATTTTCAGGCGGAACTCTTCACCCACTCCACCTCCCTCTCTCTCTCTCTCTCTGCCCTTTGCTGCACCATTTTGTTGTGTTTTTACTGATGCAATTTTGGCCAGAGGAATCTGTTGCAGCTTTATGTGTGTGTGTGTGTTTATGTTTGTGTATGTAAGCAGTGTTTAAGTGTCGGTAAAACTTTATAATGTGTGCTACAACAAGCAAGAGAGCACACACTCATACACACTCACACACACTCACACACACTCACACACACTCACACACACTCAGCTCAACACAAGTTGCTTGTAGGTGCTGTAATTTTCATTTCATTTCGCACTCTGAGCCATTCTTGTTGTTTGCTGTTCTTGTTTCTGATTTTTGTTAATTATATATGTATATGTGGAACCACAAATGTGTCCGAGTGTGCGTATGTGCGTGTGTGGTTGTGTGTCTGCTGTGTCTGTGTGTTGTCATTAATTTCAACTGCTTACAATTTATATACGCCACAAATTGCCTCCTGGCCAGGCCATAAATATAACCTCTTTCATTCTCTCACTCTCTCTCTCTTCCTATCTATACATACATATATATATATACACTTAGATCGATAATTATTCATGCACTTATATCTTTCAAATGTTTTCTTTCACAACTTATCTTAAAGCTCTTAGAAATGTAGTTCATTTTATCGATAACTGCATCTTCTTTTGTTTTATTCACTCTTCAGTGCTTGATATATATATATATATATAGATATTTAACACGTGTATTCAGGGTATCTGGCAGTCGAGGTATCATTTAGACTAGTAGCTGAAAATGACGTTATCACAAAACTAATCAATCTGATTCTCCCAAAAGTTAAACGAAAAACAAATCAAACTTAGCAAATAGTGTGCGAATAATTACTGCACTGACTGTATATGTACACACAGCTCGCATGTGTGTGTGGGTTTTAGTTGGTTCAACACCTTTTGAATAGTTCCAGCTTCTTCTTCTTCTTACTATTATTCTTGTTCTTGAGTCTTAATAATATTGTTGGTTGGTTGATTTTGCTCCTAATTTCTGCAGTTGCACAAAAACTGTGCACGCATCTGGATTTTCTGCAAAATCCAGTTGAAATACATAATTTGCCAGCAATTGACTTGCCACACACACACACCACACACACACACAGTGGCAGCTTCTAATTTCCATGTGTTGTCTCATTAATATTCATGGAACTGTGCCTAGTTGCAGAAAAAGCAGCCACAAATTTGCATAAATTTGAGTGCTGAGTTCAGCCAAGAGGGTTAGGATTAGGGCTGAGTTGATAAGGCAATGGAAAACAGCTGCTTGATGCTGTGCGGATTTATCTATTAAATTTATGTATTAAATTTCGCGCTTGGCAACTTTTTAAGTGTTGTTGCCGTCGTCGTCTGTTGTTGCCACAAAAACGCACAAACAAATTCGTTTGAAATGAATTTATAAATTTATCGCTGGCATTTCACAGTGACAAATATAACAACGATTTGAAAAAATGTACCGGTGTCGAGTGTGCTCGACTAAGGGATACCCTAAATAAATATTTATTTCAATTTTGAAAAGTTTTGCACACTCAAATGTAAGCATGCCTGGAAGTACTCTCATTTCCAATAACAGGCACAGGCACTGAAGAATAAAATAAACTGAGACCAGTATTTGTCTCCTATCCAATCGTAATATAAGAGATATATATTTCCAATTTCTCCAGCTCTTATAGTCTCTGACTGATATCGACTCGCCTTTCGAGGATCAAGTCTATATGTGACTTATGTGTTCGCCTTTCGAGGATCAAGTCTATATGTGACTTATGTGTTCGCCTATCTGTCTTGCTGCCTGTTACATAGTTCTGCACTGAATTATTATACCCTGTTTTACACATTTTTAATAGGCTGCTCTCGCTGGCATTGGGGCGACGGAAACAATAATCAATTATTGGTTAAAATCAACTCAACAGGATTATTGAGTTATAAATGATTCATAAAATATTCTGCGGCACCTGTTTGCCTACTCTCGTGCCCCTCCTCCCCCTTTTCACCCCTCTCCCCTCTCCAATCGACCACAGTTTATGCTCTGGCTTTTGCGGTCTCTACTGATAAATGCGGCAAATAAAATAAGGCATCATCACCAGCAACAACAGCAACAACAACAACAACAACAACCACTGCTCTTTATGCGTTAAGCCAACGAGGAGGCTCATGTGGTGGTTGGGTGGGTGGCCTTTAGCTGTGTGTGTGTGTGTGTGTGTGGCACAGATAGTTGATAGCCAGTTGTGGGTGCTGGTGTTCTAATTAAATTTTGTGGCATTGCCGCAAAAGCTGACCAATAAATAGCCCAGCCTTTTGGCACACACACGCAGCATTAAAAACTCATTAAAGCACTGCCTGCCACACAATGTGTCCGATGTGCAATCGTTGCACGCTGCACGTTGCTCAAGGCTGGTGTGGCAAGCCTTCCTGTCTCACGCGTGTTGCCGCCTTTGACAAATTAAAAGCGGACAAAAAATAAAAACGGGACTCAATCGAAATAAATATGCAATTAAGAAAATGAAACAAAAAATAAAGCAATAAAGACAACAAGCAAAATTAACACCAGGCGTTGCATGCAACGCGGTGGCAACATTGGACTCCAGTCTGAACTCAACTCAATTTGTTCATTTAACTGCTTTTATTTTTATTATATTTACATTTGCTTCCACTGAGATAATTACGACAATAATAAGGACACATTGTCCGCGTCGTCTGTCAACGTTTGCCACATTGCCATGCCACACACTGGACACACGCACACTGGACACAGATGGCTTCGTTTGCTTTCGCTTTTCAGCTTGCGACAAATTCGCCAACAAATTGTGCAACAAATTGCTTTTGGTCAATGCGCGTGCATCTTTTGACCCAGAAACAATTTAAGACTGAGGTTCTGCCCTTAAACAGCTGAGGGTGTATGTGTGTGTAAAGAAGAAGCAGCAGCAGCAGCAGTTGAAGGCATCGCATTCATGTCAAGTTATTCATACGTGGCAAAGTCGGCAAGAAAAAGTTCTCAAACTGTGCACGCGTAAAAGATTGTTGGAATGAGTGGCGTGGCGCGTGGTGAATCACATTACATACTTTGTGTCTGACATTGCTATGCTGCTTGCAACAAAATGCAGCAGCAGCAGCAGCAACAGCAGCAGCAACAGCAGCTGAGCAGAGAGCCCCGTCAATCCGAGTATATGGCATACACTGCGAGAATTCTCTGGCAGCAGCCAAAAAAAAAAAGAAGAATTTAAAATCAAAAAAACTGTACAACTTTTTTTTGCGCATGTTAAATAAAGCAAATTTATAGCATATTCTTTTCGGTGTTCCAGCAAATGCTAGAAGGGTTTAGTAAAGGGGTGGTTCTGGCGCTGGATGAGGCAAGTTGCTGGCTTGCTGGCTTGCTGGGTGGGTGAATGGAGGCAGGTTATTGCTATTCCGTCTGGTGTTTCCATAAATTTCATTGTCTGCATGCACGTTCAGTCACCCACTCACACACACACACACACGCGCACACTCGCATCACACTCGCACACACACACACACACACACACACACACACACATTTGCAGCCCCTCTGCCCTCTCTCTCTCTCTGTATGTGCATAAGAAATGCGTTCGGTATCCATGCAATACGGTATAAAGTAATATACAAATTGAAATTTGCGCAAACAAGACGTGAACTGCACACATATACACATATACACACACACACACTCACACACTCACACACACACATACACACATACACATTCGTATACACACACTGCAACACACACACACACGTTTAGCAATTCGAAGCTGAGTTTTCATTGCTTCGACTGTTAAGTGGGCAAATAGAGTATACGCAGCGTATATCTAAATATATATTTATGCATAAACCAATACATATAAGTCTTGACAACTTGATCACAAAGGTTATCAATTGCTGATTGATGATTCTTGTTTTCTTGCAATCTTTAAGCTAGTTATTTAAATATATTCAAGTTAAAATGCCATAAATAACTTAAGAAAGTTTAGCACACTCAACTTATAACTTGAGTGTTTCTTATCTGATCTTGAAATTAGTGCACTTGATCTATGATATATCAAGGTATGTTATATATATATATATATGATATGAGATCTGTAGGTGTACAAAACTTATTTACTGGCACAGATAGTAATATTAATAATGAAACAGTCTTAGAAGTGACTGGACATTAATATTGAGTTGAAGTAGTGCAAGTTAAGTGCAAACACAATTATTGTATTCAATTTATTAATCGATTGATGCAAAATATATCGACAAACTGATGTATGATAAATGATAAAGAAAATTAATTTAAGGAGAGGGTTACAAAGTACTGCATTGTATTTTAAACATTTAAATATTACACTTTCAATTGAATTTACTTTTGGGAAATGCACAATTTAGCATTTACACACTGAATTTTATTGTACCTGAGATACACTGATGTCCATATGTATATATCCATAGTGTGCTACATGTATGCCACTGCTCAACTCTCTTTATCTCACTGACTGTCACCTCTATCTGTGGCACACAATTAATTTAGCATCTTTAACTTGCTGGTTGTTACTCCCCTTCTGCCCCCCTCCTCTCTCCCCTCCCCTCAAGTGTGTTGTGTTTCTGGTTTGTTTTTACTTTGTATTGTTGAAACGCGCTGCTGTCAAAACAAATGCTTAACAATTTTTCAGCGCCCATTGCGAGACAATTGTGTGAGTGTGTCTCAATCTTGTATCTGCAGCAGCTCGTGTCTTTCTTTTGAATGTTGACTGTTGACAGTTGTCAAGTTGACAATCATCATTATGAATGTCATCAACATTATCATTGTAGTCGCCTTGTTCGTCATCGTCATCGCCATCGTCATCGTCATCATCGATGGCATAAATAAGAGATGCGCCTGATTATACGCCCAGCTCCTGGCGGAGTAGGAAGGGTTGTCTCCCGCTTTGATAAATGAGAGTCGGCAAATGAATTATATTGTTTATACAAATTACTTTATTGGCACACAGCGTCGCCAGCTAAACATGATGGAAATTATATGAATAGAATGATTTATGGTTATCAGCAGAGACACTCAAGACGCTCAAGACACTCTTTAAATCGTTGCTGCAGCAACGACTCAATTGATTCCCTTTGGAATGTGCATTGTGACAAAGGCACGCAACGGCAACACCAGCAGCAACTTCTGCTATCAGCTCTCCGCTCTCAGTTTCAGCTCAAAGTTCTCAGCTTCAGCTACTTACTCTCTGCACCTTGCCACCCTTTTTATATGCGGAGGCATGTGCGGCTTACCAACCGCTGGCAATTAGCAGAATCATGAAGCTGTCTGAAATATCAACGCAAAACACACACAGTGCGCAGCAGAAATAGGAGCAGGAGCAGGAGCAGGAGCAGAGAGGCTGGAGCAGAGGCTGGAGCAGCAGCAGAAGCTTGCTTGGAGCGCTTTTCAACATTGGAGCAGGCGAGTCCTTTCATCAGCAACCACCAACCAACTCCTGCCACATTCACCTAATCGCTGGCAGCTGTCCTAGTCAGACTTTAACCACATATTTATGAACTTATTTGCTTTAAAGTAAATATTGCTGCCTGCTGCTGCCGCCTCAGCTACTGCACTCTGAAAAAACTAGCCTCATCTGGCTTTAATATGGATAAAGAATTGGAAATTTTTAAATAAATTCAAAATGTGTTAAAGGTTGTAATGAGTTTTTGCAAAATTATATAATAGGGGGAAAGAAAGCAACTCTGATTCCATAAAGTATATATATATTCTTGATCAGCATCAACAGCTGAGTCGATATAGACATATTCGTCTGTCAATCTGTATGAAGACTTCAAACTTGCAATAGCAAGTTCTCAAAGACCCTAAACAGATTAAATTTGTTTAATTTATCGATAGCTGTCTGCGTTTCCCAAATATCGATAATATCGTTAAATTTATAGCAATAAAAGTCACTATTTTTTATTTATGTATAATATATATTGGCATATTATTGATAAACCGATCAAATTTCATTAACATTGAATAAGAGACACCAAAGTTATAGTTGAAATTGAATTCTCACATCGATCTTAGTTTTTTTGTTTACTCTTCAGTGATGGGCACTGCTATAAGAAATCACTCAAACGCATGCTTATATTTGGGTATGCAACACTTTTTAAAGTGCTATTTGGGAATTAAACCAGAATATATTTAATAGCTGGGCTTAGAAATAATTTCAAAATATTCAAAGTAAAATTTTGTATGATTTTTCTTATTAAATTATTTCAGTTTATAAACAATTTTTTTGCAGAGTGTGTTTGCTGGTTGAAAGGAGCAGGATAGAAGGGGGAGGGTGAGTTGTATACTAAAGGGATTTGGTGTTAAAATGGGTTTACTTATAAATTGAAAGCGTAAAGCATGCCTCAGAATGCTGCAGGACTGCATGTCTCCATTGCTCCAAGCTGGAACGCAAACCGTTGTCGATGTGTTGTTGGCGCCTGTGCATTTTCTAAGCAGCTTACTGTTTATGAGCCGCTTTTCAACACCAGCCACCATGTGGCAGCAAGGAGCAGCAAGTAGTAGCAAGTGGCGGCAAGCGGCGGCAAGCGGCGGCAAGTAGCTAGAGCTTATGTGTTAGGAGCTCTGCTGCAAGTCGCAAGTCGCAGTCGAAAGTAAAAGCATGCAATTCTGAGAAGCTGAAGAATGTTGCTGCTGGAAACAATTGTGGCAAACGAAGTGTTGCAAGTGTTTGAAATGTGTCGCCATTTGCAGTTGTTGCAACAGCGATGCCAGCAGCAACTTCGACTTCGACTTCGACTGCGACTTGTACAACTCCAGAAACTGCAGCGAAAACATTTGGCCAAAAACTTTCTGTGAAATGTGGCAGGCGGCACCTCATAGATGCTCTTTTGTGGAACACAAACAAGCAACAACAACAAAGCAAAGCAGCAGGGATTACAACAAAAAGAAAAAAGAGGAAGGCAGAGAGGAAAACAAGCAAGTTAACCGTTGGAACTTGGGGCGCACACGTTTCATGAATTTTCACTTTGTAAAACATTTCTGATATGTACGTGTTGTGCTGGTGAGGGGCAGGGGTAGGGGAGTGGGAGGGGTGACTGGCAGGAGCGGAGGCAGTAGTAGTGCTGTGCAGAATTCCATTTAAAGTTTGATTAGACGCGTGCATAAACAAAAAACACACACACAAATAATTAAGCAGCCAACTTTTGTTGAGATAAATCGACGGGCACACGTTGCGTATGAGTAATGCTGTAATCAGCAATGCAGCAAGCAGCACGCAGCAAGCAGCACGCAACAAGCAGCAAGTGCAAAATGCAAGTTTACAATTTGTTTTGATTAATTAAAATAAATAATAACAAGGGACAACGGCTGTAGACGACTAGCAAAATACTTTTCCCTTTTATTTCGCATTTAATTGGAAATCATTTATTGACCTGAATTAAAAATACTGCGAACAGTTGGCAAAAAACTGAGTGGGTTGTAAGGGGTTTCCTCGAAAACTAACTTCCAAGTTTGGTAACTTAAGTTCTTAAATAAAATAAAATATATATTTATCGATCTTTGAAGGAGCAATCACCAGCAATCTTAGCTGCAATATTAATGAATCCATCTATTTAAAATTCTAAGAGATATGCGATTTTATGGGTCCACATCTTCAGATATATCGATTGAGCTGAGGCCATACAATTACTTATCGATAGTTGAGGGTCAGCGGTAATATAACTCCCAATTTTGGTGAACTTACCTCAAAAACTGTGGCAGATATAGCCAATGACGATCTTTGAAGAACATCAACCAACCACTTTTGCTGACTCCAGCTTAAAAATAGTGTGTTTTATTGATTTGCAATTAATGATTTTATCTACTAGTCTATATCCCGTGGCTTGCACAAAGTCAATATACTCCTTCTAACTTTGCTAGCAGAGTATAATAATTAAATTAAGCAGCAGCTGCAAAAGTCTGCCAGACTTTGGCATGCGCTTTCACTTCCCCAACAAGAGTCAGCGAATGCTCATAATTTGTAAAACTGCAGACTTAAGCACACACATATATATATAAATATATATACATATTAATTTATATATATATATAATATATATACATATTAATTTATATATATATATATGGAATTCACATGCCAAAAGTCAGCTCGACTGGCGACATCCATTTGGAAGTTTAGAAGGCAATGCCCAGCTGTGCCAAAGCCAGTCAATGTCTGGCCAAGTTCCCGCGGTGAGTCTGAGTGGACGTTGGAGACTGGGAGTAATATGGAGGCAGGGAGAATGTGGCATGGGGCAGAGGTATGTCTGGCGTGTGGGGGGCATGTGGTTGAGGAGTGACGACGAGAACGCTTCCAGCCAAGATGTAAGCCACAAAAATACTTGACAATTTGTTTGCAATACATTTTACGCTTCAGCCAACACCGCACACACACCCCCTCACACACACACACACACACACACTCACACACTCACAGATATGTGTGTGTGTAGTACTCTTGTGATATTTGCCATTTCTTGCAGCATAAGCATTTCCACATTTGCTGCTGCGTTTTTTCTTCTTTGCTGCTTTGCCAACTGTTACATGTATATATCTATATATATATATATATATATATATATCTTTTTATTTTGTTATATATGTGTATATATAATCTGGAGAGGCAGCAATAATATGGCTCGAATGATAAAAGAGCGAGCAATAAGTTCATAAAACAATTGGCTCCATTTGCTCTGATTTTCATTGCCTGCCATTTTGTGTGACCTGCGTTGACCAGGCCTTAAGTTCTTGGCCCAGACAGACATACAGCAAGTGCCTCTGCTGCTGCTTCTTCTTCTTTGGCTGTTGTTGTTTTGGTGTGCACCCTTAATTGGTTTGTTTATATTGCTGGCGACCCTCGGCCAGATGCAATCAATTGCACACAATGATGGTAATTACAACACACACTGCAATAAATACACACAAGCAGACAGAGATATACACTCCACACACCCACACCCACACACACACAAATACACACACTCAGTCTAAGTAGACACACATATGTTATTAATAATTTTTGCCATTTATGTTTGATAATTGCTTCGTATTTGTAGGCAATTTACTATTTACCAGTAGCAAAACTGCACTCCAGAGCGCTACACAGATAGAGAGAGAGAGAGACAGAGAGACAGAGAGAGGGAGAGAGAGAAGGGAGCAGTATTTGAGAGTGAGAGGAAAGTGTTTTAGAACAATTACAGATGCCTTTCGAGTTTTGGTTTTGGTTTTGATTGCTGGCTCATTGCATATTCAGTTTACAGCAGCTACAACAGCAGCAGCCACATTGCCACTTATCACTCTTACCACTGTAGCCAATTTGCCACTTGCCACATTACCACATGCCACTTGCCACTTGAGTTTTGTCGATGTTGCAACTCGAATTCATGTCGAGCGATTTGTTAACCAGGTGAAAGAATCTGCACAGCTTTGCCAGCCATGCTTAAATATGCCATAATTAGCTAGAAATTGGCCAATCACCCAGGTTATGGAATAGGGGTTGATGGTGGATAGGGGTGGGGGTAGGGATAGGTTTAGGGGTAGTCAAGCCAATCAGTCGAAATGGATGCCGTTTTGCAACTGTTTCAGCTCTTCAAATCAATAATTGACAGAGATTTACACAAAAACACGCTGGAAAAGGCTGTTTATTTATGCTGTCAGTGCAACATGTTGCACAGTGTATCATTTGGAGTAGTCAGTCGGTTTTGTGCTCTAAAATAATTTGTTCACTCTTGTATTAAGTAAATGAGCTGTTTATGTAAATGTCGCATATCAAATTAAAAGCCATAAAAACAGCTCCCTTAAAAGACGCCGTCTTTTTTATGATGACGACAAGCCGCAGATTTGACTTTGACAGAGATGACTTCATTTCGGCAGTTGGGCAGTGGGTGGGCGGAGGGGGAGGGCAGTGTGGGAGTAGCTCATAAAAATACTTTGACTGCAATTGACAGCCTGTGGATGGGACGGGTAAGGGAAACGAGCTGCGGCGGAGGCGGACCGTATTTGATGGCCTGTGCATAAATCATTTCTAATTGCGCCTCGGGTCTTAGTTGCTTACCTAATAAAAAATACAGACAGAGAGAGAGAGAGAGAGAGAGCTGGACAACAGGACACAGCTTTGCATTGTAATCCCGCTGACACACCCCTCCAAGCATCCCAACCACAACTTCTCTCCCTGCTGCTGATTGAAGGGGCGCCACTAATTGAGCTAAAGATTAAATTTTATGAAGAGCACTCGAGGAGCGCAACTGTTATACATGATATATGTGCACTAAATCAATTCACGAATCCAATGAATCCTTGATAGGCGGAACCAACGCACACTCAATCCCTCGCACGCTCGACCCTCGCACCCTCACCCTCTCCCAACGTAACAGGTTTTTATGCATTACGTGACCAGATGAGAGAAAAAATTAAAGTTGGAACTGCCAACGGAACAAACCGGGGCGTAAATATGAAATAACAACCGGCTCATGACAGCACACATTCAAAATATACACACACGCACACACACACACTCGCACACTCGTTGCTGCTGCTGGCCTATATCAAATAATTACCGGAACTTGAGCGTATAACCAACAGTTTCCGTCGTTCGACGGCAGCCGCCAGACAGGTAGGCAGGCAGCAGGTGAATGAGGTGGGCAGGAGAACCACGTGAATTATGGAACGCATATTCAGAACGAATCTTGGCCAGCGACAACACAGAATCCGAGAGTCGGCCACTCGAGAGGAGGTCAATAATTTCCAGCCCCCTGGTTCGATTGCACATGTCCGTTTACAATAATTCACAGCCATCCTATGAAAATGTCAATAATAGTTTTTAAACGAGCAATGCCAACAATTTATGCATGCCATATATATATCTATAAATATATAAATAAATATATATTTTTATTTATTTATGAATTTATTTAAAGCTTTGTCAAAGTTTGCTGCGAATTATGGCCAAAGTTGCCATATGAAATATTTGTTTTTCATTTCGTTTGGTTTCGCTTTGGTTTGCTTTCGGTTTTGGTTGAGTCGTACTATGTCCAGGCGATAGCTTGGCGATACTTGGAAATTATGCAAATGTTGGCCATTAGCATAAAGTGATTTTGATGAGGCACCAAAGTGGACTTTATGGTTGGCTGCCTTTGATTAGGGTTACAGCGGCGGCGACAGTCTTGCTCCTTGCCAACAGTAGTTGTTGCGCTCCTACAGTTGCTGTTTATTCTTTTTTTATTATTTATTTATTCGGTTTTTTATCTGGTTATTCAACAACATTTTCACGGTCAACTCCGAATCAGAGTTGCCATTAAACTGGCGAATTTTTGTCAAACGAACACAGAAAGGCAGGCTGCAAGCTAAGCCCTTCGCCTGGTTTGGTCTACTTCGAAAACGCAATTCAGCAATTTGCTGGCTGTGGCGTATAAGAGATGGACACACAAGTCGCCGAGAGAGAGAGAGAGAGAGAGAGGAAGCGATATATATATACATATATATATATATATATAGAGAGAGAGAGAGAGAGAGTGGAAGGAGGAAGAGTGATTGAGAGTTGTAGTTGGCTTTCCGAATTTTTGATTAAGAAGCGTAGTAGTCTATCAATTTGGTATGCTAATGTTGTCAGTCTGTCAGTCTGTCCGTCTGTCCATCAATAGCTGCTCATCATTATCATATGAGCAACATTAACTCGAGTGCAGCTGAAACTAAAAGTGCCAAATGACGTCATGCGTGGACTAAGCAGGTGGAACTGCTAGTGGAACTGCTACACTCAGCAAAAAAGAAATTGCCTCGAATCCTAGAATCTTTTTCTTATTTTTAGACATAAGTTTTAAAACTAAGAAAAGCTAATTCTAAAAATTACAAAGGCATGCCCCAAGTCGACAATCCTAAAAATATGATTCAGTTTCTTTTATTTATTTTTAGAAATGCAAATCCTAGAAGAAATTCTTTCTGAAATATTCTGAGAATATAGTAATGAAATTTGCTCGCTCGACTGCAATATTCGATTTTATTGAGATTAGATATATTTTCTTAAATTTTAGAAAACCCAACCTGAAATTCAGAAATACAAACCTTGATTTTTAGAGAAATACAAACTTTAATTTTAGAAAGTTAGTCTCTGAATAATCAGGAATTCTTGGTGAATTTTTGCCGAGTGTAGCTGCTTATTTATGAGTGCGTCCCACTTGGCGATAAACTCTCGAGGACATCGCCATCGCCAACAGTGCGTCCATCCACCCGTCCATTTCAGTCAGCCAGCAAAAAGTTACTTGAAGCAGAAGGATAACATGACAAACTAGTTACGTGCATAAATAATATTTACCACATTCAGGTACGTGTCTTCATTCAGAAGGGGGGTGGGGTGGGGTGGGGTAGAGTAGGTTGCCGCAGTGGCAGTGGCAGTGGAAGTGGGTCAAGCCTCTGTTGCTATTTGATAGATGAGCATTTTGTGCTCGTCGTAGTCGTTGTCGTTGTCGTTGGTCATCTGATCTTATGCATAAATATAACCAAGGGCAAGGGCACGAAAATGCAATAAGTTAATGATATCAGCACTAAGAATTCCAACCCAACTTAGGAGCTGGCCAACGCCCTTAAGCTGATACTAGTGAGAGGGGGTGGGAAGGGATTGGGCGAGGCAAGGTCTGGTGTAACTACAGTGGGAATATAATAAGCGTAAAACTAATACCGGGCTACACACAAATTATTGGACAGTAAAAGCTGTCGAGGATACACATTAAGTTTGGGTTTGGAAATGTTGCCACTGCTCCTTGCCCTCCTCCTGCTCCTTTTCCTCCGTCTCCTGCTTGCCTGTCAGCGCAACACTCTAAAATTGTCTGCCAAGTGTGTGTGTGCGTGTGTGTATGTGGGTGTGTGTGCGGGTGTGTGTGCGGGTGTGTGTTTGCACCAGTTTGCCCAGCCTGCGTTTGACAATAATTGTTTGCTGCTGTCCTTTTTTTTTATTATTTGCTAGCTACTCCGCTTTTTTATTGCGTTTCAAACCGCAACCCGGTTATAAGCGCTGGCTGAGTTTGATAAGTGTCAAGCTTTGTTAACCAACTGCTGGGTTGATGAGGTGTATCTCTGTATGTGTGTGTGTGTGTGTGTGTGTGTGCGTGGTTGGAGTTGAGGGTGGAGGTGCCGTTTGGGGCATGTGCAAAGATTTATGTGCATCAGCAGCAGCAACAGCAAAAACAGTTTCAATATAAGTGCCACAAACTATAAAAAAGGGAAAAGAATGCGTAGATTGCTGGACTATGAGATACCCATTAATTACAAAGAAACAACAAAGAGAAAGAGAAAAAGCAGCAGAGAAAACGTTTACGAGAAAAATGGAAGAAAGAACAGAGAAAACGTTCACCTTGAAATTGGAGGAAATTGTTGAATCTAGTGGAAAATCTAGGAGAGGTGCAGTGAGTTGGTTAGGGGTGTGGCTCAATACGGAGAACCACTCTGCTCGAATGAGTACTGTAATGGTATCTGTAAACGGTAAAAATAATGTATATTCACAATTTGAGGTGCTTAGCTCTTATAGTCTCTGAGATTGGACAGACGAAGATGGTTAGATCGACTCGACTATGGATTCGGATCAAGTTTAAATATACCTAATTTATCCATTGCTTATGGCACTAATGTACTATACTATACCATTACGGACTGTAATATCATACGTACCTGAATGGGATTAAAAAGTTTTGGAAGAATACAGAAATTTTCAACGGTATTTTTATATTTTATTTATATCTTTAATTCGTTTTTTGATATCCGGCATTATACCCGTTTCAATTGAGTTTGTTCGATGGGCAGAGTATCAAAATATTTCGCAGAGCATTGCTAAATTAAACAAAAACCTCGGTATTCTTGCAGCAACAACGAACAACTACAACTGTAGTAGTTGTAATACAATTAAAACACTTTTTATGCGCTGACAAATTGGACTCGTAGTTGTTGCTGATGTTGTTAAACGAAATTGTTTTAGTTGTACTTATACACATACACTCCACTGTGTGTGTGTGTGTGTGTGTGTGTGCTGTGTGTGTGTGGGTGTATGAATATATTGTCGCATCAGCTGCAAGGGACAAGTGACGAGGCAGCGAGGCACGTATCCTCATTTAATGGTCATACATCATCCGCATGATGAAGGGGCTAAGTGGCAAGTGGCAAGTGCTAAAAGGCACAGTAGCGTAGAGGGGCAAGGGGCAAGGGGAGATAAAGTAACAAGCGATGGCTCACTAATTGCATTTCAATGGAGTGCGCCAGATTCGAACCAGATAATGGACTAAAATGCGCTAATAATTAACTATGCCAAATGCGACGAGGCAGCTGCAACTTAATTCTGCCACAACAGCCGGCCCCCAGTTCAGTCTCTTCTACACTCCTAACAAAAATCGGACTAAACTTTAATAGAATGCCAAACTTTAATAAAAGTCGAGCCAGTAAATTTCATTACTTGTTTTTGAGAAAGAATTTATTCAAAAAATTATGGCTTGCATTTCTCCTTCTTAAAAATGGTTTGCTTACTGCCAGAAAAGTTTCTAATTAATTGAAAAAATGCGTATTTTTAAGATTATGCGTTTCAAGGCAAGCCTTACAAATTTGTAGGAACTAGTTTCTCAATATTTAGAAACTATTTCTAAAAGCAACAAAATCTTGATATTTCTTAGGACGATTTACTAAATTTGGGGCCATTTGCTAGAATTTAAAGCAACTTTTTTCCCAAGTGTATATTGAATGTGGGCGAATTGAGCAAACCACGCTCAAGGACACATCTAAATAATTTCTTTTATGACCCTAAAAGAGTTGCATAACAGACGACAGACGACAGACGACATTCAACATACGACAGCTGATGCGGGACTCTTCCGTCTGTATGGCATGGCATATTTGTATGCGACAATGCTGTAAATGCCACAAAAAAAGAAAAAAAGAAAAAATAAAATAGAGAAAATAGAGAAAAGAGGCAAGACGATGAATGTGCGACACATGCCAAAACGGCAAAATGTGTGGCACAAATGCTGTCAGCCACGTTTGGCAGCTGAATGCAAATTGCAGCCATTTTTCTATGCAATTTGTTGTTAAGCCACAACAACAGCAACAACAGCAGCAACAACAACCGTTGCGGGCGCCATCTTCCGACGAAAAAAGGAAGAATAGAAAGAAAAGAAAGACTTGTGAAAAGAACTTTTGTGTAGCACTTCAAGTTGCACACACACACACTCGCACACACACACACACACACACACTCGCACACACTTGTGAGCAGAGATAGAGGAGCAGTCTAATCATACTCAACGAATATTCCGCGGCTAAGCAAAGTGATGCAGTTAGAGCGGGTAACGAGTTGAAGCTACACTCACAGGTAAGAAAGGTGTCCTTAAAGTGAACAGTGCCACGAAAATTATAAATATGTTTTGGTTTATAGAAATAATGCATATTCTTGAAACTAGAAAGTCTTTTTGTAATATTAAAAATCTAACAAATAAAAATAATTAAACAAGTGAAAGAAAAATAAAAAATACTGCACTGAAATTGTCGAAAATTTGAACACTTTTCAAATTAAATTAAATGTATTTTTATGAAGTTTATTTTAAAATGCTAATGCTTAATAATAAAAATGCAATTCTATGAGTATATAAAAATCAAAAGACTTTTCTATATTTAGATAAACTGACTGATAACTGGAATTAAGAGCAGAAAACCGCTGCAGATTAGAAAGACACGCTTTGGAAATGTAATTGCCGAATAATAAGGTGAGCTGCATTTGCAGACTTTCCAAAATTAGACTTACATTGAATAGATCACATTGGTTTTTTTGAGTGTAACAGGAATCAGTTGTGCTCTGCGACTCTGTTCGTCTGCCAATAAATGGCTTTAAATTTATAATGCCACTCGCATTTCTTTGACTGTCTGCAGCGAATGGTTTATGGCCAGCTCGGTGTCTCACTATGTGTATACATATATCTTGTATATGCTTGCTGTGGACAAGCTGGCAAATGGCTTGAGGCGGCACAATGCGGCGTATGCGCAATGTGTTTTATTGTACAGGTAGCTGAGTTTTTCTAATTGCCAGAGCCTGAGTTGCTCGAGCTAGACATAAATAAAGGCGTGTGGCTGCCGTATGTAGGTTATCCTTCCCATACCAGCGCCCCCCTCTCTCTTTCCTCTGCTGGAGTGAAAAAGCCAAAGGTAAATAAATTATTTTGGAAAATACATTTGAAATGATTTGTGCAAAACTAATGCAGTTGCTGTGTAATGATTGCCGGCAATCAAATAATATTGCGAGAAATGAATTGCCACAGAATAAACAAGCAAATACTTGCAACATTTGATGGCAATACCAAGTAACCAAAAAATGGGGGATAGTAAGTGGAGGGGGAGCTGGTTGGGGGTTGGGGGTTGGCAGCTGCATAGCTGCGAGTAAATAAGCTGGAAACCCAAAACTTGGCTTTAATAATAAACAAACTGAGCTGCTGCTATTTTCTACCCCCACTCTTGGTGTATGTGTGTGTGCGAGTGTGTGTGCGAGTGTGTATGTGTGGTGTTTTTGGGAAAATGCTCTCAAATTATTCGTGTAGAAAAGTGGCAACATATTTGAAAACTTTTCCAATCAATGCCAGGGCTATTAATAATTTATTGGCTGCTTTAAACTCTCTCGCAAGCCAGCTTTTGTTGTTTAGTGCTACTCAGCATAGTTGGAATGAC
The DNA here is from genome assembly GCA_035043445.1 of Drosophila silvestris. Lineage (NCBI taxonomy): Eukaryota > Metazoa > Arthropoda > Insecta > Diptera > Drosophilidae > Drosophila > Drosophila silvestris. Next base: position 1,294,956 of record JAWNMZ010000170.1, on the reverse strand, counting down.
TCCACACACACACACCACACACACACAACACACACCAACACACACACACACACATGTCACTGATTTCTTCATTTTATTTTTTATTATTAGTGCTCGAGCGGCTCAATCAGAACTTTTTTGGTAGTTTCATTATAAAGTGGGTTTATTGAATAAATATTCAGCGACTGAATTGAATGATGTGTGTGAAAGAGAGAGAGAGAGAGAGAGGGGGGAGTGAAAGAGGGAGAGGGAATGGGGAAAAGTTTGTTTGGCTAACTGAAATTAGCAAAACTAGAGGAAAACCCACAATAATGTTTATTTATCGACATGCCTCACTCCCAGCCAGCGATATATTGTTGCCATGTTTATTGATTTTATGTTCATAACAACAGAAACAGCAGCAGCACAAAGTATTCGAGTTGTAGTTATTCAATTAAAAATACCACATACGCACAAACTTGTCCAAAACTACACAGAAAAAAACCAAAAACCAAAAAAAAAAAAGCAGAGGCAATAACAAATATATGCAAATAGTATTAGGATTCACGCTCGAGGGCATTTCTCTTACTGTGGCTGCGGCTTGGCGCTGACCAAACACACAACCCACAACTTTTGTTCTTAACCCACCCACACACACACACACACACAGGGGAGGGGGAGTGGTGTAGACCCGAAAACATTTCTAGGCCGAATGGCAAAAGTTAGTTGAAAATATTTACAGCCAACAACAACAAGTTCTGCGAGCATGGAAATTAAAGTTCAGCCAAAAGTTGGCTTATGCAGTAAAAGTGTTTAGACATATACACGTTGTCAGAGAAGCTGCTTCAAGTGGCAAGATATTCCAATATTGTTGCAGACATATTTAGTTCTACTGCGGCACTTGTACACTTCATATTTGCTCTCGCTGTGGCATGACACAGAGTCCGGGGAATGTTGCACGCAAGCTGAGCGAAAACCAGGCAAAGGCAACCAGACACAGGTACAATTGTAATAGTAACGCAATACTCACCCCGACAGCAGCAGCAGCAGCAGCAGCAGCTATAGTTGCACTTGCCACAATCCACGACCAACGAGCCACAACACGAGGCAGAAGCTGCTGCTGTTGCTGCTGTTGTTGCGGCTGCTGTTGCCTAACGAATGTAGTTGACAATGTTGCAGCTGCTTGTTGTTGCACTCGGAAAAAGGGACAATTGAAATTTACTTACTGAATATTAAAGAGACTTTATTATAAGGAGACTTTGTTATTCAGAAAATAAATTTCCAAATTTAAAGTTGCGAAAAATAAACAAATTGTTCAATTTCCAGGTTGTTGTTCTCTGTGTGAATTCCTAAAGAATTCCTACATTATCATTTATTGTTACTTATATTAATGCATTTTAAGATTGAACATCTTAGATGGTTTATTAATTCAATTCATTTAATTTGACTTACCACTGAGCTAAAGTTTAATCAAAAGTCGAGCCGGTAAATGTCATTACGAATTTCTGAAGTTAAGAAAAATAGTTTCTAAGACGATTTGCATTTGTACTTTTTAGAAAAGCATTTCTTAATAATAGAAAATATTTCTAAAAACTAGAAAACATTTGCATATATTTTGAATTGCTGATTTAGAACAAGTGATTAAACATTTGTTGTGTTTAGAAATTAAGCAAGAAAGACCTTATAATTTTTAAAGCGACTTACTAAAATGTAGATCGATTTTTGGCTGAGTGTAGTTGCTGCTGCTGTTGTTGCTGTTGCTGCTTGGCATAGTGCAAGCAGTTGCCATTGTTGGCTGTTCTTTGTTATGGTTCAGCGAAGCTAATGCTCAAGATTTCAATGCTGTTGCTTGCCTAAGCTTGTCTGCAGAAGGGAGAGTCTGTGGCAAGGACGCAGACGCAGCAGCCTTGAGCAATCCGGAGCAGCCTTAAGCGGCGAGGAGCAGCCCGGATCGGACTGGAGCAGCTTGAAGATATTGCGCTGTTGCCAATTGCAGCCATTTCCCGTATCCAATACATTGAAGCGTCCGCTTCCAGTGTTTGCCGGAAGTGCGCTTCGCTTGGCTGGGATTACATTTTCCTGCCACTGCTGCCGCTGCTGCTGCTGCTGTGTCTTGTGCTGTGTGTTGTCCAGAGTCGACATTCGGCTCCTGTCTAGCTCACACGCCCCCTTTCTCGCCCCCATCTCTCGTTCACTGTCTTTGTTGTAGTGCTTTTGCTGTGAAGACAACTGAATATTGGCAAAAGACAGCAACTGACACGCCCACGCTTCTCCTCTCCCTCTCCCCTTCTCTCTCACTTCCTCTCCACCTCTCTCAGTCCCTCCTCCACGCTGTTATGTAAATGCATTTTCATGTTTTTCACCAGCTTATCCTTAAAGTCTATAAATATTTCGTATTGAAAAGTAAAATGAAGAATTTCTATTTTACGAGAATTTATATTTTCTCTCTGTCTGTCTGTCTCTCTGTCTGTCTCTCAGTCTGTCTGTCTGTCTGTTTGTCTGGCTGTGTGCTTTGCATATTGAATGTGCTAATAAAAAAGTACAAATTGTACATCAAATTTGAACAATTTTATTGGCAATGAAGAAGACAACATAGAACATAAATTGGATTCCCTTGAGTTGGCAATTCTTTTTGTTGTTGCTGAGAAATCGGACAATAGAACTCTGATTCCATTGCCACATGCCACATAATTAAGTATGTTGCAGCAGAGTTGACAGCTTTATTAAAGCATTACTCGACATATAATCCGATAAGGATTGCCGGAAGGGGATTGAGTGGGGGGGTTGAGGGGCCGTCGAGTGGAGACGTCACCAAATGGCATCATTTGAAATGCGTGTGCAAATGCACTTCAACAGCTAAATAAACAGATAAATACAGACAAGCACACACTCAGCCACACACACCACACACACACACACACTTCTGCATAAATGATTAATTAATGCGTGAGCAGTTTTCCGGCTAGAGTCCCAGTTGTCCGGCTCATCCAGCGAGCAGATGCCCAGCACAATTAGGTAGGATGTGCTCCAATGCGAAGGTCACCAGCGTCATTCCCCGAGAGAGAGAGAGAGAGAGTGATTGAGAGAGGGAGAGAGAGATTGAGAGAGGGAGAGCGATATGGGGTAAGAGAGGGAGACAGCGAGCATGTTGGCGAATCTTTAAGCGAACGCGAACAAAGTAAATGAAAGGCAAACATTTTGCACCACAAAGTAAAAAACTTGCCACGGGCAACTAGCCGCAGCATCAAAGAGGGGGAGGGGGTTGAAGTGGGTGTGTGTGTGTGTGTGTGTGTAGTTGTGTGAATAGCTGTGTGTGTGTGTGTGTGCAAAGTTTGCACGTTGAAAATCCTTTCAGTGCAAAACGGCTTTTGCAAACACATTTTAACCTAATTTACAGTTAAACATTAAATATGTAAAGCACGTCAGTTTCTGTGTGAACGCGTTTGCCATGTGTGTGTGCTGGTGTGTGTGTGTGTGTGTGTGTGTGTGTGAGTGGTTAAGCGTTTCTCTGGTCTCTTAGTTCGCCAGCTCAAGGCTCAGCTCCCAGCTCGCAGCTCCGCTCGTGTTGTGAAAAAGTTACCTTATTAAATTGCCAATCGAAGCATGTAACTGTAAATTTGCATTGTGTGTGTTGCCAGTGAGTAGCTAAATGAGGGGAGCAACAGCAGAAGGGGCAGCAGTGGAGTACGGGGTGGCGGGGGGTTTGGGTAGGTGTAGGCAAATGTTGCTAAGGCAGCAGCGAGCATAATGCCAAATGTGCTGATGCCTTGCCTTGCCTTGCCTTGCCTTGCTTATTGCTAGCAGCAGCAGCTAAAAGAGGCAGCAGCAGCAGCAGCAGCCACAACAGAAGTGACTGCCACAGCAACAGTCGTTGAACCCACAGCTACATACATTTCTCATACGCACTGTTGCACCCTTTTGGCACAATACACTGAGCAAAACAAACTATGTAAAATGTGTAGATGTGAAATCTTAATCATGTTACTACAAAGAAAATACTTATAGAATACATCCTGGAAACTTAAGGCACATTTATTATACATTTTCGAAAATCCACACTGAAATTAAGAAATGCATTTCCTAATTTTCAAAAAGCCACAAATCTCAATTTTAGAAATTCACTTTCTGAAATAATAAGCGCATTTCTTAAGTGCAGTGCCATCTTTTTCCGAGTGTAGAAAACATAAATAGGAGGGATAGAAGGAGAAAGAGTGGGAGGGGGGGGGGGCAGGCAGAATGGTGGCAAAGTCGGATAAGTGTGTTCCAAATGGAAATTACATATGCAAAAAGTTAACAATCACGTTCGTTTCTAATCAATTATTTCCAGCTTGGCTTTTGCAAACTTTTGCCATTCAGCCTTCTTCCCCATTGCCCATTACCAACGCCTCAGATCTTGTCCTTAACCAGGACCAGCACCAGGACCACGCCCACTGCACGTTCCAGCTGAGCTCTCGCTCTCAGCTCATGTTCTGTGCGTCGATAATTGCATTTATGATCCATGGCTAAGAATATGTTGTAATTAGCATGAACCGAAATCGAGTTAGACAACGCTGCAAAAGAAAGCAAAAAAAGAATAAAATTTCCACTTTTGAGAAAATAAAATGTTTGCCACTCGAGTGTGGCGTTGGCAAGCTGTTTCGATTTCGGGGCAGCAAAATAAATAGTAAATTCGAATAAAAAGTGAGAATTCTGCGAATTGAGTAAGTGAGACGAGTTTATTGAGTGCCCTGGCGTAAATATGAAACACGATAGCAACCCCAGCATAGACTGCTTAAAGGTCAAAGGTGGTAGGGGCAGAGGCAGGTGCGGGGGCAGTGGCGGTGGCAGGGGCAGGGGCAGGGGCAGGGGCAGGGGCAGGGCCAGGATCTCCTTGTGGTCTCTGCTTGGCTGGCAAGATTTACGCGTATTTGCGTAAAGTACAATTTACGCCTGAATGATGAAGTGGCACTGGATGAATTTCCCTCTGCCGCCTCCCAACCTGCCACCAGCTCCGGCAGAGTGCGACGACGCCTGGCAACGATGGATGCTTCTACTTTAGCCTTAGCTTCAGCTTCAGCTTCAGCGAGCGAGGCACTCTCCGGGGCTGCCTTCGCCTTTGCCTTTGCCTTCGCCTTTGACTAAGCCACTCAAGTGCAACTTTAAAACTTCCAAAAATGTATTGACTGTCGTGTCTTACTCAAAAAGAAAGGAAAAAAAGGGAAACTGTCGCTGCCTAAGCCTTCCTTGGAGTTTATCGCAGGGGGAACGGGGCTGAGTAGGTAAGGGGCAGGAGGGAGTGTGGCAGGCAACGTGCGTCGTGCGTAGCACATTTTCCGCATCAATGCACGTTTATTTTACTGCTAAAGCCTTTACGAATGAATGAATGAGTGCCTCGCAAAACAAGGCAACCGCCCTTCAAAGGTGCGGGGGCAACTCCACGCCTACACCGCCGACACTCCGACCGCCCCTCAAGTTGCTATCATCTTGGCCTTCACTTCTGCTTCGAGTGGCTTACGCCTCCCTCAGGCAATGTTTCTCTTTTTTGTGATTTTTTTCGAGCCTTTTGTTTTTATAGTGTGGCGGCACTGCAAAGTTAACGGGAAAAGAAATCACGATGCATATTTCCTAGAATTTTCCTTTATTTTGTCTTGCATCCTCTAACCCCAGCCCCCCACTCAAATAAAATAAGAGCAAAATCATTTTACGAGTAAATGTGGCTGGCAAGTTTTTCAATTTGCGCCTGCAAACATATTTATTGATTTCCGTCTCCGTCTCCGGCTCCGGCTCCGGCAAAGTCGACTACATTTCCGGCGGGGCGGGGCGGGACGGACGGGGGCAATTAAAGATATTTCTGGAGCGGATCAGAGGCATAATTAAATTAACTAATCTGCACTTGCCTTGTGTGAGGCGGAATTTTGAGCCACTTGTGGTAATCAGGCTGAGGGTGATGCAGTAAGCTAATCCTTGGCCACCATTTGGTTGCCATAACACAGACAGAGCCAAATCCTTAAGAACTACACGGGCCAATTATTATGAATACAAATGAATGGGAAGTGAAAGCCAAATGCTTATAGCAAATTAGCCAAACGAATCGAGTTCTTTAAAGTGTACAACTTTTAGCACAATGCCCAAAGAACAAAGCAAAATCGAGCTGCTTGTGCCGCTTTCACTAGCGTTGCACAGCAACAACCACAACAACAACAACAACAACAAACAGAACAAATTTATGGCTTTTAAAAATGTTTAGCCGAAACCGAAACTCTTGAGAAAGTTCAATAGGAAAGATTCTGACAGACGCCTGCTAGGAATTGTATAGTTACGACTTTGTCTACCTTGTATACCCACTAAGTGGAGCCTGGCCAAGGGTATGATGCACTAATGCTTAGGTGTAATATATATTGTATACATATTTTACATTGCTTATAAATTCATTCAGCTTTAATTGGAAAAACTTAAGATTTGATGTGGATTCAAGCCCGGAACCGAGATTGTTATTAATAGATTATAGTCTTGATAAATGCGTATATATTTTCTTGAAGCAGACTGCTCAGTGGGTTCATCTGCGGAAACACTTTGAGTTTGTTACCAACAGGAATTTCTTAATACAAGTTTCAAGATAAGTTGACACTATTCAAATTCCCACTAGGCCAGCAATTAATAAGGACGCACACACATAGCAAGTAAGAAACTGTTGTTTTACTGTCAAATTTGTCCTTTAAAAATAGTATATAAACTTTACTGGAGTCGGCGTTGCTTCCTTTTGCCTGTTACACACTTGAGCACAAAATCATTATACCCATTTTACTCATATTCAATGGGTTTAGGGTATACAAATTATATTTAAAGTTCTGCCTGTGTCTTCCTCTCTCCCTCTCTCTCTCTCTCTCTCTCTCTCTCTCGTCTCAGTTTTGCCCAGGGCATCTTTTAAGTCGAGTTCTCTCGACTTGAACACTCTTTGCCTGTGTTATTATTGTTGTTATTTGTTGCTGGTTTTGTGCTTTTTATTGTTGTTGTTGTTTCGAGAGTGTTGTAGATTTATGGCCGGATATGTGGGCTGTGCTTAAATAAAACTTTGCATTTTTAAAGGTAGTTCAATTAAATACATGCGGCCAATCGGTAAGGGTAAATGTGGAGGAGGACAAGGAGGAGTAGGAGCAGGAGCAGCAGGCATCTCTGGTAGTGCCTGGGATATGAGTGCCACGTGGAATGGCAATGCTGCTGCTGCTGCTGCTCTGCTGTTATTGGCTGCCTCACCTTCGGGAGTACCTAGTCCCAACTCTATCCCGCTCCTACTCCTGTTCCAGCTCGATGCTCCTGCGTCAACGTTAAATGTCGACGCGATTTCATTAAAATAAACTTTTTCTACGACGTTTCGAGTTCATTTTCATTTTATTTGCAAAGGGTATGAAAATATATAAAAATAAAAAAACAACACGAAAATAGAAGAAAAAATCACTGCAAAGCACTTTTGGCCTTTTTGCTGCCCCTTTTTTCGCCAACTCCAACGAACGTCACACAGTGGTTTTTATGGTCGCCGGGGATTTTACGGCAAACGCCATTGGCTCATTTCCATCCCCCCCGTACCACCCACTCTACCCCCCTCGCCCCGTTCCACCCCCTGCTCTTTCTGTCTAATTTGAATACCTGGCTGAAAAATCGGACTGCGTCGAGTTTGAGTGGCTCTTGATAACGCCAGCCATTCTTTATGGCTTTGAAATGTTTTTAGAGCCCAAAAAGTCAAAGGCTCATAAAAATGAAGAACTCTCGTCTCGGGCCACTTTTAATATCCAAGGAGAGATCTCGTCGCTTGAAGCTGGAAAATAAACTTGCTGTTCGAGTAATTACTTATCGGAGCAGCGATTGATCTTACATATATATATATATATATATATTTATATGTGTGCGGAACCTTCACGGCAGTTGATGGAGCACAGTGTGGTCGCTAAGTGGAGGGCTAAGTGCCAGAAGGCTAAGTGACGCTTCCGTGCACAGCCATGCCATAAATTCCTCGCCTGGGAAAAAACAAAAAAAAAATGGAATAAGGCGAAAGGCGAAAGGCTTTTGCAACACCCACCACGGTCCAGTTATTGTTGCAATTAATAAGGACGTGGCCGTGTCGTCGTCGCCAAGAGTCCGGCCGACGGCCTGTCTGCCGCTTGCCACTTGCCACTTGGCTGAGCCCCGAGCGGGACGAGGTTGAGTATTTACTGCAACGCGCAAAAGCATTTCGCGAGGAGGCAGTCAAGAGGGGGTGCAAGAGCGGCAGCTGCCGGAGCAGCTGGAGGAGTGGGAGCCGGAGCAGGATGAGGAGCTGCCTGTGACTGCGGCAGCGTGAAATGTCCTTTGCCCATTTTACATTTGCATTGCCGTTACAAGCATTTCGCATTTCGCATTTCACATTTCGCATTTCGCATTTATATCAACAACAACAACAACAACAAGTGGGAATGCTGCCATTATCGGGTGTAGGCGACTGCAAAATACTCTGTAATGACAGCTGGCAAAAACAGAATGGTTTTCAATGGGGTTCCTGGTAAACTATCTTTCAAGCTTGGTTGCTTTAGTTCTCACAGAACAATTTGGTGACTTTAGCACAAAAACAGTTGATATAAAATAAATAAGTAGACTAATAAATACATAAATAAATATGGTTATCGATTTATATCGATTATATCGAAGATCGATAACCTAGCAGAAGTAGCAATCTAATTTTAACAGACAAGCATATTTAATATACTCCTTATGCCAACGCCAGCAGAGTACAATAAGAACGAGTGCAACACAATGCTCTTGCTGCAACTGCTGCAGGGAGGTATGCAGAGCTGCCTCTGAGCTGAGGCCCAACAGGAACAGGAACAAGAATCAGAATCAGCAGCAGCAGCAGCAGCAGCAGCAAAAGCAGCAAAACCAGCAGCAACATTTATTGTTTGCAAAGCCTTGTTTATTATTTTACGTGCATTTCACTCGCCATGCTCGGGCGGGGGGAGAAGGGGGAGAAGGGGGAGGAGGGGCAACTCTTTATGATTCTGTGCTCCTTTTGGGTACCGCTTGGCTGGAGCAAAAGGCCGACTCCGGACTCTGCCAAGGATTTGTGTCTGGCACTCCTTCAATTCTTCGCCTTTTTCTTCTTTTGCTGGCTGCGATTTTATGCACTCTCTCGTCGAGTTTATGTTTGCCCAGGCTGCACTTTGTCCGACTTTGGACTTGAATGCGGTTTCTTTACATATATATATATATACTTTAATGCCAGCCTCATCCGCAACCACAGGCACAGGCACAGGCACAGCATCCTGCTCCTCCTCCTCCTGCTCCTGCTCCTGCTCCTTGACGGCATCGTTGACGTCGCCAAAAGTCTATTGTTTGTACACTTGTACTTTATGTTTGCAGCTAAATTTATGCGCCGCTAAGTGGATTCGTGGATTTCTGGATTTTTGCATCTTGCGCAGCCAGCTTCACTTCCTGTGCACCCCCCACTCCTGCTGCGCCCCAAATCAGAGCAGTGCTCAACTGCAACAGAGCTGTTCAAATAAATCTAGTGCTGTATTAAAAACGCTACGCCTAATTAAATACAAACAAGTTAAAGCCAGCTTCAAACTTGCCCCAACTGCTGCTTGTGTTGCTGGCTACTTGCTGCTTGCTGCCACTATTTTCCGACTCCGACTCCGACTCCAAGTCGAAATCGAAATCGAAATCGTCAAATAAATGAGTGCGAAATGCAATTAACCTGCGCGTGCCAAGCATCCTGTCCGAGATACGAGATTCCCGTCCGCGGAGTGGACTCGGCACGAGGCCCATTTATTACGCCATTTATCGAATAAGTTTCAGCTGCTGCCACACTCAGCGAAAAAGTCGACAAGTGTAACTCACCTACCATTCAGCAAGTATATTTTTTATAATTAAAGATTGTCTAAATGGAAAATAATTCACATTTTCAGGGTGTTTGTTTTCTACTGTGTACCATAGAAAAATTCTTATATTTGCTTTTTTGTTACTTATATTATTATTATAAACATTAGCGCATTTAAACATTTCATGTATACAAAAACATTTAAGACAGTTTATAAATTGAAGGCCAGAAAAAAAGCCTTTCTAATTTTTAGAAAAATATTTGCTAACATCTCAAAATTATTTCTAAAAACACGAAAGACTTTCTGGTTTTCCAGACGATTTTTTTCCTGAGTGCAGCATTTGCGTTCGCATCAAAAGATAGCAAAACAGCAACTGGGCCCCGCCCCTACACCCTCCCAACTGCACCCCTACCCTTCGCAGGTGGGTCCGCGAGTTATCCTTGGACCATTGATGCGCACATAAAATCGTAGCAAGTACAAATCTTCAATTAACACAAAGACATGCCAAAGTAAAAGTCGAAACGAAAAGCAAAAGGAAAGCAACCCAAATATAAATACACAAAAAAAAGGTGATTCCTGTTGCTAATTGGAAATTGAGGGGCAAAGGGTGGAAGGGTGGGCAGAGGTGGTTGCCCGCCACTAAGATGCCCCATAAGAAAATAAAAACGAACCCTCAACTGCGAACCGGAAGTCGAAAAGAAACCCAAATGGTCAAAATGTTGAGAATGTTCAAAATGTTCAAAATGTTCAAAAATGTTCTAAGATGGTCAGTCAGCGTCAAAATGATTGTCAATTTGCCGCAGCTGATGTGGCAGGGGCAGAACAGAAATGGAACAGACGAAGGAAAAACATCAGATTCGATTGTTTAAAGACCAGAACAAGGATTTGACCTTCAGTGGGGCAAGGACTCGCTCCCTCCCCACCCCCACCCCACCCACCCCACTCCGCACAACTGTGTCTAAATTGATTTTCATATTCATTGACGTAAATGTGTGGGTGGAAAAAGGCGGAGAGCTCATAAATTAAACATGCGCCACATAAACTAAAGTGCAAAAAATGTAGGGGAACGGCGGGTTGGGGAATGGAGGGGGAACTCACATTTAACTGTATATTTGAAATATATTTTAAATATAAATTTCAATATTTAACTACGCCGCCGACAGGAAACGGTTGCCAAAAGGGATGCCAGGAAGCGCCATGACAGCGGAAATGATCCATCGACCTTATTGTTGTTGTTGTAGTTGTTGTTGTTGCTGTAGTTGTTGCTGTTGCTACTGGGAACCCTCCTGCAATTTATTTGGACATGGGCCAACCAGGCAAAAACACCGTAAAAAGCAAAAAACTGAAAAAGGTTTACTTTGACCACAAAAACGTTGAAAATATTTGTGTTTCCACTTATTTGCATTAATGCCCAGCACCGATCTGAGAATTGAGTGTGTGTGTGTGTGTGTGTGTGTGTTTGTGTGTGTGTGTGGCAACCTGCGACCCATGTGGGCCATAAACAAAACCCAACAAATACATTAACAAGAACAACAACAAATCATAAGCAAAGATTACATTTTGGTATTACAAGCTGGTATTGCAAATATTTTGTCTGGCTTAAAATCAGTATTTGAGTGAAATCCTCAACTCAACGCCAATTAAAGTTCAAACCGATATTTCATTTAACTAACTTTAGTTGAAATTAAATAGATAAATCAACAAAATGGACAGAAAGTACTTTGCTCTCAACCCTTTTAATTTATCGCAGTATTTTTCTATCAATTTGAGTGTTGGTCCTCAAATCAACGTCAATTAAATATAAATTCAATATTTCATTTGATTTCATCTATTTTTTACTCAACTAACTTTAGTTGACATTAAATAAATAAATAATATGGAAATTCCTCGACTCAATGTCAATTTTAATTGAATATTCCATTTTGTTTTCCATTTAGTTTAATATATTTTGTACTTTTTAAATTACTTTTGTGTTGATTGACTTTAATTGTCATTAAATAAAGAAATAAATAAATTCCATAATAACAAGGAAATGTTCTTTTCGATTTCTCTTAGTATTTTCTATCAACTTTCAAACCATATTGTAAATTTTGTAAATTTTCTAAAACCCAAAAAATAAAACAGCAAAAAGGAGGAAACACAAAAAATTCGACCATTTAATAAAAATTCATTAAGAAAATGGTTAAAAATTTAAACATTGGCTAGTTTTTGATAAGTTGCACAGAAAAATATGGAAATGGACAAGAGAAATGCAGCTGGAAATGGGGAAGATGCCTCCTGCCACAGCCGCTGGTCCGATTTGTGGCGGTTCGTCGATATTTCAATGCCCCACTGAGACGCAGCAGATCCGCACCAGTTTGCTGCAAATTAACGATGACAACTTTGGCAACCGTGGATACCGAACTCAATCCGAGCTTATCCTGGCAGCTAGCCTGCAATCCTATGCACTCCGAGCCGGAGCTCAACTTGTTGCAGCTGCCACAAGCTGCTGCCAAGGGTTGCGGACAAGCCGATGGGATAAGCCGGTCAATGAAGAAAGCCAAGCCGCGGAAGAGGAAACAGAGAAAGAAACAGATGCGGTTGCAACAGCAGCAAGTGCGCAGAATTCTGCTGGTGGATGCCACAATGCTGCAGCTCAAGCGGAGGCAAGTGCAACCAACAAAAGCTGGCCGCAAGCAGATTAGAAAAGTGTTCCAAAAGAATTCGTTGCACAATATTAAAAAATATCCACAAAATGTGCCGCTCTGTCGACGACCAACCACAATGCTGGGCGGCCAGCAACAGCAGTACTTGCAACAGCAGCAACACTTGCAACAGCCGCAACTGGACACGCCACTGCAGCATATGGCCAGATCGTGCCACAAAAAATATGTGGTACCCACTGGATCCATGTACAACAAACTGACGAAGGGCTGTCGTTACTGTGGCAACTCTACTACAGGTAACAGGCGGCGCGCGGCACGTGGCACGTGGCAAGCAGACACTAGTAAGCATTTAGTAAAAATACGTTTTAGTCCTGGTCATGTTAAATAGATATATATATATATATATAAAGCCAACCTTCAATTGACCCCTGTGCTGGTTTTAATATAGTCTCACCTCTTTGCCATTAAATGTGTTTTGTGGCAGGGGCTGTGGCACGGGCCAGTGGCAGTGGCGGGGGCAGGGATTTTGGCTGTAGCAGATACAATTAAAATCGAAACGAAGCAACAGCAACAACAGCAACAAACTGGCAAATAGCGAAACAAAGCAATGAAAACGAGCAAATAATGAAGTGGATAAAGTTTGCAGCAAGGCGGCGGGGAGGCGCCACCGAAAAAAGCGAAACAAAACCAAACTGAATCAACAGCAGCAACTGGGAACAGTAACAGGAATAGAAACAGAAATAGCGTCAGTTGTGGCATATTTGCGAAAGGGGCATGGGGAATGCGGCATGGGGCATGAGGCATGAGGCGTGAGGCGTGAGGCTGCTGGCAGTATTGAAGGAATTTTGAGTAAAATTCAAGGTATCGCTGCCTTCCAAAAAGCCTTGCTGTGGCAAGTGGCAAGTGTGAGACGTGGCAAGCAGCGTGGAAAACAACATTGGCAAAACTTTTGTAATTACAATAAAATTTTCACAAATAACTTTCAATTGCTGCTGCTGCTGTGTGTGTGTGTGTGTGTGTGTGTGTGTGTGAGGAGTCGCAAAATTGGGGCACCTTTAAGGAGTACATTTTCTTTTTTCTTTTTTTACAAGCGCCATCAAATTTGAAAGCGCAAGAAATGAGTTCATTTTCACAGCTGAATTTTCAGCTGAGGTAAAACAAAGTAAGACAGAAAAAGAATAAACACAAAATGAAAAATGAAAAGAAAACAACAAGAAAAACTATGCCACGCCTACACCAGGGCAGAAAATAACCTATAACCTTTAAAATACCTTTTTTTATATAAAATCCATCTGCTGAATGACATTTCTTTATTTACAATACATTAACAACAGAATACGTTATATATTGACTATAATATGTATAGAAAGAGAGAGGGAGATAGATACAGAGAGAGAGAGAGAGGATAGAAAGAGAGTAAGATACAATCATAATAATAACATTGAGTATTTATCTTTAAATTATTTAGTCTTTCTTTTATCTTTATGAGAAAAACTGCAGCTGGAAATGGTAAAAAAAATACTTAAAATATAGATCTAAAATTAAAATTAAAATACTAAAGATAAGTAAACATTAAAAAATGACATAGCTAAAAAATTACTTAAAAAAAATTAAAGTCTTTCAGATTATCTCAAATGAGCTGCTCAAAATAATATTAGTGGAATAGTTGTGCAGCTTTCTTAGCTTTTCCCAGGCCTAAAAACGAATTTCAAAAAACGAATTATATTATTTTAAGAATTATATACTGTATATTATTATATATTCTATGAATTATATAATATTCTCTAGTCTCTCTCTAAATACACAGCTAAAATACCCTATAAAAGGACACTGACTGCGTTGTGTATTATATAAAGTGTGACCAAATTGCAAAATATAATTAAAAACTGCTGCGTACGTGGCCAAAGGAAACCAAAGGAAACGTGGAGGAAACCCCGCCCGGAACCTGACCCAGGACTCCAATTTCGGACTCCAAGCATTAGTTCAAGTTTGCGTGTATTGTTTGCAAATGAATCTTAAGTTTTTGTTGTGTGTGTGGCTCGTGTGTGTGTGTGTGTGTGTGTGTGTGTGTGTGTGTGTTTGTATGTGTGTGGTCTAGGCTCAAACATTTTGATGGCTCATTTTTCTCGAGACAAATATTTGTGCTGCTTGCCGCTGTTGTTGTTGTTGTTGTGTCTGTGGAAATATTTGCATTTAATTTGATAAATGTGTCGACGAGTCTCTGATTCTATTTTCGGCTCAAAATGAAACTTGAAAAGATGAGCCGAAGCTTTTCCAATGCCATCATTTTGTCGAATGTTATCCGCTTTTAAGAAGCCTGGTTTGTTTTTAATCTTTAACAAAACTAAATTCAAAGTGTGAAATATGTGTTTGTTATATGTATATAAATAAAATAAAGTTTTTTTTTAAAATAAAAATAAAGACAAGGAAATGAAAGAAAAATAATAAAAGCAGCATTTCTCAAATGTGATTTTACATTTATGAAAATTACAAATAAATAAACGACTTCAATTATTCTTTTCGCACTGCTTAAACAAAAAATATATATACATGTATGATATATATATATATATATATATATATATTTGTATTGAAAATAATTCATTTATGTGGGACATATCTATTAAAAATCAATATTTATCAAAATTTGGAATAATTTCCAAACAAATGATTTGTTTTTTCATATTCATTTCTCTTATTCTGCTTCTTCTTCTTCGGCACCTTCCTCTTCTCTTCCCCTCTCAGCCAAGCTTCCATTCTCATATGCTTCATGTCTTGTTTGCGGTGTTTTCTTTTATTCACTTTATCAAGGGTTGTTGCTGCTTTTCTCCCACCCCCTCCACCCCCTCTCTCTTACTCTGCGTCTACTTCTACTTCATCTACTCCCACTTCCCCTTCCCCTTCCCCCGCCCCTTCTCCTGCCCCTTCCCCTTCTTCTGCTTGTTACTTAGTAGGCCGCCATTGTAGTCGTTATTTACTTATTGTTGTTGATTCAGCCCATTCTCGCTTCAAATGCTCCCGCCATGTGTTTTTCTCTTTTCCGCTTTTGTTTTGTTTTTTCTTGTGCTATTTGTCTTCGTACATTACCAGCTCAACGACAAGTTATCCAGCCACCCCCAAATCACCCCCTCCTCTATTCAAGTTCAAGTTTTATATACAATTTGCAATTTATTCTTATCCAAAATGCCTGGTTGCAAATTCATTTTTTTTTGGGGCATGTGGCAGCCACGATTTGGTTATTGTTTGCCAAAGTTTAGACTAATACCTATAAGCTTTTCTTCGTGTATGACTTTTTTTATAGAACTTATTTTGGAAACGTTGATGAAAATCATAATCATGATTTTCAGCATGATTTTAAATAGAATTTCGATAATATAATAATAATATAATATAATAATAATAATATATATATATTTAAACTGATTTTCGAGCCAGTGTCGCATTTATAAATTTGAATTTGGTAACATAACAACAAAAAATCCTGGTTTTCTAAAGGCGATTTCTTTGTTAGGAATTTATATAGATATATGTACATATGTAGATCTTTTACATTCTCATTTTTTTAAGAATCTTCTTGCACTTCTAAGAACGTATGCATAAGTTTGAAATTTGAAAACATTTCTATTATTTTGCGCTGTAACTGTAAATGATGAGCAAATCAAAGTTTTCATGTACATAGCAGTGTTGCCACACTTGCCAAAACTTAAACCGTTTTTCAATACATTTTAGCTGCTGGTCTGACAACTAAATTAATTCCAACAGACAATTGCAGTTCCAGACAAACTTGCTAGAGCGAGACAGCAACAGCAAAGCCCGAAATGATAGACTGTCAGTCTAGGAGACAGACAGAGAGCGAGCGAGAGAGAGAGAGAGAGAGAAGGAGAGATGGATGACGTGCAAAATACATTTGCAAAACTCAGTTTGGAATTTCTATTTTGCTGTTGTTCTGCTTCTGCTTCTACTTCTGCTCCTGCCACTTCTTGTTTTTCAGGGCATCTGCTTTGTGCAGCGCAGTCGCTGCTTGTTTCAAGGACAAACAGCGCTGCCCGCTCTTTTGCCCATCTTCCTTGTGCTACTTCCGTTGTTGTTGTTGCCGTTTCGCATAAAGAGATTAGCACTCAATTTTAAATTGAAGCTTATTAGGCAAACCCCCCACCCTCGTCCTTTGCTCCCCCACCCCTCTCTCTCCATCCAGCTGATGATTGAATTGCGCATTAGGAATGAGAATTCCACATTTATTTGTTTCTTTTTTAGCATTTAATCTGGCTTTTATTATTGTTTGCTTGTTTTTTTGGTTGCCCTTTCTTCTGAACATTTGAAAATATTTCACGGCTTTCTCTCTCCCACTCACTCTGTATAGCAACAGTTTGTTCTCGTTCTCCCTCGCACTTTCCATCTTCCCTTCTTCCCATCTTCCCACATTCCCATATGTTCTCATCTATTCCAAGCAAATTGCATGCGAAGCTTTCCCGCGAGACTTGTTCGCGTTTAACGCGCGTAACAAGTGTTTGTTGTTGTCTCTTTTACCCCCATCAGCCACTCACTCCTCCTTCACTCACACACACACACACACCCACTCACAGTTATGTGAGTAAATGAAATTTACTTACACTTGGCAAGGGAATATCATACGCTTAGGAGGAGGGGGAGGGGGTAGCTCGGAAGATGACAGCCAAAATAATGCACAAATAAACGAGTTTGAACTAAGCCCGCTCGACTAGCGATACCCTTTAAATTATCGCTTCTTCTTCTTGCATACTTTCTCTCTCTTTTACTCTCTTTACGCTTTAATTATTTATTCATCCTTTTGGTTTTTTTATATTTATCTTGGCGTTTATTTCAAGCATCACTTTGAAACTTTTCTTCATGTTTGCTTTCATTTTTCTTGATACTGTTTGTTGTTGGTTGTTGCTGTTCTTGTTACAATCAATGCCTGCCTTCGAACATGTCTCAACTTCTACAAATGATGCGTCTTCTACGTTGCTTATACACTGTATAACAGTATATCCGCTACGAATAATAAACATCGAATTATAAGCTAGCACTTAACACAGGCGACACGAAGAGGAGTATAAGACTAGCAGCAGTTGTGAGTTATATTTGCACTTATACACCGACTTATACTTATATACGCAACAGTCGTGCAAACCACCACTTATACAAGTTTGTGACTTGCAGGATAAAAATATGTCCGTATGAGCACTTACTTATACTTATACATGTAATTATACAAGAATGCGAGTTGCAAATTGTATAAGTTACAGTCAGTATAAGCAGCAGGCAGGCAACAGAAGAAAAACCACCACTTATATTAGATAGCATAAAGTTTGTCGTATAAATATACTTCGCCACTTATACAAGTATGCGAGTTGCAAAGCATACGAATTATTGTATAAGTCACAGTCAGTGTAAGCAGTACGGAATATTTGTCGTATAAATCTACGACTACGTTGTATACGACTCGAAGGTGCGCTCTACGCTCGTATACGATGCCTTGTATACGACGCACAGCGTCGAACTTGTCTGCGAGAGAGTTGTTTGGTATAAGAGTGACAAACCGGCTATGGAACTCTTCTGCTTGCTTTGCTTTGCTCTGGTTACAGTTTAAGTGCGAATCGAGTCACCTGCAATGCTGCTGAAGCCAAACACAAACACAACCACAACGAGAGGTACACGAGCGCGCTCTCTCTCTCGCCTGCTCGCCCGCTCTCTCTGGTGCGTGTGTGCAGCCAATGCGAGCCCACGAAGTGCGAGGCGCGCTCGTGAAATTCACTTCGCTGGCTTGGCTGGCTTCGCATCGCTTCAGTTCAAAGTTTTAGTTCGGTTTTAGCTCTCATTCTGTGTGGACGCCTTGCTAAAAAAAACACGGGCCGTTCGAAAGTGCGTCGCGAGCAATCCACACAAACGCACACACAACGTACACACACACCACATATGCATATGTATGTGTGTGCAGCATCCGCGGCAACAACGCCAAATTATCGAGTCTGCGCCAAAAGTGATAGCAATTGTTAATCTTAAAGCACAGCTCCAAAACATCTAAATCTAACCTCGCCAAAAAAAAGTGCAAGTGAATAACAAAAAAGAAATATAGAAATTAAACAGCAAATTTCGCTGTGCGCAGTGTTGTTGTTGTTGTCGTTCATCTTCTTTTTCTCCTTATAGTCGTCCATTTGCTGGCTATCTTCGCACGTTTCCCCCTCGGTTTCCTTGTCCAGGCAGCTTAATGTTTTTTTTAACTAAAGCGGTCTGCATTTTGTTGTTCCCCCACCCCTCGCCTTAGTGCCGTTATTCGCAGCCGCAACATGTTTGATCTTGAGGGAGCTTCAATTTGATTGGTGAATGTGACAAAATAACAACAACAACAATAAAAGCAAGAAGTGGAAGACGAAGAGGAAGCGGCAGCAGCAGCTGTGTAAAAAATGGCATTGAAAACGAAACAAGCGCAAACGGATGGGGATAAAGAAGAAGAAGAACCGCGACGCGTACAACAACAACAACAAAGAAAGAAACGCAGACGACGCAGCAAATGCAGCACCAGCAACAGCAGCAACATCAGCAACAACAACAGTTGCCGGCAGCAACAACAACAACAACATTGGATTAAACAACTCAAATTGCTTTGCATTGGTAAGCGACTTGGGAGAGGGATGGAGTGGGGGTGGAAGGGTTTGGTATGAGGCATGCCTTGCTCCCCTTTGCTGCTCCTGCAGCTGTTGCTTTTTTTTGTATTTAATAATAGCCAAAAAGACTCATTAGCCAAAAAAAAAAACACCACAGCAAAACTTAAATTTTCGCTTGACATTTTGCGGTTGAGAAAGGAAGAAGAGAAGAAAGACAAGGAGAAGGAGGAGGACGGGAAGTATGGTTCCAACTGGAAGGGACACTTTTGTGTGTGTGCGTGTGTGTCTGTGTGTGCTTGTGGTGACCTTAACTTGCTTTTAATAACTGTTGTTGCGGTCAAGTGCATAAGCATAAATTGATGCGTGTGTGTGTGTGTGTCTGTGTGCGTGTGGGGTGAGAGGTGTCTTACGCACACACACACACACACACAGAGAGGGGGAAAAGGGAAGCAGCATTAAAATTATGTGCCTTTCTAGACCGCAAAATGAGACAAAGTTTACTTTGAGGTAGCGGAAATGGAAGAAGAAGAAGTAGTAGTAGAAGAAGAAGAGCAGCTACAAATTATGGGTTTACTTTCAGCAATCAATCAATGTATCAATTAAAAGTGTTGAGTTGTTTGTCTCCAAAAGTTGACCTACCCAAACTTACCCAATAAGCATATTATACAGATCAAACTCCTATATGCTATAGCTACTATGAGCACAATTGGTTAGGCGATAATCTCTGTTTGAAGGCATTTTTTGCTTAATAAGTACCGACTACTCTCCACACTTCAACTAGAAATCATTGAAATGCGTTTGCTGAATCTGTTATGAGAAAAATCTCTTCAATTTAATGTGAAATTTAAATATCAGCAGATATTTAAACTCAGCTTCGCAAAGATTTATAAGCTTTGCTGTGCTTAAAATAAATCTTCTTAATTGTTTTTGTTATATTCTCGACCAGTTTTAAATGAGAAATTGATATGAAAATATAATTGGAGTTGCATTAAAAGCATACAAATTAAATATAAAATAAATATATATCCATGGCTTAAATTTCATACACATCTATATATATACATATATACAAATAAATATTCAGTATAACGTATAAAAATATTTATAAATATCTGCTAATTTATTGTATCTTAAAACTTAATAATAATTAATTATTTTAAATATGAAGAGAAAATTAATTAATAATATTCTCGCAACTCGTGCTTTATTCTGAGTGACTACTGTGCATTGCTGATATGGCTGATTAAAGCTGGGGCTTATTAATAATTAGGCAGCATAATTGTGCACTTGCAACTGCAACAAGCAACGAGCAACAAGCCGCAAAGGCGGACGCATGTTGTTTGCAGCGATTTACTTCCGTTTCTTGTCCAACAAACAACAACAACAACAACAACAAACCTGTCTGCAATCAAAACAAATCAAATCAATTACTAAAAAAGAGACCCCCCCCCTCAACCCGCTGACTCCCCCACTTATTATCATGCATTTCTTGGCTTGTTTCTTTTTTCTTTAGCTCTTATCGCACTTCCGCCCTTCAAGCCGAGTGCTGATCTTTGGCCAGATCTTCTAGCTGGCCTTTTATGGCCTAGTCTGTTTCTTGGCCATAAATTTTGTATCAATTTTGTTTTACGGAACTTGTTCGTTTCCATTTACAACAACAGCAACAATAACAATCAAATATAATTCACTAAATATGTTTAAACGCCCACAGTTTTTACGGTTTGATACCCCTCGTACCCTCGTCCCCCCTCTCCCCTCTCCCCCACTCCCCAACACAATTATTCCCCTCTTGTTTTGGCTTGGCTTTGGTTAGCTTTTTTAGTGGGCGTTTTTGGCTTTGTGGTTGTTTCAATTGTGTTATTGTTGTTGTTGTTGTTGTTGACGGCAATCAAACAGTGCCAGCGGCAGCTTGCCACCTCCCTGCCCCCTCGCCCCTGCTTCGCATGAGCTGTTATCTACTGTGCGGGGAGAGGGGGGACAGCAGCTGCTGAAACGACCACAAATAAAATAGAAAATAAGTTCGAATTCTGTAGTAGAGAATGAGCCTCGGGGAAGGGGTGGGCAGTGGGGGTGTTATCTAATGCTTTGAGCTTTGCTGCTGTCCAATTAGACGGAATGGCGCTCACCTGGCAACCCTGGCAACACTGGCAGCCCTGGCAACCAGCTTGCCACAGGCCCTAAAATTGAGGTAGGAATTGGGGAGTTGGGAGAGTTGCCCCAAACTGGGGGCAGCGACCGCAAAAAAGCCGAGAGGCAAAAAGATGAAGCGGAAGCTGAAGATGAAAATGAAGAAAGAGCAGAGAAAAGCAAAATGCGAGCAAAATGAAAGCAAAATGAAAGCATTTATTTGTCAGCACAAAATAATCAAGGTTCATGAAATATCAACAAACACAAGCAGCTATATGCAGGGGAGGGGAACGGGTGGTACAGGGGCAGAGGCGAGTTGAGTTCAGTGGACAGCATAAAACAAGCACAAGGACAAACAAAAAGAAACAGCAGCAGCAGCAGCAGCAAACCAAGCTGAAATAGGTGCGATGTGAGCAGAGTCCTTTTTTAGTGTCTGCTAGTGGCAAAAAAATAGAAGTGTGCCACAAGAACTTGGGCGAAAGTGTAAGCGCAAACATGTCGTAATGGATAGCGACAGAATGAGCGAAAGATTGAAAGCAGCCGAAAGGGGGCAGGGCGAAGGGGAGAGCGGTAAATGGGGGAGATGGAGGGACTGCCAGCAAGGTTGCCACCAACTGCGTTGGCTTTGACAGCTGTAAATGTGCTCTGAAGTGCATTGACAATATGCAGGAGAGAGAGAGAGAGAGAGAGAGATGAGAAGGAGAGAGAGAGAGGGAGAGATGCATATAGCAAAGAACTGTATTTCTATTCATTCCAACAGCTCAAAGGACCGAGAGGTAAACATACACAAAAACACACACAATAGAGAGAGCGGGAGGCAGACTCATAGATGCCCTATAAAGGATTATTGGGATAGAGATATGGAGTAGAAACACTGATTTATACTTTAACTATCTATCCATATATCTATATATCTACCTGTATCTGTAGCTCTTCTAATCTTCGAGTTATATTCTAGCGATTTACAGAATATTGTGATATATTCTCTACTTTACTTATCTATCTATATCTATAGCTCTTATAATTCACAAAATGGAATATACTAACTTGAAAGTGAAGAGACAGACAGACAGATAATTGATTAAATTATACAAATTATATATATAATGGATATAGTTCATTATGTGTATAATAAATACAATAATCTTAAGTATACAAGGAAGATAACTGATCACAAATGCATATATACCTTCAAGAAATCTCTTCTATATCTGATACCCGATCGAAATCCTATAAAGCCTCTTTTTTTAAATGATCAAAAAAGAGACAACAAACCCCGTTTGCAATGAGCACAGCTCACATAAAAAGCTGTCTGCTTGCAGCAGATAATCTGATATATGCATATATATATATATATATAGTATGTAACTATATACATATATATAACTGAACTATATCTGCCGTCAGCAACTCAGCGCCATTCATTCTCTTAGTCGTTTTCAGTTCCGAGCTGTGAGTTCTTAGTGCTTTGTCTGTGTTTGACTTTGCTTGTGCTCGCTTGAAAGTTAATTGCGCTGCTCTTCCAGCTGTCAATTGCCAGCAGCGAGCCACCAAGCAAAGCAGCTAAAACAGCTAACAGCTAACAGCCGAACAACTTAGAGCCAACTTTGAAAGATTGCGCTTCATTTTGGCCGCGGCTGCTGCTGTTTTCAACCTGTGCTTGTTGTGTGTGGTGTGAGTGGTGTGTGTTGTGTGTAGGTAGACCCAACGCCCATCGATATATATATATATATATTTATATATACAGTTGCGGTCAAAAGAATAATAGTGCTGCTTCATTAAATGCAATTTAACAGTTTGCTTTGATGTCTTGGCTTAATTTACTCTTCGATAAATCTCCTTCATTTTCAAAATATTTAAAACTGAACGAGTTTATTGATAAATTAATACAATAGTACACGATTTGCTTATTTAAAAGCATTCCATAAAAATATCGCTCATTTTACTACACCTCTTCAGAATCTTCAATATGGAGGAAATTTCCATTGTACAAATCAACAAATGGTTGGTTTCCTATCGAGCATGATTTAAAAATAAAGCCTTATAGTTTCCGTATAATAATATACAATATTCAATAAACAATCCAACGTATAATTCCCAGCTTTGGGAGACTGTGAAGAGCAAAGTGGTTTTGGACATCGATTTCTCTACAAAAATGTCACAATTTTGTGGTTATTTCTGATAACTCTTGTGCAACCAATACTAAAATAATTATTATAAATCCACACATCAAATAGTATTTGGAAGTATTATTTAGTCCCAGGAAAAGCCAAGGGAGCTTCACAACTATTCCACTATTATTACTGATAAACTTAAAGAATTTAATTTATTTTTAATAATTTTATAGCCATGTCAGCTTTAAAGCTTTACTTATCATCAGCATTGATTGCTTGTATTCAAATTAAATTTGCATAATTTTTAAACAATATTTTAAGTATATTTTCAATATGCTCAATCATGCTGACCGCAGCTGTATATATATATATATATATATATATATATGTGTGAGTGTGTTGGCTACTTGACTGCCACACGGAGTTGAGTTGGGCATTCAGTCATTCATTCATTTGAGCAACCAGTTTTAGCCATGGCTAACACCCACATGCGTCTGGTGCCTGCCTGGTGAGACACAAGCTGAGACACAAAAGCTGAGCTCAGCTGTCAGAGTTGGCCAGAGTTGAGCGTTGGCGTCGGGCTCAAAGTTTACGTAATTCACGCAAAAAGTGAAAACCCACAAAAGGCTGGCTCGTTATGCGTTTTGCGATGCGTTGCACTGCGGTGCACTTGCCACACGGCGAGGCACGGTCTGAGTGCGTTGGCCAACATCAGCAGCACCAAAAATAGTGTTTCGCTATTTACGGCCTCAACTGCATTGGCCACACGCGCACCCCCGCTTGCCACAGGCCAACAGGGGCATGCCACTGAAATTGCTGGGTTGTCAACACGGATCAGCAACAACAGTAACAGCAACAACAACAACAACAACAACAACAACAACATCAAGTGCAACAAAAGTCAAACAAGCAAATCCAATTTGTGAGCATACAGTAAAAATATGCATGTGTCTCTCTCTGTGTGTATATTTGGTATAAATAAATCGGTTGCCCTCTCCAGCAGCATGTGGCAAGAACCAGACGACGCACAACTGCAAACAACAAACAGCAAATATGTGAAAGAAATTAGGGTTACCGACTTATAAATACCCTAACAGGCTGGCAACTCTAATTGCAGTTCAGTCGGGATTCGTTAAAAATTATAAAAAAATAAAAATAAATCTGAGCATTAAAGCAACATATAAAAAAGAACAGAAAAATATAAAATTAGCCATTAAATCAAATTAAATTCCTAAATTTTAACTTGCCCATTTCTTTTTATTGCAAACTATTTATTTTTAATTCAATTAGTTTTAATATAAAGTCAGGTTTTTAAATGCATTAAAGACAAAAGTAATAAATAAAATATATTTATATATACATACATACAGGCTGTTTCTCTCGTTGATCTTTTGAACGGAATGAAGTATTGCGAACAGCCTGTTTGAGCGAGCATACCCTGCACGTACGCAGCGGCAAAGGGTATATGGCAGCGAACCAGACGGAGATCAAATGGGCGCAAACAAAAGTGCACTTGAAGTCGCCACAGAGAGGCAGCCACAGAGCAAGACACACAGAGAGAGAGACAGGGAGTGAAAGAGAAGAGATAGAAGAGAGAGAGAGAGAGGGAGAGAGAGAGAGGGAGATAGAGAGAGACGGAGATGGATGTTTGCAGCTTCCCGTTGGAGCTTCGAGTGTTGCTACTGCTGTCGCTGCTGTTGCTGCTGTTGCTGCACTCAAGTGGACTCCTGCTGCGTTTGTCAATCGTAGCATGTGGTAATTGCTCTGTGTGTGCGTCGTGCGATGTGCCACAACTCGGCTACCTGTGCCTCATCCGGGGGCAGATTTATGAGTGCTCAACACATCCCACAATGCTGCCACATGCGATCTATGTTTGTTTCTGTCTATGCTTGGCTCGATATCTCACTCTGTTCGTCCATCTTGAGTGTGTGTGTGTGTGTGTGTGTGTATATATAGATTGCCCCTTGCCACGCCTCGCTGCCTATGCAAA
Source organism: Drosophila silvestris (assembly GCA_035043445.1). Taxonomy (NCBI): domain Eukaryota; kingdom Metazoa; phylum Arthropoda; class Insecta; order Diptera; family Drosophilidae; genus Drosophila; species Drosophila silvestris. The sequence continues at coordinate 1,269,672 of JAWNMZ010000170.1, read as the reverse complement.
ATAAACAGTTTTATTGCCATATCTCCAGCTACAGCGCCTGCTTCTGCTTCCTGTGTCGCTGTGCGCTTAATGTCCTTGCTTGCACTCAGAAAAAAAGGATTCAACTTTCCAACTTATTATTCCGAAAGTGTATTTCTAAAAGTCAGTTTTTTGATTTTCTTAAAATTTACATATGCCTTAATTCCAGCGAGGATTTTCATATGTGAACAACAGCAAAGAAACTCGCATTCATCATTCGCTTTTCTATTAATTATTTCTACTTTTGAGAAATTCATTTCTTCAGGTCTTTCTAATTGTTAGAAAAATGCTTTCTTATATTGAGAAATCATTTCTATTAATTTTTCTGCGTGTAGTCCTGCCGGGCAAAGGAAGTGTTTGAATGGCAGCAGCAAACTCAAAACTTGCGCTATGTGCTTGATTTGAAAGTAGAAATCTTTGCAGCTCCACTTGGGTCCTCTCCCTATCCCCACTCCCACTCCCTCTCCCTCTTCCCTCCCTCCTCCTTCTCCTCCTCCTCTCTCTGTGTTTCTCACTTTGGTCTTGCGGCTGAGACTAATGAAATGAATTTCGAAAACAGTTCTAGTCATGGTCGAAAGGGGCTAACTACGAGGCAGGACTAGCTAGGGGGTGAAAGTGTGTGTGTGCGGATTGAGGGAGGGGAGGGAGGGGGAGAGGCCTATTGACAGCTTCGCAGGATATTAGCAATGTGCAGCCCGGCGTACTTCCTACGCAGAATATTCCGTCAAAATGCACAAACCAACGGAGAGTGTTGAGGGTAGAGGGATTCATAGATGGTTTGGTTTTGATGGGTTTCGAGGCTACGATTTTGATGCGAATTGATTTGGTTAGCGACTGATACAATTCAAGAAGTAGCAGAAGTAGAAGTATAAGAAGAAGAAGCAGGAGTAGGAGTAGAAACAGCAGACAGACAGTTGGACAGAATGGATGAATAAATAAAGAGGGCAAATCAAGCAAATGCCAAATGAGACAAGTCATAGACTCACTCAGTGACTGACTGATTGACTGATTGACTGACTGCCTGACTGACAGATGGTTACGGCTAACAGAGCGGGAAGGGTGTGGGGGGTGGGGGGAGGTGGTGGTCTGTTGGCCATGGCAATGACAGCCCGACTGGCACTGTTGGTAATAAGAAGCGCCTTCACAAGCGCCGCCAAGTCAATAAATTAAATGTTTGCCAACGGGGGAATTCGCTGCCTTCAAACTGCGTCCAACTGTAATTGAATACCAGCTCTGAGCGAGAGAGAGAGAGAGAGGGAGTGAGAGTGAGAGAGAGAGAGAGAGAGGAAGAGAGGAAGAGATGTCTTCATCTTCGCTAATTTAAATTTATGAATTCTTAAACAGCTCAATTTTGTACTTGTTTTGTCATATGGCAAAAGCACTTTGTTACTTTTTTTCATATGAATTTTATGCCTAAGCGATATACCCAATATACATATATATGTGCATATATATATATATATATATATCTCAGCCCCCGCATTCGCCATTTGCTTCCACACACTTTCACTTTTCTTGAGTATTTAATCAAGTGTGAATAATTGCATCATTCTGCTCAAAGAGAGTCGATTTCCTTTGTGGAGCTGCCTCCCGGCTTTGTTATCGATATAAGCAGCACCAGCGGCACCAGCAGCGCCAACCACGACCACGCCCACTCTGACAGTGCTGCGCCCCGTTTGGCCTTGGTTCAGGTTTGTCTGCAGCTTCGTCCTACGTCCTTCGTCCTTTTCAATTTTACTTAAGCCTTAAAATCGAAATCATCGCAAGTTGAATGAATTTTGAAATGTTATTTATGTTTTTCCCTTCATTTTTTTCTCTCTTTTTATTTTACATATTTATGCTGTGTATGAATGTTCGCATTTGCTTGCTTCTTTATTGTGCAACATGTGGATGTGGCACTCTCTGCATATTTTATGCAGATTCAATAAGTTTACAGCACAACAACAACTATTTACGGGCAGTCTTCTTCTTCCTGCCTGGGCTCACATATTGAAAATTAATATTTGATCAACTCATGGCAAATATTCAAGTTGCATGATTTGTGATTGCTTATGTGGCACGCTGCACGTTATGTGTATACACTCAGCAACAGAAATTACACTGAATTTTTTTCGCCAAGGGGTGTCAAGGTTTCCTCACCGTATTATTCAGAAATTACATTTCTAAAAGTTATGTTTGAGGCTTTCTAAAAACCTGGGCTTGCATTTCTTAATTTCGATGTTTGATTTTTCTATAATTTAGAAAAAATATGTAAAATTTCCCCAAGTTTTTTATAGAAATATTCTTAGAATTCTCATATTAACTTTTTGGTTAGTTAGTAGTATTTTAAGATTTCACACATCCAAAAACAGTTTACAGGGATTATAAATTATATTTAAGTAAATTATAAATTATATAATTCGACAGTCAATAAATTTCATTACTATTCGCTGAATTTCAGAAAGGGTTTGTTCCATTTCTAGATGATATAAAATATTTAAAAAATAGAAAAACTTGCCATTTATTTAGGATTTCTGATTTAGGGCAAGCCTTTCTAATCTGTACAAAAATCTTTTCGTACATTTAGCAATTATTTCGGAACACAAGAAAACCTTTCAAGTTTTTAGGTCGATTTTTTCTGAGTGTATGCGTGAGCCATAAAACACGAGCGAAGTTTGCGTGGCGCGTGTTGAACCGGTTGTTGCCAGAAAGTCACAAAAAAAAAACGATATAAAACAACAGCTGAAACTTGCCGCCTGCTGCTGCAAGTCGTCTGTTGCAGTTGTAGTTGCAGTTGCAAAAGCCAAAGCGGCTCATCTTGTACATGCGGCTTCTGGGCTTATTACTGCTGCAGCGTGTGAACTTTTCAAGTGGCGACTTTCGACTTTTGTCTGCGGCGCTTTTTGTATTTTTATTTTTTTTTGTGTGTGTGCCACGCATCAGTTCACTTGACTCGAGCGACCCTTCTGCATCACCTGTCCGCATGTCCGCCTATCTGTCTGGCTGTCCACCTCTCTCTCTCTCTCTGTGCGGTGGGTGACGTGTGGTTCCGCTTCGCCGGCTAGCCGCTGACCTGTTGGACTCGCCGTGTGGCAATCTCTGACGCAGTCTTGGGAACATCTTTGAGAGACGACGACTTTTAATTGCGACAGGGCACAATTCGTTTTACTTATTTTTTATGCCCTGAACCCATTGAAAATGGCTGAAATGGGTATAATGCTTGTTTGCCAATGTACTTAACAGTCAGAAGAAAGCCACTTCTGCTCCATAAGGCATGTATATTCTTGATAGGGATAAATGGACAAGTCGTTATTAGATACTATAAGAGCTGAAGAGCGCCAATTTGGAAAATAAATTCTCGTATATCCCTCGCATATCAAATTTATTTTTTTTGATCGATAACTGCATCAGTTTCGTGAATATCGATACATATCGATGTCGAATTTGGCAATTAAACTGGCATAAAATATTTGATATTCAACAGTTGGCTGCAGGGTATCTCGTAGTTGAGCTCACTCTTGTCAACATCATTCCTACTTGCTGTTTTATGTTTTCACTCTGCAACAATTGCTGGGAATTGCTGTGCAACAAAACACCCCCCACCCACAATCAAAGAGCACTCACTCCACGCTGCACCACTCTGTGCACCTCACTCCACACTCCTCGCATTTCACACGCTGTCATGCCTCATTGGACATTCAGCCGGACAGGCAACAACACACACACACACACACACACACACCTCAACTTCTTTCATCTTTGCATTGTCTGGTGTGCGTGCCACATACTCAGACCCGCAAATTCAATCCGTGTAACTGGAGTCTTCTACTTAACCCTTCTGCTCTAACCAGCAGCATCGCATCATTTTTGCTGGGGTGACTTTCATTGTCAGCCTCTGTGTGCGATGTGTGTGTGTGTGTGTGTGTGTGTGTGTGTGTTGCAGTGTGTGTGTTCTTCGAGTAATTTGGGCAAACAATGCAAGAGTGCTCGTGCTCGTGTACTTTGGTCGTTGTAAGCGCGCTTGCAGCTCAAACGGCAATTAAGCCCAACAATAAGCTGACAAACACTACAGCTGCTGTCTCTCTCTCTCTCTCTCTCTCTGTCTCTCTCTCTGTCTGCCTCAAGCTCGGTTGCAGCCACGAATGTCCTTACGGTGGTGCAACAAGCAAGCAGCAAACTTCGAGCTTCCAGATTTTTGCCACACAGCTTTTGCATGCAGGTGGCTCGATTCATTGCCAGTTTTGCTTGTTGGCAGGTTTGCAGTTTCAATTTCTAACTTGGCAATTTTGCTGCTGTTCTCTCTCTCTCTCTCTCCCTCTCTCTCTCTTTCCCTCCTTTAGCCCTACCTCTTTGAGCCATCTTAATTAAACTTTTTTTTATTTAATGTTTATGCTTTTGCTAAGCATGACATAAATTCTAAAACAGGCTCAGCATTTTTTGGCCACCCATAAAATACACAATAATAATTGGTACATTTTTGGATAAGGACGACAAACTCAATCGATTTAGCCACGCCTAAAATAAGGAGTTAAATTCTTTGTTTTAAGCAAAATATGTAAATCTTAAACTAGTTTGGGAGACTAAATCAGATGTTGAGACAATCGATATATATATATGTACTTATCTTTATGTATATATACTAGTGGCATACTCTAGTTCCTCAACTACACTCGCACAAAAATCGGTGCTTTTCTATTTGTTAAATGTGGAATAAATGTGTGTAATTTGCAGGTTTTATTTTTTAATTGAGTTACGCATAATTTTTATGTAGTCTTTTTCGTTACTTAAATTATTATTATTATTACTATTATTATATTTATTATTAATTATAAATAAATATTTAATAAATATTTGAAAAAACATTACTAAAAGACAGGAAAACCAATTGCAATAAATAGGCTTATCTAGCAATATAGTTTTTTGAAACCAGAATAACTTTCCAGCTTTGAGGACGATTTTCATTTTGATTCGATTTTCTAATTTTTCAAGCGATTTGTTTTTGCTGAGTGTAGACCAAGTTGGCTCTCAACTTTAGCAACTTTTGCAACTTTTGCTGACACGTTCAATATTTGCTGACATAATTTTTAAATTTCTTTTGCGGCTGCAAATAGTTTTTGTTTGCTGCTGCTGCTACTGCTGTTCTTGCTGCTGAATATTTTTGCTTGTGTGTGCTTTGAAGGCATTTAAGAGACAAACTGGCACAAAAAAAGGAAGAAGAAATGTAAATCAGAGAAAAGTCGAAGGACCCAAAACCACTGTCAAGTGTATGAATATTTGGTGAATGAAATTTGCGTCTGTTAATGGCATCCACAGTTGCTTGCCAACTAGCCAAGTAGCAGTATCAGCTATTCTCGAGCAGAGCAGAGCAGAGCAGAGCAGAGCCGAGCACAAAATTCTTGAGTGGCTGCCTGGTTGCCTGGCACACCAGAACCAGGACACACTCTCTCTCTCTCACTCTCACTCTCACTGTCCCTCTGATGAGGTGGCACACTATGCCTCCCCCCTGGCCACCCCTTTGTCCAGCAGCCAATGTGCCACGCACCACTTTCACTCTGTCCGGAAATTGCTGCATCAGCGTATAGGAATTTTTGGTTTATGCCCCAACACACAAAGAACAACAACAACAACAAAAATCTACCTCTGGGCTCGAATGTTGCCTGCCACAAAAGTTGCTGCCGCACATATTAGCCATGTTGGTTTACTTTCCTTTGGATATTTCCGACTACCCTGACTACTATATATATATACCATATATATATGTGTGTGTGTGTGAGGCTTTCAAATATGAAATTTATTCAAGTCACTCTGGTTTAATGTTTGGAAATGGACAGCAAATAACTTTGAGAGCGTTACAACAACAACAACAACAACAGCAAGAACAGCTATCGGCTACAAAAATACCAAAACACTGCATTCAGAATTTAAGTTGAGTTTGGCAAAGTGGGAATTGGAATCTAAGTTGGAGTTGGACTCAGAGTTGAAGTTGTCCCTTTTGCAACGATGTTAGCTGGATAATGATGACAAGTTCTTTGCTGCAACTGATGGGTTTATTGTACTAAAATAGCACCACACCCAACCCCATCCAGCTACACCTATGTGGCCAGTCTGTACTTATGGTAATAGAGATTGTGTGTGTGTGTGTGTGTATGTGTGTTTGTTTTCTAACTGCATATTTGTGAGAGGGCCTCTTGGTTAAAGTGCGTTTCCAATTTCGATTTAACTGAAATGATTTTTTAAAGATAATATTACGAAGGGCTCCATCAAAGAAAAGTACACAGAGAGCGAGAGAGAGAGAGAGAGAGAGAGATAGATAGACAGTAAGAGAGAGAGAGGGGGGTAGAGAGGCAGCTCAGCCCAGTTCCAATTATCCATTTTGCAATCTGTGTGTGCCTTGTGCTTATGTCTGTGGCCCCAAATCGGTCCCAGAGCCACCCACTTGGAGACATTGGCGCATAAATTGATTGGATGATGTCGCTTTTTATGTCGTTTGTCCCTCTGTATCCTGTCGATGTTGTCCTTGGTCCTTCGTCCTTGTTGCTGTTGTTGCTGTTGTGAATTTCATAAGTATATGCGATGCGTAGCATGTGTTATAAATAAATCAAGCATACGGGGACCAATCTTTCAAATGCTTGTCGCTCGAATCAGCTTTGGATTTCTATATAGAGATTGGCATTTAATTTAAATGCCGTTCAGAGTTACACTAAAAAAAAAGCAAACAAACAAAAAAACCTTTTTTTTTTTATTATTTTTAGTAATAAATTATAAATAAAACAATAATTTTTCCTAAAATTACAAAGACCTGTCGTAAATCAACAGTTCTTCTTTTTCTTCGAAATATATTATATTAAATAATAAAGTGGAATTGTAAACCATTATCCCCAGAAAAAAATCATGATTGGCTTGCTCACTTCTCCTCTCCTTCTGCTCCATCAAAGTTGAGATTTGCTGGTCATCTTAAGTACTTTCAAAGTACTTCCAATTTGGATCCACTTGGGCGTTACTTTAAAGTGCCCGGTTGCGTGTACTAAACAAATGAATTTCCAACCGGAACGCATGTTTTAAATACAGTTGAGCTTGAAACAATGGCAACTTGTTCTCAGCATTGTTCAAAATGCTATTTGTTGGACTCGGAGTGAGTTGTGCTTGCGACCAACTGCTAATTGCGGCACAGCTATAGACAGAATAGACATTCCAGCTAGAACCGCTCCACCCTCCACCCCTTTGCACCCCTCTTAACCCCTCTTCACCCTCAACACAAAAATCGCATTTGGTCGATTGCTTCAACAAGTTGCCCAGTTTTCAAGCACTTCAAGTGCAACAGTTGCAGTTTCAGTCAAAATCACAAAACGTCAATGCCACAAAAATCTAGAAAGAAATTTAAGACACAAGTCAATTTGAAAAAATACCAGCAAGTTTCATAAAAAGATTTCAAGTCGAACACATGCCAAATAGTAGTTTGAGAATGCTTTCCTTTAAAGTTGAGAATTTAGAGATACTTAAGAAGTGTTTGAAGGCACAGCTCAATACTTTCTATATTAAATGATAATCCAAAAATCAGGTTTGTTTTGGTGCAACATTCCACTGCCATTACTTTGCCAACAGTGTTCAGATTTTCCAAAAATCAGCTATGGTTTGAACTCTACAGTCAACTTTAGAAACAAGATTTTGGTTCGAAATTCATGTTAAAATTCTACTCTTAAATTAACATAACTCTGACAAAACTGCCACGATTTTATAAATATAAATTTGCAAATCCGATTCTGGCTGGAATTATTCATCTAGCCTAAGAAATATATTTTTTAAAGCTGGATTCTGTAATTTTTCTATTATTTAATCAAGCTGTTTTTTTCCGCTACAATTTTTCTATTATTTATCCAAATTGGTGTTTTCTACTCGGACATAGAAGTATAAAAGTTACATGGATTTTTGCATTTAGTCCTGCGAAAAATTGGCAGAGTATGCGGATTGTACGTCTCGCTGTGGCGCCACAAAATACATTCGCAGTTAATCCATAAATGGAATTAGTTGCTGCATCATTTTAAGCGTGCTTTTTACCTTGTTTCCGCTTTTTGCTGCTATTATTCTATTTTTTTATGGCCAGTGGCAAAAACTGGCACTGGAAGACTGCAGATGCTTGTCTGTCTGGGGCAGGTGCCGGCTGGAGGGGGGCAGTTGCACTTGGCGCCGCTATGGCAACTATGATGCAAATAATGTTGTCGGTGATTATGTTGCCTCTGCTGTCGCTGACGCACATTATGCAGCAAATCAGCATGGCTGTGGGGCAAGCAGCAACAGTTGCATGCAATATTATATCTACTTGTGCATATATATGCATATATAATCACTATTACCGGATATTTGCCTCCTACCTGCTCAAATGTCAGCCAATTGCACATGTATGCAATTAATTGCCACGCACTGTTGTTGCCACTTGCCCCTTGCAGCTTGCCATTTGCCCCTTGATCTGGTATTTACCTGCCTGTAACTCTTTAGCAAATAGACACAATATTTATAGTACACTCAGAAAACAAAATCTTTTATAGAAAGGGATTTGGCTGAATTTTTCTAAAATTTGGAGAATATATGTTATATTTCCAAGGCGTTCTTTTCTATAGGACTTCTTTATAAGCTTTTTCTTTTGTCCTTTCTAAAATTATTTTTATAAAAAACCTTTTTAATATTTTAGAAAAATGTTATCTTAAATCTAGATATTATTTCTAAGCACAAGAAACCCTTTCTAATTCGTAGGCTGTTATTTTTTTGAGAGTGTAGCAAAGATTTAACTGCTGCTGCTTGCCATATAACCAATCGAGTGTGGCACATGCTGCTGCTGTTGTTAGTGCTCGTTGAGTTGCACGTAGGGATGTTGCAGCAGCTATGCACCATTAGCCGGAAAGGTCGCGCAGCTATTGTTATATTGCATTTGCAACAAGAAAAATTGGACTGACAATTCGAATACGGCAAGTTGAGCATGCAAAGCACGTTGTTGGCACCGAGAGGGCGTGGCCGAGCAACGTCTTCACACATGCCACATGCCACATGCCAGGATGTGGCACATGCCAAACGGGGCAACTGCGACAGTTAGCTGCAGCCCAGCCTATTTTGGCAGCATTTACGTGCAGCGGCATCAGCAATCGAGTCAAGCTGCCAATCGAACCGTAAAAGGAGCTCACGATTTGGCCGTGTGAAAATCATAATCATGAAATAAAAGAGCATTCTCTACACTCAGCACAAAAGTCGACCAGCATTTTAACAAACTCGTCGGACAAAGTATATTTCTAAAATTGCAGCTTGCGGCTTTCAGCAAGGCATTCTTTAAGAACCATGGCTTAGAAATGCATTTCTTAATAATAGAAAATATTTCTGAAAAATAGAAACAATCTTCTTCATTTAGAAATTCTACTCCAAAACTAACATAACTCTGCCAAAACTGACCAGATTTTCATAGCTTAGCTTAGCTTATACTTAAATTTGGAAATATGATTCTGTATCTTTTTTAGGGATGGCTTCTGCAATATTCTATTATTTATCCATGCTCTAGTATTTATCCAAGTTTGTTTTTTCCGAGCTTTCTTTTTTTTTGAGTGCACTCCTCATTGCCTTCCTCTCTCTCAATATCTCTAGATCTCTCTCTGTCCTGCATGCTGCATACAATTGCAAGGCTCAAATTGGTGCTTTGGCGTCAAAGCGGACCCACAACAAACAAGGACGTGAGCATTTAAAGCACTGCGAATAAAACTTAACTGCTTTCCACTCCACACACAGACACACACACACACACACAATCGCAAGCAGCGATAAATATGGTGCCAGAGATTGGATGCGATCTAATAGATGGGGTTGCCACTCAGGTGTCACTTGAGAAGAGGTAGCAGCAGCAGAGCGGGGCAAGCATTTGCCATCTCGTTAAAGCAATCTGCGCCCCTTTTGCCGAAAAGGGCTGCTTAATCAGCTCCGGTCATGGAGACAGATAACTGGCTGGGCGGGAGCCAGGCATCATCATCATCGTTTCACTGCGTCAGCGCCATAAAGCGGCAAGTGTTTGATGGGGTTAGATGTTAGGGGTTGGGGGTTGGCGGCGGGTTAGCGGGTTTAGGCCCTAAAACAGCCGCCCTCTCTTCACACATACATCACTTGGCTAGTTGTGCAACGCAGCCTTCATTGCCTCCATCGTCAGCTCCATCTCCAGCTCCATCTCGAGTTCCAGTTCCAGTTCAAGCCAGAAGCGGTTGAGGCCATCAAATTTCAGTCATAACAATAACACTGATAGTCCCGCTCGTAAAATAAAACCCTTTCTGTGTTTTTTTTTTGTTGTTGTTTTTTTGGCCACGCTGCTCGCGTCAATGTCAAAGCACTGCGGCCGGGATTTGTATGCGGATGTCCTCATCTGTCTGTCTGTCTCACTGCCTGCCTGCCTGTCTGCGTGTGTCTTCGTCCTTACACTCTGCGAAAACAACGACTTAAAAATTAAAGTGGTTTTCTTGTTTTAAGAAACACTTTCTAAATATAAGAAAAAAGTTCTAAAAGTAGAAAAAAGAAAATGAAATCGACAATCCCAAAAATATGGTGTTGTTTCTATTTTTAGAAATATTTTCTATTATCCAGAAATGCATTTCTAAAAAGTAGAAATGTAAGCTTCCATTCTTAGAAAATATCCTGCTGAAATTCAGAAAATAGTAATGAAATTTAGTTGCTCGCTCTTAAATAATAATGTTTAATATTTAATAAAGATAACAGATAAGCTTATATAAGAATTCTTTTACTTTTTTATGCAAGTCCTCTTTTTTTCTGAGTGTATGTGAAATACTGCTCCAGCTCCCAAAAACAATCAAGTTCTCGCGTGCGCGCAAAATAACTGAAAAACAACGCACAGAAACTTGACAATGTTGCTGCTGTTGTGTGGCAAGGGGGTTTGGGGGCATGTGGCCGCATCGTATACAATCTTTGCTGGGGCACGGTCCAAAGGTGACGCCTAAAGCATTTAAATCCTTTTCGCACTTTCTACGCTTGTTGCTTGCTGCGTTTCCATTCGACTATTGCTGGCCGCACATGCCACAGGAGTGACTCTGTGTGTGTGTTTGTGTGTGTGTCATGCTTCAATTTCAGTTTGATGATGCTCTCGCAATACAATGTGTGCACACTCCTTGGAGCAGGATGAGCCCCTGTTTAATACACCCATCGGCAAAAATGGGTTTCCTCCTTTCAAGCCGTAAAATAGGAATTTACTTTATTAAAATTTTTCGCTTCGAAAATATGGCACAACAACAATGGCAATGAACACAAAACAACAAGCTACGCAAATTTGTTGAAAATCCAAATATATGCACACACACACACACACACACACACTCGCACACACACACACACATGTGAAGTTCTTTGGCCTCGAGGCGTTCAAGTTCGCCAATGATGCGCCCATCATCAACGAGGTAAAAATTTACTCAACTATGAACTCTCTGTGTATAAAGCCAACAACCCACGACTGCATATGTGTGTGTCGAGTGTGTGTGTGTGTCTGCTGTCTGTGAAATAGGCTCACATTTGCGTAGAGGGGGCAAAGGTTATGGCCGCGCCTGCTGCTGGCAAGGGTTTCCATGCTCAACACTCAGACTCTGACTCTCGGTTTCCCGTTTCGGGTTTGGGTTTGGGTTTGGTTTTGGTTTCTCGGATTCGCCTGCGTTTGACAGTTTCATTCTAATAAAGCGGTGGAGGATTGCAGGAGATTGAGCGGGGTTTGAAGGGGTGCAAAGGGGAGCAGAGCATAGGCATCTGAAAATTTATATAAATTGACAGTAATGCTGGCTGGCTGACTGGCTGGCTGGCTGGCTGCCGCTACTGCCGCCCCGAACAATAACAACAACTTCTATGCTAAATTGCGCGACAACATCGACAACGACAATAGCAACAACAGCAGCAGCAACAACAACAGCAGCAGCAATAAGATTTCTCCTGGTATGAGCAACTTTTCGTATCGCATTCCTTCGACTCGACAGCGGCAAACACAAATTATGTACGAAAGAGCAAAATAATGAAATCGTAAAGAGTTGGCCCTTGCCAGTTGTCAGTTACTGGCTGCACTCGGAAAAAAAATCAGTCTGAATCTTAGACTTACCTTATTAAATCTGATAATATATTTGCAAAAGCCAGGGTTTTTCATTACTTAATTTTGGACAACAGCTAAACCCTTTTATAAAAGACGAGCCAGTAAATTTCATTACTTGTTTCTAAATTTCAGAAAAGATATTTTTGAAAATAGGCGTTTGAGTCTTAACTTTTTAGAAATGCGCTTCTAAATTATTGAAAATATTTGTCTAAAAAATAGTAAAAAACCACCATTGTCAATTTATGGCAAGACTTGTATGAAAAATGTTTACTTATTGATAGTTAAATCATGAAAAACTTTGTAGTTTTGGGCGATATTTTTGTGCTGAGTGTAGTCGCTGGGTAGTTGGTAGTCGGCAGCAATGAACCCAAGCACTCAGCACACCGACACACATCCCTGGTCCCGCATTGTGGATTTATGCATGTCGTCCTGGCATCGCATCCCATCGCATCGCATTTGTGTGGTATACGGGATATAGTATATTGTATTTAAAATTCATTTATGTTCCACTCAGACATCATGTGTATGCAAATAGTGCCCATATTAATCATGGCCTTGGCCCTTTTTGGGTTCGTCTGCGATTAGTTTTGGGTTCGCCTTTTTCTTTTTTTATTTTTATTTAGTTTTTCTTTTGGCATACCTTGTGAGCTGTAACTGAGGTTGTTTGTGGAGTAGTTCTTGTGACTTGTGTGTTGCGGTTAACATCTCAGTAATTTTCCTATCATTTCCGAGCTGTTCCGTGTGGTATTTAAAACTGCATCCAGGCGCTAATAAATAAACAACCAGGCACTGGCACTCTTTGGCTGTATGCATGTTGCATGCCGCATGCCGTATTCAGCATTCCACGAGAGCAGATCCGTTTGAAATTTATGAAACGGACAACGATGCGGACGGGGACGAAGACGGACACGGACACGGACACGGACAAGGATTCGGAAATGGGCGGAGACCAGGGACCAGAGAGAAGCGGACGGGGGGGATCTAAAACAACTGTAGCTGCCTGACGGCCGCGTTAAATGCTTTTGTTGATTCTGGGCTCGGCTCCGCGAAGCTTCCTTTGCGCCTTTCTTTTTCCGTTCTTTTTCTTTACAATTTAATAGTTGGGGGGGTGGAAGAAATAAACTGCCAGCGACTGCAGTCAGCAATAAGTCTTGGCAGGCAGTCACCCGCGTGTGCGGAGTGCCACGCCTACAATTGGCTTTTGTGCAACGGGGGCAGCGCTTTTTGTTTATGGCAGGAGTGGAGTGGCAAGTGGAAATGTGTTTGTTTCTCATTAAAAAACTTTTCATTTTCCGAGCGGTCAAAGTTCGGTTCCGACTCTAACTCCGACTCCAACTGCTCCTAGCTCGCAGCTCGGCCTTCTGTGGCAATTTAGTGACCAAGGAGTAAGAGGACAAAGGGGGGAGGAGGTGGAGGTGGAGGAACTGCATCTGCGACTCCACTGACAGTGGCATGTTCTGCCTTATTGCGGTCAGGATTTGCTATTTAGGCGACTGTCTCCCGTCTACCATCTCCTATTACTGCCTCTCTTTCTTTCCCCAGCTATCTCTTTCTCCGTCCCATTGTCTCTTTGTGAGACAGCAGTTGCGGGCAGTTTCTATTGTTTTTTGCGGGCAACTGTCAAAATACACATTTCATATTTTAGAGCAGCTAAAAGCTGTTAGAAGCTTTAGTTCCTTTGCCATCTCTAATAGAAATGGACGTCTGTCGAAAGACAGCAAACGGCATTAATCATTGCATTTTTATTATTATGCAAACTAAACTTTTAGTAAAACACACAGAAATGTGGCACTATTCATTAAGAGGAAAGTATTATTCTTAATTGCAGCATAAGAGACGCAGCTAGAAAATTGCTAGATAAAACCTACAAAACTAAAACTTGAGTGATATTCACTGGAATTAGTTTCAGCACTAGCTAAGAATATTATCATGCAAGGAGAAAGAAGATTTATTAATAAAAGTTAAGCTATTATTAGCAGGCAGTTAAGAACCCGTAGGACAAATTTAAGATTTTTTTGTACAGCTTGGCATCTATATTGGTGAACCTTGTCATTTATCAATCATCTTTTTGACTTAAAATAGGACTCATATTAAAAACAATTAAATTTAGGATTCACCATAGTTTTTCATTGCTGAAGGTAAAATATGTGTACCGTTCTCTTCGTTCTCTTTATTCGGCTATATTGCTATGGCTAGTTTCCTAAGTTTGGGTACAGGATAGTTCAGATATATGTGTAAGGAAGGCAGATCCCAAAACCACAATTAAGATTAAGTATTAGATTTAATCAACAAACTAAATCGATACCTGTGACTAACGAGATACTACTTAATGTTCTTCTCTTGCAGCTATATTGTCGGTGCTGCTGTTGCTGTTGCAGCCAGTTGCATGCAACGCGCAGCAGCAAAAGTTTCGCACGACGCCGCACGATTTGCAGGTGTTGGAGGGCGCCGAGGCGATGATGCGTTGCGAGGTCGCCAATCTTGCCGGTGCGGTGCAGTGGACAAAGGATGGCTTCGCCTTGGGTTTCTCCACAGTGATACCCGGCTATCCGCGCTACTCGGTGCTCGGAGATCGCAAACAGGGCATGTACAATCTGCGCATCTCGAATGCATCCATCAACGATGATGCCGAGTATCAGTGCCAAGTGGGCCCAGCTCGACTCAATTCGGCAATCAGAGCCAATGCCAAGCTGACTGTCATCTGTAAGTATTTATGTATAACTTATATATATATATATATATATATATATATATGTCTATATATCCGTCTTTGAGTTTCTGTGTGTGCTTGTTAGCAGCATCAATTAATTCGAGTATTTAATACAATTCGTCTGTCTGTCTTTGGGTTTCCACCTCATTGCACATACACCATTTGTACTTGCATATTTAAATGTCTGTCGACTCGACTCGCTTTGCGGGTGTTGGCCAAATTGCTGGTGGGATGTTGCCTTGGTGGTTGTAGCTGCCAACATTTATTGTCAGCAATTTGCAAAGCAACAGCAACTGGAACACCAGCAACAGCAACAGCAACAACAACAACAGCAACAAAGTGCGAGCTGAGCTGAATTTAGCGCAGTTTATTGCTCCAAGGAGTCACTGTCTGAGCTGACACTGTCGGCACAAACTTGGTGCAAAAGGAGCTGTATACACAAAAAAAAACAAATAATAATCTCCCTGAAATTTTGCCTTGAACATAAAATTTTTAAAAAATATAAATTTATTTCTTGACAAGAAAAAAACATTTCTAAGAAATATCAATCTAAGAAATTGTCTTTTCGTATATCTATAAATTATTTTTAAAAACCAGAACATTGTTTCTAAGCCGTTTTTTTTGCTGAGTGTGCGTAGAATTGAAAGAGGACGAGGAAGCTGGGGTGTGCAGAAAGCATTTTCAAATTGGAGCGAAATGAATTTATTTTTGTTTTTAGTGCATATGTCAGGGTGTGCGTATTTCTGTGTGTGCGAGTGTGTGTGTGTTGCGTTGCATTGTTATTGCTGCTGTCGAGTAATCACTTTGAATGTGTGTGTGAGTGTGTGGTGTGTGTGGGTATCTCCTGTTGCTGCTGCTGCTGCTGCTGCTTCTACAACTGCTGTTGCTGCTGCTGCTGCTGTTGTTGTAATCACTCAAGAAATTGCGCTACATTTGATGACAGCGATTTTCATTTCCTTTGCTTCGTTTGGCTGCCTTCTTCTCCTTTTTCTGCTCATGTTTCTCCATCTTCTTCTTCTTTCTATTCTTGTAGGTTTCTTTTTTCATTCCATCTTTCCACTTGCGACCCACTTCTTCTCTGACATGCCCTGGCAACGTTAGCCGACAACGTGATGCTGTCTTGCCCAAGGCTCACACACACATAAACACACACTCACACACACCCTCACACACACCCTCACACACACACACACACACACACACACACATATATATATATGCGCATGCCTAATGACGTTTGTTTAGTTAATTACGCGCCATGAGCTGTGACAATGATGATGTGTGTTTGTGCCGAGAAGAGAGCCTTCGAAAAAAAACTCAAAGCAAGTACAAGTTAGAATGCTGTAGTCGAGTGAGCTTGACTACGACATACCCTGTGCACCCAGTTGTTAAATAAATATATGTAATATATATATTCCATTAAAAAGTTTTGCACACTCAAATGTAAGCAGGTGTGGAAGTGCTCTCTGGCTGGCACACACAGGCTTTTATTGCTTTCGGAAATCGATATCTATCGATATTTGTGAAGCCAATGTAGTTATCGATAACATGAAGCAACCTTCTGATCTGAAATCTATCTGGTCATACAGCCAAGCATGGCTAAATCGACTCAGCTGTTGATGCTATACAGGAATATAAATGTCTCAAGAAGTCGGAGTCACTTCCTTCTGCCTGTTACATTCTTGAGCTGAAAAACATTACGTCCTCTTTACATATTTTCAGTGGGCCTAGGGTATAAAGAACGCGATGGCTCCGGCTCGGATTCTCATATAAGCTCGTTAGTTATGGTTGTTGTTATTGTTGTTGCTGCTCGTTGTTGTTGTGGGGGGAAAGGTCGTCCTCTGTCTGAGCAGAGCAGCCCCAAAGAAGAAATGTTTGTCATAATTGTTGGGTACTTGTGAGTTCTGTTCCCTCCCCCTCCCCCCACCTCCCTCTCTGTCTATCTTGTCAGAGTGTGTTTGTTCGCTGCCTTCTACTTTGTTTTGTTATGGCATCTACTGTGTTACACTGAATGACTAAAATATGTAGGCATGTGTGTGTCTGCGTGTGTGTGTGTGTGTGTGTATTTTCACATATATATATGCTCATACATAGGTATTTTCCGTAGGCATCCGGAACAAAACACGTGCGACATTATTGCAGCAATTAGCTCTTCGTTCAGAATGTGGACAAATGTGTAATAATTCAATTAAGTTCAAATTACATTTGTATTTGATTTATTTATTAATCTAATATCGGCATTCGATATTGATTAATGACTTTTCGAATTGATGCAGATTTCAAATTAAAATGCAACACAATTTTTCACTTCTCTCTTGCTCTTTCTCTCTCTCTCTCTTTCTCTTTGTGTTGTGCTCTTGCTGTAATTAAAATTAATCAAGCTAAAGTAAAATTTACTTGATATTTTGTATCTAATTTCGGCATACAAAATTGATTAGTCTGCATAATCGAAGCAGCTTTGAAAAAACACTGGTTTCACTACTGCCTCACTCCCTCACTCACTCTCTCACTCTCTCGCTCTCTCTCTCTCTCTCGGTCTATTGCTGTCTTGCTCTAATTAAAATAACATATGCATGCTAATAAACCAACCTTTGTCATTCACAAATATAATTTCGAGTCAGACAAGGCAAAGTTCTTTTACAACTAATTTCAACGTACGCTGCCCGCTTAAGCTACAACTTTCATGGACCCAACTACACACACACACACACACACAGACACACACACATAACACACACACACCTACACACACTCACATGCATACATGTGAACGGGCGCAATTAGATTATAAGTTGGCCATTTAGAGAGTGTAAAGAACTTTTCCACACAGAAGTCCACGTGCAAATTTATGGAAAATTGTAGAAAATTCGTTCGCATGCCATTAATTTTTAAAAACGCAACCGAAAAACATACATATGCCGCAAGGCGACCATGTCTAAAAGTTTTGTGCTGCCAACGCACTGGCAACCTGAACCTTAACTCACAACTGAAACTCAACCTGAGCCTGGCAAGGGGATTGGGCCTGGGTCTGGGTCTGGGCCTGGGCAATGGCGATTCAGCTGCTCCGTGACTCCGGGGCACAATGGAATTCAAGGCATGCACGGCCAAAAAAGCAGAGCAGCCTTTTATAAATTTTGAATACAAAGCAGCAATGCAAAAATTCAAAGAAAAAGAGCTGGAATATGTTTTTTTTTCTTTTTTCTCCCTTTTCTCTGTGTTATGCAATGCCGGCTGCAGTCCAGCTGGGGCTAAAATGGAAAAATGAGCTTGTCGAATCCACACACACACACACACACACACACACACTGAGTCTCGGTCCCCGTCTCAGTTACAGTTGGAGCTCTTCTTTATTCTTTTTGTGTGGCCTGCGGGCAATAAATGTGCTTTAATGATTTTGAAATGGTCAAGAATTCGTTATCAATTTCCGCTCATTTGACTCGAATAATTGCAGCGTAATTGTAGTGCAAATGATCAAAGTTTATAGGCACCCCTCCACTCCCCCCACCCCTCTGTCTGCACTTAGGCGTGGCTCTTGAATTATGGACAGGCATTTGTTGTCTTTGACCTTAAGGTTAAAGTATATATATATGGCTTGGAGTCCGGCGTCCTTGTGTCATCTTGGCAGAAATGTTAGCAATTTGAAGTTTGGCCTGAAAATGCTATAGCTCTCTCCATCTCCGTCTCTCCCTCCCCTTTTCCTTTCCCTTTCCCTTTCTTTCTTTTTATCCCTCAACGCAGCAGTTGACGTCAAATGGAAAAATTGCCAATTCTTGGTTTTTCTTATCCTGCTGCTGCTGCTGTTGGAGGAAAAAAAGAAACGAAAATAAAAGAAAATGTCGAGAAATATTTCAGCGCATAAAATTTTTATGAGGCGTACTATTAGCGGTTAGCGGAGAGAAGAAGAAGAAGAACAAGCTAACCAGGCTGAGAAGCTGCGCGGGCTCCGCCTGAATTCATGGCAAATTGCACTTTGCGCTGCATCCTTGCAACAGCACCAACAGCAGCATCACACTCAGAAAAACGTTTCAGTAAATCGACCTAAAAATTAGAACGTTTTTCTTGTTTTTAAAATAATTTACTTGTTGTTCAGTTAAATTATATGCATTAATAAACCATCTAAAATATTTGTGTTTGTTAAATCTTCAAATACTAATATTTATTAATAATATAAGCGACAAGAATTATAATATTAAGATATTCGTTTATGCTACACACATAGAAACACCCTGAAAATGATATATATAATTTTAAATTTCTAGCAAAATCCACGCTTAAACTAAGAAATGCAAACACTGGTTTTTGAGAAATTTATTTACTGATACTCAGCCTTGGTAAATTTCTAAAATTCATAGCGACTTTTTGCTGAGTGCAGCAACAACAGCAGCGGCAGCAGCAGCATCAGCAGCAGCAGCGCAACAATGGCTGCATAAATTATTTGCAGCAAACCCCATCTAAGACTCCCACTTCCCCTGACCCCTTTCTGCCCTTTGCTGGGGCAGTGCATAAAATTTAATCAACGAATCGCTGCGAGAGCAATTCTCCTATGTTTTGTAGGGCTGCAACTGCAGCTGCCCCAAGGAAGTCGGCCTGTGTGGGACTTGCACCTTCAAAGCTCATTCATAATCAGATGTAACGACAACAACAACAACAACAACAATCAGTGGATGTTGCAACCTTCAAAGGTGTTTCTTGATTCGACAACAAAGTAAGCGGCGGCGGCTACGTTGATCGATCAATGTCGTCCATGAATGTCAATAATCAAATACAATTTGTATACCAATCAACAATACACACAACAATCTACACACACTCCCCCTCCTCATGTGTGTGCACAGGTTACACGCAGACTCTTGTTATTATTGTTGTTGCAATTGTTGTTGCAAACTGCAATTTCTGCGAGTGCAATCATAATATGTAACTACATTTAACTTTGAATACCCCCCATTAGGGGCAATCAAATATTGTTATGCATTTTAGAATATGAATATTATGAATACACCCAATCAGAGGCAACATATCGCCAGCTTGCCACAGCACTCCGCCCATTTAAGTCGTCTGGCAAGAGACCATTTCAACTTTGGCTTTACTACAGAACATTTCGTCTCGATAAGATCGCTCTTTCTGCTAACTACACTATCTGAAATTTTTCTATATACATACACTGAAAAAAAATCGTGCCCGACCTCGAAAATCCCTTAAAAATTAGACATATCTTTTCTAAATTTGAGAGAAAGATGCCAACCTCAATTTTAGCAATTTCCTTTCTGAATAATGAGGTGAGTTTCCACTGGGTGCCAAAATCAAGCCAAATTTCTAAAATGCAGTAAGTTTTTTCAGAGTGTTTGTTTTCTGATATTTTCCTTCGGCTCGTCAACGTATTTATGGGACATTTTGCAGGTGGCGCTGCGAATCGTAGCAGTAGCAATTGCCACTGCCTACTTTTGGGAGCAGACAATCAGATTACTTATACAATATAGTCAGCCATTATGGGTAGCAAGTGTTGGGGCCAATTTAATTCGGAAAACCCTGCAAGGCATATATATGAATATATAGCTATACATGTGAGTGTGTGTGTGGTGAGTGTGTGGTGTGTGTGGTGTTAGTGTGGTGTGTGTGTGTGTGTGTGTGGTGTGTGTGTGCGTGGTGTGTGCGTGATGCGTGCGTCGCGGGATTTGGTGTTTGTGTATTTGATTTGTGCATAATAATTTAATGTGCCCAGAGCTATGCAAATAAAATTCACAAACAACAAGGCAGCTTGGAGGCATCTACAACGCGACAAGCGGCAGGTGGTCGGGGCAGGAGTGGGGCGTGGTTTGTGGGCAAGCACACCTCTCAACGGAGGCACCTATCAAAGGACTCCGCAGGACCAAGTTGGTCGGTGTTGATTTCATTTGGCAGCAAAGAAAAGCAATTACCTTCCCCGTTGCTGTGTGGCTTAGTTGCTAGAGACGTCGCCACCTCGCCCTGCTCCCTTGCCAGGTGCTTGTTGTTCTTGTTATTATTATTTTTTTCTCCATCATCCTTGTAACGCTGACATTAAGCATTCATTTCGCATGCAACAACTTCTATGACGCAGGCAGGCAGCAGGCAACATATGTTGCATGTCAAATGCGACTCTTTTATCCCGCTTTCTTTATTTCGCGCTGCTGCAACGAGTATTTTACACAAGCATTCTGTCTGGGCGTCTGTTGCATGTGGCAGCCTGGCAGCGTGGCGCGGTTTTGGCATGGTGGCTGTGCAACAACAATGGCAAACGCAAGACGCAAGGACTGCTTGCTGCATGCTGCCTGCTGCCTGCTGCTTGCCTCCTTCAGGTGGCATTAAAATAATGCACACGTGCACTTAACTTTATCCACAATTGTTTGTTTGTGTGCGAGCTTATGTGTGTCTGTGTGTGTGTGTGTATGTGTGTATGTGTGAGTGCTTAGCAATTCTATTGCTGCTGCTGTTTCCACAACTCTTGCCCCATTGTGTTTGACTGCTGCTGTTTCTACACTCGGCAAACAAAGCTTCGCCAACACGGACTCCAAAGTAGATAGCAGTTGAACTCTAATATAGCAGTCGAGGGAGAAAATTCCTATTTCTTTTCTACTATTTAATTTAGAGAAAATATATTTAATTTTTAGGTGTGTACAAGAAAGACTTTTTTTTGTTAGATTGTATATAAACTTTAATATAATAAAGCATTTATTAAGAATATAAAATAACCTTATTTTTTGAGATTGTCGATTTGGCGAAGCCTTTCTAGTTTTAAGAAAAATGTTTAAAAATTCGCTGAGTGTACTGCCACTGTTGCTGCACAAATATTGAGACTCGTACTTGAGCACATTAACGGGAGGCGGGAGCGGACCGCGGGTTGCGGGGGAGTTGGGCGCCAGGCGCAGAGGGGGCGCCAGGGCTGTCGACTAGCTAGACGGTGAGCCTGCTACAGGCTATGCTTTCCATTTACATTCACTACTTTGGCGGCCATTCAACCTGCCACAACAATGTCGCCTCCCCGCCCCGCGCACCACGCCCCCTACCAACTGGCCAACATGCCGCATTGTCGTATAATGAGCGAGAGCTAGCTCTTAGTTCTGGTTGTTGTTATTGTTGTTCGAGTTGTTGTTTGGAGCTGTTGCTGCCTGCCATTGTTTTGCTTTATTTCGCCTCTGGCTGCGGCTAAGCATTATTCGCAACAGTTGTTGGCTGCCAGCATTTGCAAATAACAGTCGTCTAATCACTATTTCTAACCACCTCTCTCTCTCTATATTGCAGCGCCGCCATCATCGATCGAGATCAAAGGCTATGGCCACAACGCCAAAGTGGAGGTCCGTGAGAATCAGGATTTGACACTCAAGTGCATCGTGGCGAATGCGAAGCCAGAAGCGCAAATCGTTTGGTATCGCGGCAATGTTGAATATAAGCCAGGTTAGTACATATATATACGCATATCTATAGCCATGCATCTCTATATATATATATATATATATAATGTACACACACACACGCACACCTACTCGCACAGCTCGTGACAAGTGTCACACAACACTAAGCCATCAAATTTAATGTCCACTTAGACAGCAAACATTCAGCCGCCCGAAATATCCGTAACGAACGCATGTCTCTTCTAATGGCAGCCCCCCTACCCCTACCCCAACCCCAACCCCTATCCTCACTTTTACAACCCTACCCCGAATACCCCACACTCTATGCTCATCCCTTTTTGGCCATCAGCAACGTGGCTTGATCCACTCTGGCCAACAAAAAAAATAAAAATAAAACACAAACAGAAACAACAAGAGTAAAACAAAAAGTGTAAATGGGTTTTGGCTGCTGCTGGAATTGGAGTTGGAGATTGGACATTGGAGTTGGAGTTGGAGCTGTAGCTGTAGCTGTAGCTGTAGCTGGAGGGCAGCCTTTTGTCTGGGGCACATGTGAGTGAGAGAGAGGGAGAGGCCATCGCTGACTTTCTGCTTGATGACGGTGCTTAAATAATAATTTTATACCCCAACAAAACGCTCGCTGTTAGCTGCCAATGTCGAAGTCCATGTGGATGTGGATGTGGATGATGTTGATGCCAATGTTTTGATGCTGACGTTTCCCTTATCTTGTTTTGTGCCTTGTCATTCAGCCACACTGCCAGCTAGCCAGTCAAATTGGACGCCTCCACCAAAAAGTATATATGAAAAAATGCAAATGTAAACGCTGCACACAGCTAAGAGCAGGACATGGTTGGGGATTGGGAGCGCTTAGCCGCCTTCACGACATTTAATTTTCATAATGATTATGATATGCATATATACAAATAGGTGTGGGAGTGTGTGTGTGTATGTGTGTGTGTGTGTGTGTGTGTGGTTCGTTGCCTGGTAGCTGTCATTTGGCGGCTAACGAAATCATTTTAGCACAACTGGCGCGTTAAAAATGCTTAAAATGTGAAACGACGCACAGCAGCAATGGCGATGGCGATGGCGATGGCGTTGCCGACGATGATGATGGAAATTTTTGGGCAAACATAATAAAAAAAAAAACAGAGCACCAAAAAAAGAAAAACTGAACAAAAATAAGAAAATTTCGCAAAACGGCGTAAAATGTAGGAAAATCCGCAAGGAAATGTGGGCAGTTCAGAACAAGGAAGTGCGGAAAGGGAACGGAGCGCTGCATGATGAATTATGTTTACGACACAATATGTTGCGGCTGGACTGTTGCGAGGCACAGATCCCGTTCCCGTTCCCGTTCCTTTCTCGCGAGACTTTACGACAATGGACAAGCCGGAGTCGGGAGACCGGAGACCGGGTGTCTGCAGTAGGATCATTTGCAAGCTGTCAGTGGCGCTGGCTCTGTGGCTGTGTGGCTCACTGGCTCAGGGTCGTGTGCAACTATGTGTTGGTGTGTGTGTGTGTGTGTGTGTGTGTGTGTGTGTGTGTGTGTGTGTGTTGAACGTATGTGGCGGTCGCGTAAATGACGGTTAATGCGCCAGTTCAAGGCACAAGCCGAACAGCTTGCTCATTATCCCGCCGCCATGTTAAATATGCTGTATAAATACGTATATAAATACCCAAAAAAAATATATATGTATATATGTATAAATATGTACAGCTGCGGTCAAAATAAGAGTAGGATATGTTTAAAAAAATACTTAAAATGTAGTTAAGCAATTGTGCAAATATTATTTGAACAGAAGCAATTAATACCGACGATAAACTGGCATAGCTACAAAATGACTAACAAATGAAATTAAATTCTTTAAATTTATCACAAATGACGGTCAAAATAATAGTAGTGGAATACTAGTGAAGCTTTCTTAATTTTGCCTGGGGCTAAATACTATTTCTAAGAACTATATGCGATGTGTGAATGTTTCATTATAGTACGTTTAGTATTATATATATATACATATATAATAATGTCGATGAGAAAAATGATCCAGGAAAGGGGCTATGAAAATATTGAGAAGCACTGCTATTATTTTGACCGCAACTGTATCCCAACTCTCTACGAAGATAGTTTGGGGCAACATTTTAAAGCACATACTCTCTGCAGATACAAATATTGCTGCAGCAGGCTCTTCAGCTTTTCAGTTTAAAAAATAGACAACAACAACAAGCCATTGACAATTTATGACTCGAAATTATGTCACAAAATGTTGTTGATGTTGTTGCTAGCAAATAATACACGAAATATGCGCCTACAAATGAGTTTCATGGGTCGCGGAATGGCGCAGTGTGAGACAAAAGAGAAAGGCAGAGAAAGGGAGAGAGAGAGAGAGGGAGAGAGGGCGATGAGGAGTGGGGGAAAACTTCATAAAATATGCGTTAAACTTTATGACAAGGACTTAGATGCGCGGGGGGCAGGACTGTTTGGGGGAGTTGGGGGCAGTTGCACGTACGCGAAAATGGCGTGCAAATTTTGCAATAGCAAGTTAGAAGGGAAATTCACACACACACACACAGACACACACAGACACACAGACACACACATGGACACAGCAGCCATTTTAATTTTCTTTGTGAAAAGCTCGCCGGATTGCTGCTGTTGATGTTTCGTATTGTTTGTTGTTGTTATTATGATAAATCGCAGACATTTAACGCAGCGCACAAGAATTTATAACACACGCACACGCACACCCACCCACACACACACACACACACACACACACATACTAACACACAACAGCTGCATTTTTGGGAGTTCGCTTGTTGCGTCATTATTTATGACAAAGAGAGTCTTGGCCCGTCTAAACAATGAGTACAGAATAGCAGCAGCAACTGCAGACGACAGACAAATGAGCTACAGGCCATCTAAGCAGAGCAATACACTTAAAAAAGAAAGCGAATCGAGTCTGAAGGAAGGTTTACGAAATATCTATTATAGCCAGTACAATCTGGAAAGAAAATCGAACCTTAACTTATCATTTAGAAAGCACATTTCTAAAAAATCGGTGTTTTTCTTTTCTTAATTTCAGGAAGAAATGTGTTTAATGTTACTTAAGTTCTTAATAAAAGTTAGTGTTTTAAGATTTGACATATACCAACATTTAAGAGAGTTTTAAAATTCCTATAATTAAAATCGCACTGAGCTAGCAAGCCTGAACGACTAACAACTGCTCAACTCTAATATATATTTTTCCTTAATTTAATAGTTATATCAAAAACAAGAAAAGCTGGCCAGTTTTCACATTGATTTCTTCTGCGTGTATTAAATTAGTAGTTTATAGTTTTCGATTATACGTAAGAGGCATAACTAATCACTCTTTTAATTCCAACTCACTCTGTCTCTCTCACTCTCTCTCTCCTCTCTCTCTCTCTCTCTTTGCAGATAAGCGCGACGATAAAGTGTCGGAATCGACGCCGAAGCGCTACACAACAACCTCCAGCCTGAAGCTGAAGCCCGGACCGAATGATGATTACACGGAATACACCTGCCAGGCGAAGCACCGGGCCCTGTCGCCGGACATGCCCATGCGTGCCACCGTGCAACTGTCCGTGTTGTGTGAGTAGACCTCTAGATTCCTAGCCACTCCCATACCCAGACTCAATAACTATTCCCAATTCCATTGGGATGCCCATCATTGTCAAATGATAGAGGGATAGAGGATGCGAAATGCCAAGCGTCGAATGCCGAATGCCGTATGCCAAATGCCGAATGCCGAATGCCGACCTCATTAGCCATCTCAAATGGCCAAGTTGGCAATACAATTGAAATGCCTATGCTGAGTGCCCTCACCTCTCACCCCACACCCCAACCCCGTCCCTTCACCCTCCACATACACTCACCCATTGGAGTTGCTGCAACGCAGAGCTTTCGTGGCACGCAAAACACGGCCAGAGAGCATTGGTAAAGAGCAATTGCCACAACAACCGTTCCAGTGGCCCCCTCCTGCCTGTCATGGCCTTCACGGCCACTAATTGCGCAATTGGCACGCGTATTAATTAGTTTTTAAATTCTAATGGGACGCCCAGCTGCTGCCACGCATTACGCAGCGGCCAGCAGCAGTGCCTCAGCTGCGTGTGGGGTCAGCAATTGCGAGTGGGAGTCGCTTACGAGTTGGAGGTGCACTCGGGAAAAAATCAAACTGAATTTTCGAAATTCGCCAAGCGTAACTCACCTTACTATGTAGAATGTATCTTACTAAAAACCATGGTTTTTGAATTTCTTTTTATTTTATGGTACCTTTTTTCTAAAATGTAGAAAAAATTAGAATTATTTTCGGGGTGTTTTTCATATTTCTACAAAGGAACGCTAATTTAATATAATAATTCAAAATGCATTATTGTCCTAAGATTTGATAGATTATAAATGCATAAAACTATATTTAAAAAAATAGAAAAAAGCACTATTTTTTTGAGATGTTCGTTTCTTTTCAATTTTAAGAAAAATGTTTTCTTATATCTACAAATTATATCTAAAAACACGAAAAACTTTATAGGTTTTTCTTTGCGTGTGTTGGAGTTTGTAGTGTGGAGTGGGGAGTTGTGAGTTGGGAGTCGGGGGCAGCATTGGGTGCGCAGTGCGTGGCATTTGCAAATTTCCAACTTGCTGTTATTGATTGCCGGCGAACTAGGCTCGCTCTCCAGGTGACCAGCAGCGTTTACCTGTGCCCAGTCACCACTGCCCACTTCCACATCCCGCTGCTGCTGCTGTTCCTGTTACTGCTCCCCTTCCCGATCCGCATTACGTGCGGCATATTCAAATTAATTATGTTTCGTTATTTATGCATAGGCAGCTGCCGATGGAACCAAGGCTGCAGCTGCAGAGCTTGCCATAAAGCTATTATTGCTGCTGCTGCCGCACACACACACACACACACACAGAGAGAACACACACATTTAGCCATTTCGTGCTCTTTGGCCGTTGATATAATAGATTGAATAATAGCCAAAGCAATCCGCATCGCAAACATTTATATTCATTGCCAAATTTGAAATGCAATCTATTAAAATGTTGTCATTGCCATCAGGCATCAGCCAAAGTTCTTTATATGTGCTTGTGTGAGCGTGTGTTATAAATATTTATACATCTTAATTGTACAGAGATATACATATATATATACATATATATCTATATATATTTAACGCCCGGCTATTTGCGTCGTTTAATTATGCGCAATTATTGCAATTTCCTTCTCCATACTCCAATTATGGGCACCAGGGGCAAGTCCTGTCGTTTGCAAGGACTTGTCCTGGTCAATAATTGGTTTCAGTCAGCCCCATGCTGGTTGTGCATATATATAATTTATATCTATATACATATAAGCCCAGGTGGATGCATAGGCAGCCGATACTCGTACAATATTTCAAGTGATTTTAATTTAATTCTGTGCCTGGTTTTATTCCGGCTCTGCATATGTGCAGCAGTGTGTGTGTGCCGCTGTGCCGCTGTGTCTCTGCGTGTGTGGCACACATTCTACGACACCTTGTTCAGATATCACGTATACGCATCTTGAACAGCAGTTATAACAAACAAATTTAAACCGCATACAATTAAAAAACTAGGTAGTAGTATTTTTAATTGTTTTATTGCCACGTTGAATGGGTCGCATTGTTTACTGTTTGCGGTATTAACAATGTTATTTAGACCGCCCACAATAACACGCAGAACTACCAGCTACACTGGGAAAAACAACATCGACCCGAATTTTAGAAATTCGATATACTTTTGGCATTTTTGCATACCAAATAGTTTTTTTGTGCAATTTCGCTTTAGACTTTTTTTAAGAAAAGGAAAAATGGTTTCTTATTTTTACAAATTATTTCTGAAAACAAGAAAGCTTTCTAGTGTATAGGTCGATTTTTTTGTGAGTGTAGCCACCCAGTCTGACTGCATTCAGCATTCGCACAGCACTTTAACCAAATGCCACGCCTGTTCAACAAAAACAACAATATAAACAACCCAATAACCAATTTGATTAAAAACAACTGCGAATGGCTAAATTAGACAAGCCGAAGTTTAGATACTCTTCTAGACAGGAATTAAGTTTCTCAATTTCTTGACACTAGGCTGGAGACTGAATCCAAAAACGAGTCCAGCCAGTTGCGCTTTTGAATTTCACTGGTTTGCACTAAATATTTAACATTTGTGTAATTATTTTGTATTAGAAAGAAACCTTAACCTGTATTAGACAGAAAACTTAACCTATTTCTCCTATGTCAGCTATATAATATAATCGTCCGATGTCGAATGTGGGTAGCATAATAAAATGCATATTGTCAAAGTTTGCTTTAGATATGTTATTAAACAGATTTGTTGTTCATATAATCTTTCAACTTTCAAAACGATCCTTGCTATGGCAGCTATTTCATATAGTAAACCGATGCGTTCAGGCTTCTATATATATCGCAAAGTGACGAATCTAAGACAAGTTTCAGCAAGTTAGCTTCAAAACTGAGAACACAAAGACAGATGAAGACTTGGCCATATCAACTGGGCTAATGATGCTGATCAATAATATATATATATACTCTTTGATATCGGGGATGTCTCCTATCTTATGATAAAATGATTACACCCGCTACGTAGGAGTATCACCACCACTAATAATAAAAAAAATCGGGGCCAAAGGGACAATCGGAAAATAATGCGTTTGACCACATAAACGATTTGCATGCAAACACTTCAATTAAAAATCGTGCAAAAATGTTCTGTTCTGTCCGTCCGTCCATCTATCCGACTGGCCAGCTGGCCACATTTGTTTTAGTGTAAATGGAATTTATTTGTGGCAGCCACTGCAATTAAATATGCTCGCTATAAACACACATGTTTTTCGCTGCTGTTTGTTGTTTTTCGTTGTTGCTGCTGTGTCCATTATGGGTTTATAAATGCAACGCACTATTCTACTACAACCCTTCTCTCTTCTTTGTTTCTGTTTTTGTGAATCGCAGATCCACCCGGACCACCCTATATCGAGGGTTATTCGCCCAGTGACACCCTGCGACGTGGCCAGACCGTGGAGCTGAGTTGTCGCAGTCGCGGTGGCAATCCACCGGCACAGCTCATCTGGTACAAGAACAACTCCCAGATACGCATGGCCTACCGGTAAGCAATATATATATATACCTAAATACAATCCACAATTGCGATAACAATAATAATAGTGCTGATAATTCTCAATGTTCTCATAGTCCCTTCGCCGCATTAAAATGTTCATAATTTTCTAACTTAACACTTAACTAGAAAAGCTGAAAATCAGAAAAGAAAACTTCAGATCGAAGGGATTCTGAAATGGGCTATGAGAACATTGAGCGTTATTGATTTTATAAAGCAGCACAAGTATTTTGACCGTAACTGTACATATAGGAAATATCAGCTTAAGCTATAAATTCATTCTATGCATCTTACAGGACCGCTGGCCGCCTGTCGGAAAACATTTACACGTTCACCGCGGAGGCGGGCGACAACAAGGCACGTTTCCGGTGCGAGGCAAGCAATGTGATGTCCCAGACGCCGCTCAAGGCGGAAGTCGATTTGACTGTACTATGTAAGTGTAATACAACCACTGCCAGCACCCCTAAGCAACCAACCCCCACCCTCCATTTGCATCTCATCATCAAAGCGAGAATGCTTGCTGCCTGTCTAATGCTGCTGGCACTTGGAGTCTTGCATATGCTGTGCATGCAACTGCAACCAGATAATTTGGACTGTCTGCTGGCCGGAGACAGAGGGACAGAGAGAGGGGGGGAGCGAAAGGGAGGGAGGGAGAGAGAGTGTTCGTTATGCAGACGGGGGCAATTTGCCTGGCAGCCTAACACTTCAGCGAGTCCTTTGCATGTTTGCCTAATTGTATTTCGTTAATTTTCATATTTGCACACTCTTGCACACACCCACCACACACCCACCACACACACCACACACACACACACACACCACACACACTTCGTATGCGAGCTGGCTTGTGTCAACAGTCGTTCTTTTCTGCCACTTGGCACGCGACACAAAGCGAAAATAAGCCTGATAACGCTTTGGCTGCCTCCCTCTCCTTCACTCTCTATCTCTTTCTCCATCTCTGTCTCTCTCTCTCTCTCTCTCGCTCTCTCTCTCTTTCACTGAGGCTGTTGCTTTCTTTTGCAATTAAGCTTAAGTTTGCACTCTAAAACTCAGCCTTCAATCCACTGCTTGCAACTTCCACTTGGCTTTGTCAAATCAAGCAATGCAAATTCTTTTCAAGTGCCAAAATGTGCTGGCTACCCCCAAACGCCCTGGCCCTCAACACCTTACCTCCCTTAGGTCCACACTCTCTGTCTCTGTCCCCCACTCTCTCTCCCTTTATCTGCTACAAGAATTGCAATCTGGGCCCGGGCTCAGTTAGCCGGCGTTGCAGTTGCAGTTTTAAAAAGAAAGTCGAGTCGCGTTGACGGAATTTGCATTCACTTTTGTTGCATGCCACAGCCCTCTCCTTCTTCTTATCTGTGTGTGGATGTGTGTGTCTGTGTGTGTCTGTGTCTAGCATGCAAATTGGCGACTTGAGGGCACGCTGCGTATGCGTGATATTCAAATTTGGAGTGGCGAGTGACGACGACCGCCACTCTGGGAATTGTCGCTATTTAGCAATGTCTTGCCTGCTAATTGCTAACTGCTAACTGCTATCTGCTAACTGCTGCCTGCAGCATACACTCAGAAAAAGGTCATACTGAATTTTAGAAATTTAAATAGTACATTTTGCAGGTTTAACTTTTTAAAAACCAGACTTTCTAGCATTCAACGATTGTCTAAAATTCAGTTCCATTTTTGTTTTTTGCGGAGTGAATAAGTAATGAAAGGCTTTGGCCCAAAATTCGACTCTGACCAACTCAACACGACTCGACTTGGCTAATTCCAATTGTGGAGGTACGTGGCACGTGCAACTTAGCCAGCTGATGGACGAATACCAATCAAACTGGCTCTTGTTTTGCCAGCACTTACATGCGACTAGCTGGCTAGCTTTTGTTTGCCTTGTTTACCTGGTTGCCCCGAAAAATATGCCACTTTGAGTGGCCAACACACATACACACACACACACACACACATACACACACGTACACAGCTGCGCTCGTTTTGAGCAGCACGCATTATTTATGTATAACGAAATGTGGCACACACAAAAATGAAGACGTAGCTGGAATACATTGACTGCCACACACACACATACACACCCCCTCTGTGTGTGTGTGTGCGTGTGTGAGCGGAATGAAGATGTATGGCGAGTTGCGATGCGATGCGAGAAGTTAAGAATTCATAATGTTTATTTATATGCGAAACATATCGAGTCGAACTTTTGTAATACTTCCCTCCCCGTCTTTTTGCATATGCCCAGCCAACATACGCGGCGTATGCGTAATGTATATGCACAGCTGCTGTTTCTCTGGCTACAGCGCCAGCGTCAGCATCAGCTTCGGTTACTGCCTGCACTTATCCATCAAACCAAATGGAAGCAAAGCAGCTGCAGCTTCTGCTCCTGCTCCTGCTGCGGCTTCTGCTGGTGCTTCTTGCTGGCATTAGGTAATAGCTCGGCAATGGGGACAGACGCCTGTCACTCAGTCATTCATTCAGTCATCATTTGCATGCAGGCTACACTACACTCAGCAAAAAAAAATCAATATCGACTTGAAATTAAGAAATTCGCCATACTTTTGGCACTCCGCACTTCAGAAGGTATATTTTTAAGAATCTGGAGAAAAACTTTTTAGTTTTCGGGGCAGTTTTCTGAAATTCAGTGCGATTTTTCGCTGAGTGCACTCAGTCTAGCCACTCAGTCAGGTAGTCAGTTAGTCAGCATTAGTTGTTGGAGACAGAATGAGCGATGCGCAGCAGCAGCAGTTGTGTGTGTGTGTGTGTGCGGCATGCCACAAGTGATGCAGAGCATGGCTTATTAAATATTAATGCTCAGCAAAATTACTCGGCTCCAATTTAACTGTATTTTTCCACCCTCAACTGCTAACTCAACAGTCGCACCTTCACAAGTGACAGTGACGGGACCGACGGAGGCGCGCGTCGGCGATGTGGTGCCACTGATGTGTGCCACGGCTCCCTCGAATCCGCCCGCAGAGATCAAGTGGATGGTGGGTGGTCGTCAAATACGCAATGCCACCACCAAGACGACAGTCAGCCCAGAAGGTGAGTCTGAACTTTCTCTTATATAAATGTATGTATGAATAAATATAAATTCATATATCATCTATGCGATTTGGCATTTCAGGCGGCTCCATAACCACCTCGAATTTCACCACCATCGTGGAGCCGAATAAGCGTTCCCTGGTTGTCATCTGTCATGGCCTCAACATGCAACTAACGGAAAATGTTGTTGCCACACACACGATCAATGTGCTATGTGAGTACGAAAAGCATTACATTTATTATTTATTAATTTATTCTACCATTTATGTATTTATTTTTATTAACAACCGTTCGAGCCTCTATTTGATAATTCCTTTATAGAGTTCTGACTGTTTTTCAAACTCAAAAATTTCGTTTTGAAAACTGCATATTTATTTTTATTATTACCAAAGTCAATAACTCTTAGAAAACAACCCTAATTGAATTTGACTTAGATCAGATGACATTTACAGATGTTGTTTTCAATATCCAAAAATTCACATTCGAAAACTGCATATTTAATGTGATTATTAGTCGATAGTAATAATCGATAGCTTAGTCGACACCTCCTAGAAAACAACCCTAATTGAGTTCGCCTTACATCTGATTACTCAGTGACATTTACAATCAATTTGTTGTTGCTATCAGAACTCAAAAAATTTCATTCAAAAGCTGTATATTTATTTGGATTATCACTGTTGCATTTAACATTTTCTAAATATGCACGAAATTCCGCAATGTATTTCCAACGATTCCTTCGAGGCGGTGCCTAATTCGGTCTCCGGTCAAAAATCGCATACGTCCTCTGTGTCCGTGGAGAAGACGCCACACAAGAGGATTACACTGAAGATGAAGCAGAAGCAACAAAAGGAAACGTTGAAGAACTTGCCCCCATTGGAGGCGAATCGTCTGCTGATGTGGCGCGAACATCGCCAACGCATGCTGGGAGTGGTCAGTGAGTTGGACAGATCTCCGCCCGGCTTTCAAGCGGTGCGTTTGACCGGCGTGAATGTGTTGCGCGAGAATGCGGACACATTTATGCGACGCACCCGGGATAATATCCAGATGCTGGTGGGTCTCACGCAGACAATGCGCACCCATGGCGTCATCAATCCCTTCCGCTACGAGGCACCGTTTGTCATGTCCGCCGTGCCAGGCATCATTGGCAATATGGAGCGCATGGAACGGGATAATAGAGATCTGGGCAGACGCATCCGAGATGTGGTTAGCGAAGTGGATTCCGGTCTAAGGCCAGATGGCAAAGGAGATGATCAAGCGCAAACTCAACCGTTTACGATGCCCGAGCAGGCGTTGGCCAAATACAAAGCGTTCCATCTCAAGTTGCCCGCCACGGACAAGGAGCGCTGGCAACTCTTCCGTCCGCGCATCTACTTTGACATCTATCTGAAGGATACAAGGCCGCTTGGCCGTTTTGTCGTGCAACTGTACACTGAGGCGGCACCGCTGGTGGTGCTCCATTTGGTACGCTGTTGCATGTGCAACATGCACAATAAGTTCTTGATCAAGCGACTCTTTCCCGGCCTCTGGCTGGACGTCGAGTTGCCCGTAGAACAGCTGCCAGAATCACCGTTGCATCGGCGCCTGGAATACGATGGCAAGATCATCGACCATGGTGCCTACGACTATGTGCTCTCCTTTAGCAAGGATCACCTGCAGGGTTTCCGTGACAACATGTTCTTCTCGGTCTCCTTTAAGCCCCTCAGTGTGGTGAATGGTTCCCGCGTTGGTTTCGGCCACGTCGTCAAGGGCGGCAAGATCCTCGAGTGCCTGCAGAGCTACGGCACCAAGAATGGCACCCTCAGTCGTGGCATTCTCTTCACCAGCTGCGGCGTTCTTTAATATTTACTTGCATAAAAACTAAATTCCAATTAAAGCAAAAGTTGTCAAGCAACCGATTTATCTATGTTTGTTTCCTCGTTTAGTTTGGCGTTTTACAGAAAACTTTTAAGTCTGTATTTTGTTCTTTTTAAATTTATCGTGTATAATTTGGTGCTAATATTGCTTATACCTTGGTACCAATGCGATGCGGCGGCGTTCCCAATGTGCATCGCCAATGTGCCCCAAAGCCAAATCAGAACCAGAGCTGCAATTTAATAATGTGTCCAAGAGAAATATTGAGATAAGGAAATTGTCCAAAAAAAAGAAGAATCTGTTTTCGACACAGGCCGACTTATTTCAGGATCATCGC
Organism: Drosophila silvestris; assembly: GCA_035043445.1. NCBI lineage: Eukaryota > Metazoa > Arthropoda > Insecta > Diptera > Drosophilidae > Drosophila > Drosophila silvestris. The sequence goes on along the minus strand of JAWNMZ010000170.1, from coordinate 1,235,106 downwards.
CATCGAGTGTTGACCATGAAGAGTAAGCTGGATACGAACCCACCCCATTTGCATGCATCCCTCGTAACTGGGGTGTCTGGATTGCATCAGAATGCCATCTCGTATATGGAGCGGACCACGAAGAATATTCAGATGCTGATCGACCTGTCGAAGCTGATGCGAACCCATGGTGACATCGAACCGTTCCGCTACGAGCGTGTCTTTACCGCGTCCTCGCTACCGATGACCCTTAAGAATCTGCAGCGTATCGATCAGGAGAACACGGATATGGTCAAACGTCTGTTGGATGTGGTCAGTGAGGTGGACACCGGTCTGGGGACGAAGCTTAAAAGCACGCCAAAGTGCAGCAAACAGTTCGATAAACCATTTATTATGTCCGACAAGGGTCTGGCCAAGTACAAGGATCATCATATCACGTTGCCAACGGCGGACAAGGAACGCTGGCGTCTGCTGCGACCGCACATCTACTTTGACATCCATATGAGGAATACCCGTGCACTCGGCCGCATCGTTGTCGAGCTGTGCACGGAGGCGGCACCGCTGGTGGTGCTGCAATTGGTGCGCTGTTGCCTCTGTGATATGCACAAGAAATTTCTGATTCGACGACTCTTTCCCAATCTTTGGCTTGATGTGACACTGCAGGATAATGGCAGTGGTGAACTGCATCAGCCTCTGGAGTACGATGCCAAGATCGTTGATCATGGCGCGTCCAGTTATGTGCTCTCGTTTAGCAAGGATCACTTGCAGGGCTTTCGCCACCACATGTCCTTCTCCATCTCGTTCAGGCCGTTGCCTGTTGTGAACGGCTCACGAGTTGGTTTCGGCCATGTGGTCAAAGGCCGCAGAATACTCGATTGCCTGCAGAGCTATGGCACCAAGAACGGCAAACTCAGTCGCAGCATCATCTTCACCAGCTGCGGCATGCTATAAATTCTTTTCGTTATATTTCTGTGTGTTCAACAAATTTGCCATTTGTCAGTTTAGCAAATTTCAAGTATGTCAATAAAATTGTTCATCTTCGCTTTCGTTGGTCGACTGACTAAGTCGGTTGCCAAATAAATGTCAAAAAAATAAATAAATAAAACAGAAACACGCACACACAATTCGTAGCTGAACCGATGTGACCAGCTTGTCATCTCTGCTTGCCACGTAGCAGACGCAGGTGTCTTCAACTCCATTATGCTCGCATGTTCGACGTCACTCTTCATTTGCCTCAATTAGAAGTGCTGCAAGTTGCTCGTCGATAAAAACCACAAGACAACACAGCCAAGCACACAGCGAACAGTTTACAACTCAGAGAGGTCGACTAAATACACTCAGAGGAAGTAAAACTGCATTTTACAAATTCGAAATAGAAACCAAATTTGTGAAATCGACAAGAAATCATCTTATTTCCATATAAGAATATATTAACTTAATATATATATTTCTTATGTTTCGTATTTATTTCTAGAAACAAGTAAAATTTTTTTTTGTTTTTGCGAGTGTAGCTAGTGGCTAGTAGCTGTCAGTGCTCGATAACAAGATGCGAAACTCGCCAAACTTGGCTTATTAATAATTGCTCGTTTACTGGTCCGATTTTGGCTAGTTTCAGCTTTGACTTATCCGCCATCAGCAGCAGCAGCAGCAGTGAATAAAACCAGCTGTTTGTGTGTGGCTGTGTGTGGCTGTATGTGGCTGTGTGTGTGTGATGTGTGTGTGAGCACTTGAAGGCCCTGCTGTTTGGTTGCCTTTTTCGCCGTTGTCCACGCGTCCCTTTTGTGCACTCTGCAGCGCTAATTAATTTTTCTGACCAGCATCCACAGCAAACACAAGCAGCGTTGCCCAAAAGCGAAAGCCGACTGTGAGATTTACATTTATTACCCATACTGCCTAGGGGTAATGAGCGTATCTCCCCAGTCCACCCACCCACATCGCCACTTTGTAAAAACCCAACCCATTTCCATTTCCATATTATGGGCAAATGACAGGGCCTGCTTTGTGCTGACACACTGCAGCTGGCCAGCTTGCCAGCTTGCCAGTTTGCCAGTTTTGGCCAAAAAGAGAATTCTTTGGGCCATTCTTTCGCAGCAGTAGCAGCGCATTTAGAAATAGAATGTTCAAGGCCGCTCTGTGTGTGTGTGTGTGTGTGTGTGTGTGTGTAAGTGTGTCTTATATGGATAGCCCCGAGGGGGACTGCCACCCTCCAAATACTTTACATTTACTTTATGCGCGGCAAATTAAATAATTTTAATTTTTATTGTTTGGCCAGCGACTCGACTCGACTCGACTCTCGACTCGACATCACAGCGGTTGGTCCTAGTAGGCCATAATTTGTTGGCTGGCTCGTGGCTAAGTTTTTGGCCCAAAAGTGTTTTTCTTTTTGGTTTCTTTTCCTTTTCCTTTTGTTTCTTTTTTTTTTTTTTAGGTCGTTTTACGGTATGTGCTGACGCTGAACACGTTTTTCTGTCTATCTATTCGCAGATCCGCCCGCGCCGCCATTAATTTCGGGCTATATAGAAGGACAAATTATACCAGCTGGGTCGGTGCAAAAACTGCTCTGTGTCTCATCGGGCGGCAATCCGCTGGCAACGTTAACGTGGTATAAAAACGACAAGCGGGTGAGTTTTTTTCTTCGGTTTTTGCACAACATTTTGCTGCATTTGCAGCGCACTAAGCTAAACGATATGCAGCACACTGACAAAAAAAAGAAGTAAAATGTAAATGTAAAGCACACACAGAGACAGATAGGCAGACGGAGCGACAGACGGAGCGCAATGCTATCAACAGCAGACAACAAACATGCACAAAACAATAATGGCCCTTTTGTTGACCATTTCCGCTTCCGGTTTATGGGCTTAAAGTGCTAATAAGGCAGTTCGGCCCGACCGGCTTCGCTTTATCTGGCAGCACACACTTACATGTGTACACTCGAGAAAAATAAGCAGCCTGCACTTTAGAAATTCACCAAGGTTAACTCCCTCATGTTATTTGAAATCAATATTCTTAAAAATCAGGGTTTTTCTTTCATTAATTTCAGGGTGGATTTTTCTAAAATTTAGAAAAAATATGTCTAATTTGCAGGGAGTTTTTCCATACGTTAACATGAGCTTTATTGTTGCTTGAATAATTATTAACATTTGTATTTTAAGATTTCCAATATACAACATTTTATATTTATATAGTTTAGATAGTTAGATAGTTAGATAGCTTAAATTAGTTTTCTTATATTTAGAAATTATTTTTAAAAATCAGAAAAACTTTCTATCCTCTCAGTTCGATTGTTTTTCTCAGTGTACACTGTTCTTCTTCTTTTGGCCTTACACCTGCTTGCTTGATGAGGCTATCTGCTTATCTGGCTATCTGGGCTGTATCTGACATTTGTCTCAGTGGCTGAAATACAAATTTAATCTTTGCCTCGATTCGCCATCAGCAAAATGCCATCAGCGGAAGTGGTGGCCACAGTTGCTCAACTGTTCTTGTTGCTGTTGCTGCCACTGTTGCTGTTGCTGTTGCTGTTGCATACTTATGGGTGCTGCTTTCCGTTGCTTCCCGTTGCAGCAGCTGGTTTGCTTGATATACAACAAATGCCAAGTGTCCAAGGCTGCTGCTGGTTTCTGTCACAGCAGCGGAAACAGCAAACAAACAACTGCTACACGCCAAGTCCTCCACACCCCAAGCAAATTCTCCACTTTATCGCCGCTTGCGGTTGTTATCTATCCCAGCCGCCGCATCCACTCGCTTCAGCCTCTGGGGGGCGGGGTTGCTCATCTGTGTGCGCAGATTAAATGATATTTTATCAACAAAATTAAAATGCGCTGTGTTTTGTGCTCCTGGCTCCAGCTGCTGCTGGCTGTTGGCTGTTGGCTGTTGCCTGTTGGCTGCTGTTGCCTGAGTCTCTTTGCATATATGCAACATATTGCCAGCAGTTGTTGTTGTTGTCGCACACCTTGTGTGTTATACCTTTGCCGAGCACTATATAATGCTGTTGAAATGTGAAATGCATTAAAGCAGACAACTTGATCAGGTGTAATTTATTATATAGCTGCAAAGAACTTAGAATCACTTGCATGGAAATACTTTATTTTTTTCCAGTAAAAATAGTAGAAAAAGTAGAATATCTGACAAAAGTAAAAATAGAAATAGTTGTACGGGTATTTAGACTTCTTTCTTGTTATATGCTTTTCAAAGATATTGAAAAATACTATTCCGATCGACCGTATACAGAATATTCATTCCTGTTCAACAAAACTAGCTGAGTTGATATAACCAAGTCTCCGTCTGTGCTTCTGTTTATATGCAAAACTAGTCTCTCAGTTTAAATGTTATCTAGATGAAACTTGATATATACCCAACCGAATCGGATCACTATATCATAAAGCTGTATTGGAGCGATAGGTGGAGAGTTGAGTTCTTGAATGAAAATCTTTTATTTAGTAAGATGTCCAACGCAAACTAACCCAATATAACACTAGCTTTCATAGAAACAATCAGTAGAAATTCTCCCAAGGAAACTTACACAATAAGCTCTCGTTTTTTTGGAAAAATATCTAGATCAGAATACAATATTCTATAGCTGCCAATAGGAACATGAGTTATTTACATTTAGAGTTAAGTTAAATTTAGATGACGGCAATTTGTCTTCGGTCTAAAAGGATACGTACATTTTTGACAACCCAAAATTTGTTTGTTGTTTGAAGGTGCATTCGCCATTGAGATGTGTATATTATATATGTATTGTGTGTATTATTATGTATATATGTTCTGCACCTCCTTTCCAGATTAACTCTGTCATTCGAACTGCGGACAGGTCGGTTTCAGCTGAAATAACGATACTGGCCAATGTGACAGACAATCAGGCGCAATATCGTTGCGAGGCCTCGAACAGTGCCACCGAAATTCCACTCTTCGAGTCCACCACGCTCAGTGTGCACTGTGAGTTGTTGTACGAGTTTTTACTGTGGTCGTTGTTGTTGTATGTATGTGTGTCTACTGCTTACAGTTGCGCCAGAGACGGTAAAAATACGCATTGAACCGGAAGAGCTGAGACCTGGCACAGAGGCAACCATCATTTGCGACTCGAGCTCAAGCAATCCGCCGGCAAAGCTGTCCTGGTGGAAAGATGGTATATCCATTGAAGGTACGTAAGCGCCAATAGAATTGGAACTTTGCCCATGCAGCCGCAACAGACATGGACTTGGCGGCGCCATTTTCTCCACAGTCGCTGCATTTTTTAAAGGCGTTGCCTCGACAACATCCGGCTCGGCTTTGGCTTGGTTTGCTTGCCAGCCAAGTCAGCCAATGTCCAGTTCACTAAAATAATATCACGCCCATACTAATTTCTCTCTATTTTTCACTCTATCTCTCTCGCTCTCTCTCTCTCTCTTTGTCTCTCTCTCTCAATTGCAGGCATTAATAATACGTCGAAGCCAGGTCTGTGGGGTGGCACCGTGTCCACGCTCGAGTTCAGGCTAAACATCAGCCAGGAAATGAACGGTGTCGGCTACACTTGCCAAAGCGCCAACGAGGCACTGCAGCGCAGCGTCCACGAGGCAACTAGCCTCAATGTCCTGTGTAAGTAGTCAGTTCATCTACTTCTCCACTCTTCGTCTATCGTCGTCTGGCTACTAATTGAGCAATTACACCTAGTCACAATTCTTAATTTAAATTTGAATTGAAATTGCAATTTCAATTACAGAAAAAAGTGGTGGCACCACTCTAACAACAAATTTGTTCAAAGGAACCTATGAATACGTTTTTAGAATACTCATAAAAAGTGAGAAAGAAAAAAACCATAATTCAAATTTAATTAAAGCTGAAATTAAAAATTAAATATTTATGCAAAATATAAAGAATGAAAAATCAGCATTTTAAAAATGTGCTTCAATAATTATGAAAATTAGAAATAAATAAACGATTTCTATAAAAAATGCATAAGTGAAGCTATTATTTTTGTTCACTAGTTTTTGCCATTTTTTTCAAATCAAAAAAGAAAATATACGTTGAAAACTATTTACTTAAAGGGGGAATACTAAAAAAAATGGCAAAACTGAATATTTATTTTTTCATACGTACGAAGAACATTGCAGTAGTGCTATTATTTTGACCGCAACTGTACGTCCCATTTCCTCTTTTTATCCCATTTTCCGTCAATCTCAGTTGGGCCCAAGTTTGTACCGCCCCCGTCGACGACCTCGGTGGGCTTGGAGGGTGAATCGTTGCAGGTGCCGCTGCAGGCGACTGCGAATCCGGATCTAATCAGCTACACGTGGACAAAGAACGGTGCGGTTATACCACAGGATAACCCTGGCGAGCATCGCATCTTTGCCGATGGTGCCGTACTCAACTTTACCAAGCTGCATCGCGAAGATTCTGGCGTCTATTCCTGCACCGCCAGCAATTCGCAGGGCAAGACCAGCATCAACATAACAGTTGTCGTCGAATGTGAGTAGATCAAATGAAGGATAACATGCGATTCGATTCTATTGTAAGCTGCTTCTCCTTCCAAGATGGCACCACCATCAAGTCCGTGTCGGAGAATATCATTGTCAGTCCCGGCGAGGATGCAATGCTCTCGTGCAGCGTCGAAGGCAAGCCCCTCGAACAGGATCATGTCAAATGGGAGCGTGTCGGCTACGAGATGAAGGAGAAGACCACAACGACCTTCACAAATGGAACTGCCTATTTGCACATTAAGGACGCCCAGCGCGAAGATGTCGGCAATTTCCGTTGTGTGGCCGACAATCATGTCGCGAATCCCACCAATCGCGACGTACTCCTCATTGTTAAATGTAAGTCAAAAACGCCAAAACTTCCCACCGATTCTATGCCTAATCTCAAATCTGTGGCACAGTTGCACCCGAGATTACCAAATCGCCGACGATGCTGCGTGCAGCAAGTGGCACCGGGGAACGCGGACGGTTGCCTTGCCGGGCACAGGCATCGCCGAGGCCGCAATTCATTTGGCGTCAGGAGCAGAAGGAATTGCCCATCAATCGTACGTACAAATATGAAGTGGAGGAGCGCAAGATCGACTCCCTCACCTACGAGTCGACGCTGATTGTCGAGAAAGTGGCGCCTGCCGATTACGGTGCCTACGAGTGCATCGCACGCAACGAACTCGGCGAGGATGTGGAAACGGTGCGACTGGATATAACATCGCCGCCAGAACCACCGCTCAGTCTCAACATACTGAATGTCACCCACGATACGGTGACTGTGGCTTGGACGCCCGGTTTCGATGGCGGTCTAAAGGCCTCCTACCGTGTGCGATATCGGTACGTAAACCCAACCCCAACCAAACTATCCCAACCCCATTTGGATGCTCAAGTTCATTCCATTGCAATTACGGCAAATGTCACGGGCACTAATGAAATTGCCAGCTCAGCCAGAAGGATGTGGCAGCTCCACTGCCTACCCATCTACCCACCCCCTACCACTACTCGTTGCATGTCCCTTCTCGTTCTCATGCGTGGCATATCTCTCTCGTTGCAGCATGGGTGACCGCGAGCAGTACAAATACATTGATGGACTTGCCAACAGTCACAAGCTTACCATCGCCGGCCTGCGTATGAATACTCTGTATCTGTTTTCGGTCATGTCATGGAATGATTTGGGACAGAGCTCCTACCTGCCGGATTTGACGCGTGCCCAGACCAAAGGTAAGCAACGAGCATCCGCGCAAAATATTCAAATTAGCTAGCACGGCAGCTGGGCGGGTCTCTCGAACTGCCCATGGATCTGTCAGGCTGCGGGGAATTCTAACGTTCGCTTGACGGGTCTGTCGGACTGCCGAGGGGTCTGTTGGTTAGCCGAGGGGTCTGTCCCATTGATTTATGTGGCATTTATGGACAACAGCCGATGTACTCCTGCTCCTGTTACTACTCCTACATCAGCTAGAGATTGAATGCGAGCCTGTCACAGCTGAATAGCTAACTGCATTACTCAATGATCTCTACTCTCTCACTCTAACTTTATCTTCTGCTGCACGCCTAATTGGAAATGGATATACAACACACACAGAGGCTCCTCCGCCATCGCAGCCCGCATCATCGTTGGGTGGCGGACCACCGACTACCAGCCAAACGCCGTTAGGCGGCACATCGGGTATGCTGCTGGTGGGCGTGGCAGCTGGCATAACGGTTGTGTTGCTCAATATCTTTGTCATCGGCTGCTGCCTGCACAAGCGCAACGAGAAGCGTCTGAAGCGAGGTACCACTACTGCTAGCAGTAGTTGTTGCACTTGTTATTGTTATTGTTGCTATTTTTCTATTGTCGCAGCATTTCAGCTTTTCAGCATTTCAGCATTTCATGTAATTTGCGTTTAAAACGCCGCCAGTTTTGCCTCTTGTGTCACGTTTCGTGCTCCGGTCAACATCAGGCGCGGCGCTAATTTCATTTGCCCTATGTCACAAGTTGAGGCATCCACAGCCGCAGTGGCCATTGTGAGTCGTCCCGTGGTCTCTACGTGATTTGCGTCACTTTTGCATTCCTTACCCGGACACACACACACACACACACACAGAATACTATCAACGCTCTTTTTGCTACCCATTTGGTCCCCGATGCGTCTGCGTCATTTTTATATTTATTGGAGTTTCTCATTTCGTTTCGCATTTATTTATTATTTTATTTTTGCAAGCATATTTTCCTGTTTATTTTCGTTCTCGTTCTCGTTTCGATTCGATTCGTTTGGCTTGCTTTATTTTGGACTTTATTTGCGACATCGTCGTCATCGGCTGGAAACAGGAGTTGAACTGATGCCAACCGAGTTAACGGAGGACTCCACAAATACACCGAATCTGGTCATAATTGCCATCTCTTTGGCGGCATTCGGATTCCTTTTGGTCAATGCGGCGCTCGTTGCTTGGTTCTTTGTGCATCAGCGACGCAAAAAAGGTTCGTTGACACACATTCACTCATTACTTATTATTATTATTATTATTTTTATTATTATTATTTTTTAACATACTTTACATAAAAGATTCTGTGGGAGCTTCTTTGCTGTTTCTCCATACTTTTACTGTTTATTGTTATTGTACGTTCGATTCCTGAGATTGTTGGGGAATCTCACATTTATAGCTTATTATTTTCATTATTATTCTTATTTAAAATATACGAAATATTTCGTTCGATTTTTGAGTTTTTTGTAGGCGAATCTTAGTGGTTTTCCATAAATTTCCAGCTTAGTATTATTATTTAACATGCCTGAAATATTATGTTCGATTCTTGGATTTGTGAGGAAGTCTCAGTTGTTACTTCAAGCAATTACTACTTAATAGTATTGTTACTATTATTTAACATGCCTGAAATATTACGTTAGATTCTTGGGTTTTTGTGGTGAATTATAAGTTGTTATATTCGCTTCGTGGGTCTATTGGCGATTTTCCGCTGTTTCTTTGGCATTAAGTTTGTCCAATTTGCATTTGGATTTAAGTTCAGTGAAAACTCTTATCCCTGGCATTATCTTTGGCTGGCACTTGGCGGCGTTCGCACCACTTCCGCCAGCTCCACAGGAAGTAAGCGCGTTGTACAACTTCCTATTTCTCTCAGTGGACAGAGACGTCGACGTCGCTGCTCACTTTATGCTGCTCACTAAACAATTTCCTGCATATACATAGATGATAGATACACGAATATATATTTCTGTGTGCACAAAGGTGGGGCTAAGGTTCATGGCTAACAGGGAATATATATACATTTCTGTCTGGATATATATCGTATATGCGCAATATGCGCTTCTTGTAATTTCCGCGAGCAGACCTGACACAGACACGGAGAACGTGGCAAGGAAACACCAAAAGCAAAAGGGCAAAAGGCGATCAGCAAAAAGGCAAAAATAAAAACGAATCGAGAAATAAAAGCACAGCGCTCTAAGCAGTCAACAAGAGTATAATGATGACAGAAAATAATGATGCATCCTGGCAACGGACAGCAGTCAGCAGCAAGGACGACCCGCAGGCCATGCCAAGTGCAACTGTTTATTGAACAACGACGTTGCCACGCAGGCAGGCAGGCAGGCAGGCAGGCAGACAAACAGGCACCCCTTGCCACATGCCACATGCCCCATCCAGTTTGCCACACTTTGGCCATTGGCCGAAGACAAATGTGCATCGTTTTCTTAGCTGAACGCACAATCTTACGGAAATCAGATTGCTGCTGCCAGACCACGGACAGACAGACAGAGACAGTACAATGGACAGACAAACAGAAACTCGACTATAAAATGGAGCATTGGACACGTGCTGTCCGCTTCAATTTGCAGCTCTAGCTACGAATTGTTTATTAATATGGGAATTATATTTCAACAGGCCAAGCGAACGAAATACATATAAATATGAGCAATCCTGCACAAGCCAACCCAATCGACCTATAGAAAATTGCCAACATCTCTTGGCAAGTCTGGTCGCAAGATGCCAAATTCAAACTTCCAAATGACAGGGCATATAAAAATTCTTGGCCAAGCCATGCGCTTACCAAATTATTTTTTATTGAGCCAAATTTAGTGGTTTAACACGCCGTGCAACCTCAGCCGGAAACAGAACGAGCCGGATTTTCTCAATCAGACTTTGCTCAAATGCAAACGTACCAAAATTGTGCATACGCATTTGTACGTGAGTCAAAGAAAATGCTATTGCAGTCAGGGATCAGGAATCAGGGATTCCAGCCACAAGCTGTCCATGGCCACGGTTCCACAGCACACAGATACTTGTGCATATTACGTATACGTTCCGCTGCATATTTGCAGTTATAATGCATGCTCTCATACACACGGGCAGTGTTTGACTTATAAGTCGCTTAACTTATCTGACAGTTCAACTTTTGACGGCATATAAAGTTGAAAAAAACGCATCACGCGTGAAATACTTTTAGCTACACTCCGAAAAAACGTCGCCCTGAAAACTAGAAAGTTTTTCTAGTTTCTAGAAGTAATTTTCAATATAAGAAAACTTTTATTTCTTAAAATTAAGAAGGCTTGACAATCCGAAAAATATGGTGCTTTTTCTAATTTCTAGAAACATTTTCTATTATTTAGAAATGCATTTCTAAGAGGCAAAAATGCAAACCCCGATTCCGAAAAATTTTAATGATTCGACTTTTATAAGAGTTTGGTTGTTGTCTAATTTAGAGGACAATTACAAATAAAGCATATGAAATGATTTAATTATATGTGAAATCTTAATATATTTATATTTAATGCAGCTAATTGTAGAGTTGCTTGTGCATATAAGAAAACCTCCCTTAAAAATAGACACATATTTTTTAAATTTTAGAAAAATCTCCCATCTTTAATTAAGAAAAGAAAAACCAGATGATGAGTTACACTTGGCGAATTTCTAAAACGCAGCTCAATCTTTTTTCTGAGTGTATCTGTCACTTGTATAAATATAATGAAATTTGTTGCACAACAGATAAGCAAATTTGCCGGAGCATGGTATAACATTATACCTCACTCTCTCTCTCTTCTCTCTCTCTCTCTCTCTCTTGCTCTGTTTGTCTGTGTTTGCATTTCATTTAATGAAGTTCGACTCGTTGAAAGGCGCCCTGTTGCAATAGCTGCAAGGATCTGCAGTTGCCGCTTTTGTCCGCATCCTTCATCCTCAATGCCTGTGTCGGAGTCTGTCTGTGAAATGTGGGCCAAGATTTTTGACATTATGAGCTTTAAGCGCGAAGCGAGAAACGAGGCACTTCTCTCTACTAGCGAAGCATGAACAGGACACAGCCGCAGGACATAAATAATATATTTTTCTTAGAATTCACTTTGCTTTATGATACGGGATGAGCGGGAATTGGTATTAGTATGGGTATAAAAGCACTTGTTCATTTCTATCCTCTATTTCCAGTTGCACGCAGCAGTTGTATTTGAACAAATGACGCGCTTGAATATGAGATGCAAGAACCCCAAACAAATTCGGACTCCCCCCTCTCCCTCAACCCCTCCTCCCACTCAAGTGCGACAAAAGAAATGCATATTTCAGTCTTAACAGCCGCTTGTTACAAACCAAAAAATAAAAAACTATTAAGCTAGCCAGAAGGCTGCCAGCTAAAAGAGAACAAAACTTGCTAAAAAGAGAACTGCCTTGCCCAAAAAATATTTTTTATGACAATGTTCGGCTAGCTTTTGCTGCCGCTTCCATAAGCTGATAACTGACAATGCCCAAAAGCATTTTTTCGCCCGTTCCTTTTTTTTTTTTTTGCCATAAAGGAGTTGTCAGGGAAACTGGTGCGTTGGCCAGAATGACAGCGTTTGCTAAAAGCCCCCGAGTGGGTGGCCAAGAGTGCGAACCGGAAGAGACTGTGGAATAGGGAAGGGGCAGGGGAGGAAAGAGGGAACTTGGCGGGAAATTGAGACTGGCGGACAGCTTTCGGCCCGGAGAGATATCTGTGCATATTTCAATGCTTTCGCTAGCTAGAAACTTGACTTGTGGGCTGCTTGCTTTTTTTGTTGCTGTTGCTGTTGCTGTTACTGTTGTGTTTTGGCCCCCTTGGATATGCATTTTTAATGTGCATTTGTGCTTTTGTGTCAAAATGCCGCAACACGGAAATGAAAATCACCCTCAGCCTCAGTCCCAGTCCACACACCCCAAAAAAGAAGGAAATCATCCCAGCTGTGTGCCGCAGCGGACATGTCTAAGAAGCTTTCGCCATTTCAGTTGACCGATAAACTATGCCAAAAGTCCACTGTTGTTGGCGCTTCAACTTTTGGACTTCCCATTGGTCATTGACCTCGACTGGACATTGGTTGGCTGCCACATATATACATTTATCATTTCTAATGCTTATCGCTTTTTCAGATATGAAGTGAGCTTAAAAACAAACCTCGACTTTTCATTCAATTAGTTTTTGGGCATTTAGTTTTCTTCCAATATGAAATATTAAAATTGCTATTTAGCAAATATTTAATTTAATTTATTATTTTTTAATGTCAACTAATATCAGTCGACACAAAGAATAAATTAAATGAAAAATAAAATTTAACAGAGACACACACAAACTAGTGTGGATAGCGGAGGGTGGGGGGTTGCCACACCAGCCAAAAGTTTTGTGCCAACGTTGCCACAAGCCATAAGCGAGATAGCGAGAAAACAAACGAAAATCACTTGACTTTAACACTCCTTAAACAATCGACTACTCAACTCGGACTCTGGCTCTGACACTGGCTCTGGGCATCGAATCTATTGGGATAAGCACACACACACACACACACACACAGGCTGTCATTGACGCCATAGCCAATGTCCAAAAGTTAAAAAGTTTTCTGTTTAGGTTTGCTATCCCAAATTGAATGCTTAAAAATTGTCTTCTCGCATGCTTCTATATATGGCTTGAGTTGATCAATATTCTCGCAATTTGTGTACTAAACAAGTAGGAATACTGTAGTCGAATGAGCTCGACTACGATATACCCCGTAAACCAGCTGTTAAATATTAAATATAAATCTAGTTTTATTGTCAAACTTATCCTCTCTCCCAACTGTTAAATATTGAATATTATATTCTAGCTTTTTGCCAAATTGTCCTTTAAAAAACTTTGCACACTCAAATGTAAGCATGCCAGGAAGTACTCTAATTTCTTATGGCAGACACAGTTAGTGAAGAGTAAGAAGAAACTAAGATCAATATGATAATATATTTTATATATATGCCTCATAGATTTGCAGTCGCTTCCTCTTACCTGTTATATAGATTGCCACAAAACCCCTTTTACCCTTTTTCAATGGGTTCAGGTTATATATAAAACCGCAAACTGCCGTTTAGGTTTAGCTGAAGAGAAGTGAGGCAAGCCCAGAAGACTCAGCCAAACACTTGCCACACTGTGCACTCTGCTGACAAAAAAGTCGGTAAAGTCCGAATATAACTGGCAGGTTATTTTTTTTCTTGCCAGAGATTAAGAGAAAAAGCTTCGAAGCAGACGTAACCGTCAACACAGCGACGTCATTAACTCTACTGACGACCGCAAAAGCTGTCTAAGCCGATACCCCCTTCCCACTCAATCCTTACATATATATATGATATATATATATATATATATATATATAAATGTATAAAGCGGAACAAATCCGTTCACTCGCTGTCTGTTTGCTTATCTGTCCAGATTTTTGGGGTTTGTCGTGGCATAAGTGCAATTTGTAATCTCTGTGTTCGGGCACAAAGTGCAGCAACAACAACGTCCTCTCGACTTCTAGTTATTTGTCGTTGCCCCGTTTTACCCCTTCACAAGTTCTGTGTGGGTTTTTGACAGTGATAAGCCTGGCAGCCCAACCTTTAATTCTGTCTATACTCAGAACTGGCCAGTTGGCAGATTGGTTTGAAAAGTCGAGTTTACCTTTGACCATCGCAGCGTTTTTTGTTTATATAGACGGGTCTATTTTAATTTGGTATATATGTGTATGTATATATATTGAAGACAGACCAATTCATTTTAACCTTTTAAAGTTGATTGCGGTTCTGTTTTTTGTTGTTGTCGATTTCTCTGGCTCTGCTGGCTGTTGCCACATGTCAGCGTGAATAAGGCATATGACAAATGCCATAAATAAAATTTTAAAAAAAAACATAAAAACATGTTTTTAATTCACTAAACTATGAATGCATTCGCACAGCATTCGTGAGTGCAACTACTGCGCGGCAACATATTTTATTTACAACTTACCGACAGCCCATAATAAATACGCGACGACGTGTCCACAACAGACTGGGGCAACTCGACAACTGACGGCCTCTGCTCTTAAATTCATTCACATTTAATTAGTTTGTTGAAATTAATGCTAGTTATGTTGAGAATCTTATGGAATTAACTAATTGTTGATTAGTGATATCAGCTATCGGCTGACAACAGTTTTGACATGTGTATTTTCGGCTGAAATTCAGTAAAAATGCTATCCCACAAAAATGGCTTAGAAACACGATGATGGTTCGAAATTCATGTTTAAATTATATCCTATGAAATCCACATTGGAATGGCTTAAGACTTTTCTTGTCGAAAGCTATCAGAATATAATTAATTATACCCTCAATTAGAAAATACTACTTAAATTTGAAATTCATATGAAAAATCTGCAAATAAATTTAGAAACACAATTTTTGGTTCAAGCTGATGCCATAAAAATCGTATTTTGGCTCAAAGACTATACTCTATGTTAGTTTTTAATACTTAACATTTTTTAATAATGCTGCCAAGGAAATAGCAACAATAACAACACGTAGCTACTAATATAGTTCAAGTTATTTTCAAACAAAATATGGCAAATAATCTATAACAATATTATTCTTAACTTTTATTTTCTTTTCCAATGGAATCTGCAACTGAACCTGAACAACTCAACACGATGCTGCTTTTGTGCGAATATGGAAACAACTTATGATGCAAATGCACTCAATGAATTTACACACACACACACGCACACACATTATATACACATCACATTGACTTTGTGGGAAACACGTGTTAACCATGTGGCGCGGTCATTTTGTCGTTGCCATTTGTGAAAATGTGCCATGAATCATTTAATGGCATTTTATATAAAAATTTAATTGCATTTTACTCTATACCTCCCTCTCGCTCTTTCTGTTTCTCTCTCATGAAATTCTACGCATCACCGAACTGAACATCGTGCATTGATTTTAACCCTTGACCAACGTCAACAACAACCCAAAAAAAATGCGTCGGCATAAAAATGGATCTCGACGCTGGCAATGCACCAAATGTGAATAATTTAACACAATGCACACACACACACAAAAACACACACACACACACACCACACCCTCACCCACCCACCCCCCGCCTGGGCAACAAATTTGCTTGCTGTGCACTTTGAAAAATCTTTCCTATTTGCATTTGATTTGCATTGCCTGAAACTATGTCCATCCCCTTACATCCACACACACTCTCGCACACGCCCACATCTACGCCTCTGGCATGACAACAACAACAACAACAACGATTGGGGTGCTCCGCCCGTGCGGTGTTCCAAATGACTGGCGCACTGCGTTTTGCCTGCTTGCCGCCCAATCAATTTTCGGCATGTCACTGCCAATTACACCTTTTCAATATTTGCGCCGCATACTTTCTACCCACCTATCTTCTTTCTCCTCTGCCATCCCACTATCTATCTCTCCATCACTCGCTCCGCATCTCTCTCATTCTCTCTGTTTGTCGCATCCAGTGGCGGAAACTACAAATCAACCAGGCAAAACGGCGACCATCGAAATGTACGCGCCCAGCTCGTACAATGACACCGTTACCGGCGAGACACTGTCCAGCGTGTCGGAGAAGAGCGAGTCCTACTCCAATGAGGGCAGTCAACCGGAATACATTGTGAGTATACCAAACACACACACACACAACCACACACTACACTCAAAAAAAATTCTACTTTATTTTTAGGAATAATAGAAATAATTAGAAAGGTTTGTCCTCAATCCACAATACCAAAAATATGGTGTCTTTATAAAAATTCGAGTTTCTAAAATTTAGTAGGAATCTTTTTTTTGCTGAGTGTACAAACGAACGAACGAATTCAGTTTTTAGTTCCACTTTTTAAACCAAAACTATTTTTGCTGGTTGTGTTTGGTGTGCATGAATATGCAATTTGTAAACGAGCTTGGGGCCCAGAGAGAAATGTCGCCTTATCCAACGAGGAGCTGGCAAAGAAGGTAACAAAACAACGTGCATTAAGCCAGTTGTCATCAAAAAAAAAAAAAAAGAAACAGACAAAAAAATGATGGGCTGCCTTAAGTTATTGCCAGTAGCTGGAAATTACAACTGAACGCCGAACGCTCGAACTGAGACTGGGAATATGATGTGGATGGGATACGGTTGGAGTTTGGGTTGTGGGTAGAGACTGTTGACATCGAGGTCGCCGGAACTGGATGCCAGTTGAAGCAAGCAGCCGGAAGCAGCGGCATGCTAAGACGTCGTGATTAATTACGCACTGCTGATGTTAATAATGATGAGCGCGAGTCCAAAACCAAAACCAACTCGTGGCAAGGACAACGGCAAACAAATCGTTTCAAATTATTAAAATCATTTATTACCAACGTAATCTTGCTGTGCGGCAAAGTAACCACAAAAACTGCCGCCTAATGCTCAATGTTGAAGTCCTCAACTCAACTCCCTCAACTCTGGCTGGTGTCTGTTATAAATCAGCAATGCGTATACGCAGCGTGCAACCGCCCCCGTCGACAAACTGACAGGCTGACAGTTGGACAGACTGAGAAGGTGTCGTCCATGTCGTCGCTGTCATTGCCGGCTGTCAATTATGCGCCAATGACTTTCAACGCCCTCCACAAAACAACAGACTCAAGTGCGGAATAATTACGGAAAAGTGTTTCAGGCCAAAATCAGTTTCAATTTCAGATATGGAGATCTGAAGTTGCAAATTGTTTGTTGTTGTTGAGCTGCATTTCTCTGATTGTTTTATTTAATTCCCAAATTGATTAAATCATATTAATTAATAAAATCGAAAATCAAATTTAAATCAGAACATACGAAAAATGTATAACTCTCATATTTTTGCAGGACGAGGCGCGAAAGAAGGCAGCATCGACGTATCTGGTGGAGAGTGCGGATATGCCGCCGCCCAGATATCAAAAGGATGGCACACTGCCAGCATTATATCCAAATAATATGGGTAAGTCAAGATCGGGTGAAAGCAATGATAGCGCTCGCTGTAGATAACAAAAAGTGCACATAAAACGCATTTAAGATAATTAACTTTTGACCAACAAGCAAAGAAACAAGAAAAACAAACTTTGTACGAGTGCTGTCAGCATGTCAGGCGTCCGTTTCATGGTGCAACTGCCCTGCCTCCTTGCCACTTGCCAATTCACAGTGTGCTCGTTGCAGTTGTTGCCTGATTTGATGCCATGATTGCAATCAAAGCTAAAAATAAAAGCGATGTAAAAACGGAAATCGGTAAAAATGCACACAAACACACACACAACTAAAGAGAGAGAGGCAGAGAGAGAGCAGCATGTAGCATGCAGCATGCGGCATACAGCAAGAACTAATACCCCAAGTACGCCGCGGCAGCTGAAAATTCAATTTGAGTGCGCAACATCTCCATCTTAATTGTAATTGAGCAGCAAAGTTTTTTGCGAGTCTTGATTTTCAATTGAGTCATGAGAGTGGCTGAGTGTGGCTGAGAGTGTGCGAGTGTGTGTGTGTGAGTGTGTGTGAGTGTGTGTGTGAGCGTGTGTGTGTGTGCACACTAAAACCAAATCACGTTCTACACTGCTGCACTGCACTAATTTAAGAAGAAGTCACCATTTAAGGAATACCGATCGCATCCTTCTATCTATCAGCCCTGGAAATTACCGTATGAAAATGAAAAATAATAACTGTGAAGGAAAGAAAGAAGAACGTAAAGGAAAAGACAATAGTCGTGGCATTATAATAACATTGAAAGACACTGCTGAAAGCAACGGCAGCTGCATTTGAAATGCAAAGCGTAAAAATAATAAAAATACATTAGCTGCAAACTTTTGGCCTCTGTCTTCTGTCTGTCCCGTCTGTCTGTATGTCCTGTCTTGTCGCCTTGTCACTTGGCCCTCTCTCTCTCTGTCTCTCTCTCTCTCTTTTTGCCTCTGTCTCGACTCGAAAGTAAAATACAATTACCTTATGTCAACGAATTTGGCAAGTGGAGCTTACTTCAAAAGTAGCTGCCATTACAGCAACAAGGCCAATAGCAACGACTTGCTTGCCTTTCCACAAATAAACGGAGACGACTCCAGCACGCGTAATTATGTATGCGGCTGCGTGCTAAAAAACAAAAAAACAAAAAACCGAAAGACAGAAAAAATAACACAAACGTCAACAAAAAAAAAAAAAAGAAACCATAGAAAAACACCGAACGGATGAAAGAAAAAGATGCGAAAACAAAAATCTCCCCAGCGGCAGCAAAATTAAAATGCTTGCCGGAAACTGAATCTCAAACAAGCCCTCACGGCTATAATTCCCCATGAGGAAGAGCTGTCGGGATATATATACAAATGTACATAGCTACACACAGACAAAAAAGTGCCCTAAGTAAATAAGTTTTTCTTGTTTTTTGGAAACAACAAAACAAGAAAATCTATTTTTTAAAAATGAATAGGCTGATGTTTTTCTATTTTTAGAAATACTTTCTATTACTAGAAACTATTACAAGCTAAATGCAATTTTTGTATAAGGGGAAATCATAAAAAAAACAATGATTATTAATAATATAAGCAAGAAAAAGCAAATTTACGCTTATAAAACAGCGGAAAATTAGACATATTTTTTCTAAATTTTTGAAAAATGTACACCGAAGTTATAAGAGAAAAAACCTGATTTACAGAAATAAAATTTCTGAATAATAGTGAGCTTAACACTTGTCGACAATACTATAGAGAATTCCAAAACAAATAGTAGGGATTTTTTTCCGAGTGTACATAGATAATATAAACATATATTTGCAGCTGGTGGCACGCGTATTTTCTTGTTAGTTTTCGCCACCTGCTGCTGCTGCTGCTGGCTCAGTTGAGATCAAATAATAGATGAGCAACAACAACAACAACAACAGCAGCATGCCCATGTCCGTTGCTATAGAGTCTCACTGTATAAGTATGCCAGTTGCATTTAACCAAAAGCAAACTGTGTGCCGCATTTTTAATGAGATGCTATTCAAGATGCCACCCTGTTAATGAGCACCAGCCACCGCATGGAAGGCAGCTGTTTGGGCGATTTGGCAACTACAACTGTCACAACATACACACACGCATATATACATATATATACACACAACATGCTCTGAAATGTCACGCTTCTAGCCAGTTGTTAGGCCTTGGCCAGCTTAAAGGCAAAGCTGCAAAGTGTTGTTCACATTTATTTTCTAGCAAAAAAATCGTTCGCAAAATGACCAATTACCAATTACAAAACTTGACTGTGTGGCAGAAAACATTTTTGCTATTAATATGAAATGAATGCTGGCACCTGAAGCAATATGACCAGAATCTGGCCAATTACACACATTACATATGTACAAAGATGGGTTTTCCTTTTTTTGTTTTCTTTTGTCTTCTGTTGCTTGTTTGGCTTTGATTTGGATTTAGTATTGCGAGCGGTGCTCACTGATCGAAAAATCAATAATTCATGAGAATGGCTCCCCAAACTGCGCAACAAAGCCAAGCAGCTGGCTGTATGTTTTCTTCGTAGCACTCATTGTTCAACATGCGAAATGTACAACATACGCATACTCAATACCGATACGCATATGCAAAGTAAACAAGCCACAAAATGAACATGGACTCCGGTAAGCATCTCTCAGATACAGTAGCTACAGCTACAGCTACACTCAGAAAAAATGAACACTGAATTTTGAGAAATTCGACATAAGGCATGTAAATTTATTAAATTGAAGGTTATGGTTTTCTTTGCATATCTTAGGCTGTCAGGCTGCATTTTTATTACAAATTATACAAATTTGTCCAATTTCTATGTAAATATATAAATTCTTACATTGGCTGTTTTGTTACCTAAATTATTTTAAAAATTATTTAGCAGACAAAAGCAAAATTTCAGAAATGTTTTTTTCTTTTGAAATGCATTTCTTAATGATAAAAAATATTTCTAAAAAATATATATACAGCATTGTTTTGGGACTGTCGATTTAGGAAGTAAATCTTTCTAGTTTTCAGTGGGATTGTTTTTCTGAGTGTACAGCTACAGCTTCAGATGCTGATTTCAATTTCCTCTTGAAGGACAGCTTCATGTCAGGCTTCTGCCAGGCCAGAAAAGTCTTCGATTTGTCTGTTGTTGTACTTGTTGTCGTTGTCACCGCAGCCGCAGTTTCCTCGAGTTGCTTAACAAAATTATTGTTGCCTACATTTGAGCGCCCGCTGAAAGAACTCGCAACTTGAGCAGCACGTTGCCAACTTTGATTGTAGTGGTATGTGTGGGTGTGTGTGTTAAGTATGTGTACATCTATGTGTACCAGTGTTGTAAGTCTATTCTATAAAATTACAAATTTGTTACGTTTGCGGCTTTCACGCTTTTGCCATTGACAACTGGAAGCGGAGACAACAGCAGGAATATTCCCATTGTGGCTGACAAGATAGCAAATCATTTATCTTGTTATAAGTTGAGTTTTGTCTATCGCTAAGGTGTTGCTATTTGTGCATGTGGCATGCAACTCTAGACGTTTATCAGCTGTCCGCCTCTGGCCAATCGTTGCAATTAATGGCACTCGTTTTATTCAGTTTCCAAACGTTTGCACATCAAATGAACCAGAAAGCAGCCAAATTTTGCACCTACGTGGGTGCCAAGTGGCACGTTGCAAGTGGGGCAGCTGCTGCAAACGTGTGCAATGGCAGTAATCGTCTCCCTCCGTGTGCAAAAGTCTTCTCCGCTTTTGGATTTTTTCGTTTTCGTATTTTTCAAATGCGGCTATAAATGTGTCATTTGCAGTGTGCCCAAATTGGAATTGTGCTACAGCCCGTCTGCGGTTTTGCAACAGGCAAGGCGCTTATTTCTTCTTTATTTTACCAACAATCAGAGCTATGGGTTAAACAAAAAATCAATACAGTTGAATGTGTAAAACGTGCCAGAGGAACGCGTTAAAATTGTCATAAATTCATGCATAAGCGGAGCTATAAGCAATAAAGAAAAACGTTGCAGCAAACTCGCTCAAAATTAATTCTTACATATTTTTCTTGATTTTGATTTAATTCCAGTGAATGCGTGCACGCTGCCCCATCCGAGGCACAATCAGGGGCATGCCGCTGTGATGGCAGCCGCCGCTGCTGCTGCTGCTGGCCACATGACGCGCGACGATCAGATGCTCATCGGCAAGGGCGTCTATATACCGTCCCCGTCGCCCGCGCCGCCACCAGATGGATCCTACTACAACATGAATAGTGAACGATATCTCTCCTATCCGCCAATGGTGAGTATTCTGAATATAGAGAGTGTATTTATCGTATTTGGTAGGGAGTTGTTATTGCCTGAGCATTTTAAAAATGGGTATATTTTTTGCAGAGTATTCATTCTAAAGAAGGAGGTATCTTTGACCCCATAAATTATATATGTTATATATATACTTGATATTCATAAGACTTTAAAATTTGAATATAAGTGCTTGTAAAAAGAGTTCACTGGAGTTGAGTTTCTGTATTAGATACAAGAAAGTATCTCTGCCCAGATTTGGATTCTTCTCAATTACTAAATTAGGTATAGTCTGTAGAATTAGGTATAGTCGGAGAATTCTCAAAACACATCAGAGCAAATTGTGAACTATAGATGAACTATTCTAGGGCAACATGTTTTAAGTTCGAAGCACAGAGAAACAGAAATATGATATAAGGATTGCTGGAAGAGCTACGGATATGCAGTGCCTGAAGCCGCCAATAAAAATAATAATAATAATAGTGCTGAACTTGATATATGACAGCTGACTTCAGGGCATCTCCACCGTCGAGCTGCGCTATGCTTGCCATGTCACGCCTGACAGATTCTTTCTTCCCTTATTCCTTTCTTGCTGGCTTGGCTTGGCTTAGCTGATGCAATGCGATGTTAATTGGCCGCTTCCCTTTGATCCCCAATATTGAGTCGGAAGTAATTCCGCTCCGCTTGCAGTTGCAGTCGCTGCTGTTGCTGTCCTGTCGCTTATGGCTAGTCACGGCCAAGGATTAGTTCGCGCAATTAGTTAGAGTTTTATGCACAATGCTTCTGGCAGCAAATCCAGCTCCATTTGCCGCGGCACAAGAGAGAGCCACGGGAACACAGGCACACACATACATATGCACATTCTAGTATGTAGATATACACTCAGATTAAACATCGGCCTGATTTTTAGCACTTTTAACTCTGATTATTCAGAAAGTATATTTAAAAAGAATATTTTAACAAAATTGAAAAAAAATATTACTATTTATTTTTAATTTTTTCTATATTTAGAAGCTACCTCTAAAAACAAGAAATACTTTTTAATGATTGCGGCTATTTTTTCTGAGTGTATGTAGATATGTAGAAACATACGATAGCTTATATGCGATCAGGGGCAGAGAAGCAAGGAGTAGGGCTGCCAAGTGGCATCTGTGCAGCTGGCAGCTGCCAATGTTCGTTGAGCAGCAGCAATGTGCAGTGCCAGTTAACTTGGTTCGACTTTTATAATCCGCGTGGCACATGCAGCGCGTTGCAAAGACAAATGACAAACTCAAAAGCATTAAGCTGCAACCAGGCAGCAGGGTGGTGGCAAAGGGAGTCGAGGGGCGGTTTTGGGCTGCATTTGCTTTGTTGTCATCATTTTGTTGTTGTTTGCTGTTGATGCTGCTGCTGATGCTGCTCTTGTTTGTACTTGCTAAAGTAAACATTATTTTCTCAAGACAACAATTTAATATTACACATACGAAGCGTTGAACAGAAGCAACAGCAACAGCAGCAAGGAGTAGCGAAGACGAAGACGAAGACGTTTATGACGACAACATCCATATCGTAGCTGCCATTTATCCCATGTGCTTTGCCACATCACTCCTTTGTGTATGAATGGGTGTGCGTGTGTGTGTGTGTCGTTGCTGCTTCATTACATTCAACAAAGTTTTGCGCCGCATCACTCATAAAGTGCAGCTCTGCTCGTCTGATCCTGCTCGCTGGGCGTGTCGCTAAGATTCTGATTTGAAGGCATCCAAAGTGTTATACCCACTAATACACACACACACCCACACACACGCACACCTACT
Source organism: Drosophila silvestris (assembly GCA_035043445.1). Lineage (NCBI taxonomy): Eukaryota > Metazoa > Arthropoda > Insecta > Diptera > Drosophilidae > Drosophila > Drosophila silvestris. The sequence goes on along the minus strand of JAWNMZ010000170.1, from coordinate 1,211,428 downwards.
CATTTGTTGCCATTACCAGATTTGCTGGCATGCCACATTCTCTGCTGACTGACCTTATGTGTGTACCCAAAAAAAAAAAAACCCCAAAAAAAAATAAGCGAAGAAATTCCCCAGAAAGCTTCATCGTCCTGTGTGTGTCGCATTGCTAACCCAATATAAATTCCACAAATTCACAATAAACATGAGAAAATCAATTTTCGATATTTATTACCCTCGTTCCATTTGTTTTATTTTTTCCTTTTTTTGATATATATGCTTATACGATATATAAATATGTGTGTGTGAATGTGTATTTTTTATCACTCAGCCTCTACACACAGACAAAAATAAACCACAATTTTAGACAATGTCCCTGAAAGCTAGAAAGATTTTCTTGTTTTTGAAATAATTGCTCAATATTAGAAAGCAATTTTGTTAGAGTCAGAAAGGCTTGCCCTAAATTGACAATCCCAAAAATATGGTTTTTATTTGTTTTAATTTTTTGAAATATTTTTATTATTAAGAAGTTTTATTTTTAGAAAAAAATACCCCGAAAATTAGACATAGTTTGTTCACTGGAAAATTAAGAAAAAGAAAATCCGAAAGTATGGCGAATTGCGAAAATTCAGTGTGATTTTTTTTTCGGAGTGTATGTGTATTTTTTATCACTGCCTCTAGTTGACAACGACGACGACTGCGTCTGCAAAAGGGGTGTAAATGTGACAAGTTAAGACGACACTCAATGCGACTGACACCCAACATCCGAGCCCTACACCCCTCACCCCCTCCTCCACCTCAACCCTTCGAACAGCGCCTGTCATCTGGCATTTTATGGCGTTGCCAGGCCAATAATTGTATAAATTAGAGTTGCGATGCGAACAAAATGCAGTTGCCACTAGAAACAACTCTTGTCGATCCCCCTAAGCTGCATGGCATACACACACACACACACACATACACTTGGTGCTAATGGTTGGTAATGTAATAATATTTATGCCAGCAGCTGACCATTTTTATGGGCTTTATGCCTTATGCGATTTGGCCAGTTACTCAATTCAGTTCAGTTCAGTTGTTGCCTGTTTGTCTGTTCGTTTGTTTACTGTGTGGATAACAGTTAAATGATGGAGTCGCCACTAGAGAGATATCAATGCTCTATCAGAGCACAGCTGCTGCTGCTTGTGCTCCTCCTGCTTCTGCTGCTGCTCCTAAGCTGCGCCATTGCACATGTTTGTCAGAGTCAACATGGGACAGAAACCTTTTGTTTGCGGTTTTTAGTCAACGAGGGAGAAAAATTCAATTTCGGTTTAGTTGGCTAACAATGCCAATGTAAGTATGCGTGTGTGTGGTGTGTGTTGTGTGTTGTGTGTTGTGTCCTGTGTGCTGTGTGCTGCGTGTGTGTGTTGTATCTGCCTACGTTCCCTCTCCAGCTAGCCCTCTACTTTTATGGACAGCCTTTTCTCGTTCACATAAGAAATGTTTTGTGGAGCCAAATTGAATTATTTGATAAACATCATTAGAAAAATTACAAAATATATATATATATATATATGTATATATATACAGAGAGTGGGAAAGAGAGTGCAACAAATCACTGTTGGGTCAGTGGAACAGAGAAAGGTAGAGCGAGGCAGAGAGGCAGAGAGACAGCAGTTTGTGTCAGCATTGGTGTTGTATTTTTGTAAAACATTTGGCCAGCACTAAATTACTTTTTTGGTGCACAGATGTCGGCGCGTTGGCTGGCCCCAGTTTCAGCAAACAAAAAGAAATGAATAAAAACAATTTATTGTAGTAAATCAAATTAAATTTCAATCGCTTCAAATGCTTCACACAAAACAAAAAGATTCATCCATCCACGCGATACGCCGTTTAGCTGTCCTTAAACCAGATCCAAATCCAAACCAACCAAATCGAATCGAACCGAACCGAAAAAGAAACGACAATTGCGGTGACAGACGCGCTATCTGTATATACACTCAGAAAAATATCGCACTGAATTTTAGAAATTTAACTTATATTGCACAAAAATTGCACACAGTTGCACACTTATTTGAAAGAGAACAAAGTTCATTACTATTTCTTCCTTTCTAATTTTAAGTTTTTTTTTCTTATATTTAGTAATTATTTGTAAATGCAAATCCAGTTTTTCTAAAATTCATGACGATTTTCTGAGTGTAGATATGGACAGTAAGTTGCCATCGAGTTGGACGCCAAGTTGATTGGCTCGCTCTCTTGGCCATGTAGCACAGGATTGTGGCCCGTGCCTCATCAGCGAGGCCCGCGCGGCGCATACGTAATTCGAGCAGCGAATTTCTTTCCCATTGAAAGTGTGCTCAAGTGTTGTATTCAAAGCTAACAGCTTTAGGGGCTTGCAATGCCAGCTACTGTTGCAACACATATATATATATATATATATATATATATATATATTTATATTTATTATTTATTTATGTATATATTTATTTCAGCATAAAGTTGTGAGTCGAGTTTGGTTTTCAGTTCAGAGTTTCGAGTTGCAAAAACATGTAACTATTTAAGCGGCAATTTGTATTTTATTGCCAATTGCGTTCTGCATGTCCTCTTTTTTGACAACAACTACAACCACAATAAAATAAAGTTTTATACACACACACACGCCACACATATATCCGCAACCGGCTTCACCCTTGTCACGCCCAACTTGTAGTTGATAAGTTAAATGCTGGCTGTGTTCCCTGTGCTGTTCCATTCAGATATGCGCAGCATTCGCTTCCCAATGTCCAATGTCCGATGTCCGATGTCCGATCTCCAAAGCTGGCAGCAGAGCTGGGGAATAAGTGGATGAGGATGGACACTACGTGCATGTGGAAAGTGGCATCGTCGTCGTCATCCTTAACTCAACTATGGCTTACTCGTTTAGCGAGCGAATTCAGCACAGTTTTCAAAATTCAATTAGTTTTGTGCGGGCCTTTGGGCACTTGCCATTGTTGGTGCCTCACTTTGTGTCGCTTTGGCTTCATCTGGAACCGGGAGTCTTGTCTGGCCTGTCGGAGACAGTTCGAAAGTCGCTCAGCCAGCCAGCAGAATTCCCTTTTATACAACATAATATAATATAATAATGCGCATACGCACTGTGCGCTCCTCCTGTTGAAAGTAGAGTAAAGAGTGCGAGTTTTGTTTAAAATTCAAGGCTTCAAGCAGCTGATGTCGATTAAATAAATAACTGAATACGCTCGCAGTAGTGCCCATAATTTAATTTCGTAGCAGCCAGGAGCCAGGATAACAGAGGCTCTGGTCTCGGCGCGGTTCGGTGTTGGAGGCTTCCTGGCGCCGCTACGCCGGATTTAATGTGTAAAGTTTGATGGCTCTAAAAGCAGGCAGTCCTTGAGCTACACTTGGCAAAACAAAATCGAACTGCATTTTAGAAATTCGCCAGCGGTGACTCACCTTATTATTCAGAAACTATATTTCTAAAAAGTCGGTACAATTTTCTAAAATATAGAAAGCATGTATAAATTCCAGGGTGTTTTCACATATGCATAAAAAGAATCTAACATTAGCCGTTGTGTTGCTTATAGCATTTGAAGATGTCACATATACAGCAAACATTTAAGATAGTTTCATATCATTTGATTTGGATAAATCTGTCAGACGACAACAAAAGTCGAGGAAGAAAATTTTGTAACTTGTTTCTTAAATTTAGGTTTGCACTATTAAAGAATTTAGAATTTTTAGGTGGATTTATTTTGCTGAGTGTAGGCAGCGGAAGGCTAGTCCTTTGGGGTAGTCACACATTTGATATTCTATTTACGCAAAATGAACTCCTTGCCGCCTGGCAAGTGGCAACTTTAACAATAACGACAATAATGAGTCGGCCTTCGTGTCGATCCAAGGGCACAGAATTAGCGCCAGCTTAAAAGGCAGCCTACACACACACACACAATATATACACACACACACACGCACAACAAAGACCTTTAAGTGGCACAAGCTGAAAAGTTTTTGTGTTGCTCGTAACCCCTTTTTGCTGCTACAAAATGATGCTGTTGCCGATTCCATGTTGCTGTTGCTCTCTAGTGCAACAAATTGCTGGCCAGCCCCGAAAGCAACCCAACGCAAAAGCACGGCTCAAAGTTTTCGTTAAAGACAATTTAACTTTGTAAACTGATACAAAATGTCCGTCTTGGCGTACTTAAGTCCTTTTTATCCTAAACTACCCAGACACAAGGCACAAGACACAAGGCAGAGGCCTTCAACTCCTTGTCTTGTTAATCAGTGCCACCAGCAAAGCGCGTATAAATTCCCTTCCCTTTACTGCCCTCTCTTCCCTTCCCTTCTCTCCCTCACTTAATGTCTTTTAGCCCTTCTTGGCTTCAACTCGTTTGCCGTCTACGACTTTATCATTTGCCAATATTACAAATTTTCAATATAATCTGTTTGTCGATAAAATCGTTGTTAAAACGTTTGCTTCGTTTTTTCCTTCTTTTTTTTTACCTCGTCTGCAATATTCCAATACCAATTAGGAACGCCGCTCAACTTCAAGTTTTCTGCTCGTTCCCAAAAGTTACTGCTGTGCCCCGTGTTGTAGTCTACGGCTGCGTCAAACTTATTCTAACTACGGCGCATTCTGTCGGACAAATGGACGGGCGGACAGCAGTATGCAGCATGCAACATGCAGCATGCGAAACAATTTCCAAACTGGCACAAAGTGTCATGTCATTCGAAGTAGAAGATAATATTTCTAACTAAGGCGTTCAACTTGCAGCAGCAAACAGGCAACAGCAGCAGCAACAGACATGCAACACCAACAACAGCAGCAACCAATAATGCAGCACATTTTTACCAAACTTGCAGCTTGCAACTTGTCCACAACTTTTATACACACACACGCACATCTAGTATTCAATGCACAGCAATTGCAACTGTATAAAAAGAAGGTTATACTGAAAACCAATAATTATCCACATTGATAGCAGTTGGAAGGAAGGAAAGAAAAAACCATCGCTTTATGAAATTTCTCAAAGAGTTGATTCGCAATGTGGCCGAGATAGAAATCGCTTAATATCATTGTTGTTAACTGCAAGAAGGGAATATCATTGTTATTTTAACAAAAAAAAATATATATAACAAAAGCCGGAATTCTTAGAACTTCTCAGCTTCTCTCTCCACTTCTCTCTCACTTCTCTCTGCGCTTCTCTGTGTTTCATATCTATGCCGAGACATTTAAATGAGAAAACTTTTAAGCCATTGAGCCAACGAGTTGCAGTTAAAAATGAGAATGATAAACCGAAACTAGAAACTGCTCCCAGTCTCTGCCTGGCTCTATGCATTATAATGACCAGGCTAGCCAACAAAGCAATAGCGAAACACAACAATTTTCTTAAAATTAGAAAGGTTTGCCATAAATCAACAAACACAAAAAATATGCTGTTTTTTATAATTATTTTTATGTTTATTATATTTTTTAAAAAAATATTTGTTTGATATGAAATTCCTAAAATTCCGAAACAAGAAATGAAATTTAATGGCTTCGCTTTAATATTAAAGTTTAGCTGCTGTGTGCCTTGCAGACCGATTTTATATGAACTTATAGACTATCTTTGCTTCATTTTATCGATAACTGCCTGCGTTGCGCAAATATCGATACTTATCATCTTCTGATAGCAATAATATCTTTAATTGATCTATAAATATATATTCAATTCAGTGTAATTTTTTTTCTGAGTGTAGGCACTATCAATGATAGAATTCTCTTCTTTTCCCTTTGCAGGAATATCCTGGGGCGTTGGATTTCAGCACGCCGCCGTTGCCGCTGGCTGTGCCACTGACGCATCTGCAGCCGCTGCCCATCACGGTGACGTCACAGGCGGCACTGTTGGCCAGCAATGGGGCAGCAACGCTGATTGGCAATGGCAGTGCCACAGGCGGCGGTACCTTGAGGCGTGGCATACTTAGGGGCGTGGTCGGTGGTCCGCCGCCCGATGTTACGCATCACACGTCGACCGGAGTCGGAGGCGGGCAAATGTTGCACGATCTGCAACATCCGATCAATCTGAGTGCCACAACGCTGACGACGAGCACAATGCTCAATGGGAGCATGACGACAGCGTTGCCACTTGCCACATCAACGCTGCCCCGCCAGCCACACGGCATTCTCAAGGATCCCAATCGCAACAGGCAGCAGCAGCAGCAGCAACAATTGCTCAATGCCAGTTTGCCGATGGGCAGCCTGCAGATCCTCAATCTGCCAGTGAGCAGCGCCCAGCTGGGCAGCAATCTGCTGATGACAACCAGTGCCACTTACGATCCGGCGTCCCTCACCACCTTCAACGGGACGGCGGGCAACAACAGCAGCGTGGGGGCCGGGCAGGGTGTCCAGGTTGCCTACACCGATGCAGACGGGCATCTCGTATAGCTGTAGGCGGAGACTGGGACAACAACAGCAGCAGCAGTGGAGTCGTCCCGGTACTGAGTGAGGTTATTATCCAATAATGGTAACTACATCCTTACATCTACATAACACATGTACAGTTGCGCTCAAGATTATAGCACCAATACGACAACTTTTTTCTTACGAATGAAAAAGCAAAAAAAAATTTAACAAGCTGAAAACAGTGCATAACATTATGGTTTTTCTTGCCCTGTTTTTTTAAGAGTCTTCCTGCACTTCTAAGAACAAACACACATTTCTTGTGGAAAAGTGGAGCTATTATTTCGTTCGCAACTGTACATCTACATACACACATATACATACACATATACATATATATATATATATACCTTAAATGTACTCCACTCCGACTCGTAGCTAGTTTAGAAGCTTTCCCTATCTCTCTCTAACTCTGTGTCTTTATGGTTATTTTAGACGTGTTCCTTGGACACGCAGCAGCAGCAGTAGCAGCAGCAGCAGCAGCAGCAGCAGCAAAGACAACAACAACAATTGGTGGCCATTACCTTATTCAAATCAGCTACTGAATTAGTTTATGTAAATTTTAAAACTCGACTCACTCCCCATAAAACATTGGACTGTTTATTTAGATAACAAACGAAACGGATCTCATTGCTTGGCCATTTGTCGGCAGGACGAGAGCAGCAGATAGGATGACCAGCTCCTTCTCGCTGCTCGCTGCTTTTGCTTGGCGAGGATTTGCGTTTTGCTAATTAGCTGGGGCAGCAGCAATAACAGCAGCCGTAACAAAAACTTTGAGACACGCTCAAAAATTTTTCAAAATTAGTTTGGTACACCATCAGTTCGGAGCAGGAAGAGCACGCAGCAGCGAGCAGGCAACAGTAGCTGGGAGCTGGGAGCAGGCGAAACAGCGCGCAGCCGTTTGACAGCTCCCTGGGGCGTGCTCCGGCCTCAAGTCGATGGGCACGTGATTGCGTTGGGCGTGGCACAAAAAAAGAACACAATATATTTATATGTATATATATATATATTTGTATATGTTTAACTTGGAACAGTTGACAGCAGCAGCAAGTTACGGCAAGCGATTAGTTGTTGGCACCAACTCCTCGCCATCCTGTTGCTAGTGTCTGTAGCCTGCCAGTTAGTGTGCACCCAAAAATACTAAAACATAGCGCGGAATGGGCTACACTCGGAGAAAATACGTCGCTCTCAATTTAAGTATATACTCAGATTATTATTCGAAAGTATATTTCCCAGTCAGTGTTTTTCTTCTCTTCATTTTATCGTACGTTTTTCTAAAATTTACAAAATATATGTGTCATTTCCATCATGTTCTTTTTATATACATTGTACATACACTCGGAAAAAAATCGCTCTATATGTTGATAAATCGCCATAGGGTTCCTCAACTTGGCTTTCGAAAAAGCGTTTATAGATTGATAGAACTTCATCTGAAAAGTAATTTCTCACTAAACTGCTTCTCCTCCAAATTAAACAACAGCTAAAGTCAAATATACCATTCGAGTGAACCAATTTAGAAAGAATTTTGACACTCAGCTTTTTAAAAACTGCGTTTCTTGATAAACGAATATAAGTATATAAAAAATACAGAAAAAAATACCATATTGAAGGGATTGTCCAGTTAGGGCAAGCCTTTCTAAATTCTGAAAAATGTTTTCACCTTTATTTTTTGAAACTAGTAAAAACTTTCTTGTTTTCGGGGCGTTTTTCTAAAATACAGTGCGATTTTTTGCCGAGTGCAAAAATACAATGACAGAGCTAGGAATGGAGACAGCAGCGGGAGGAGGGAGGAGAGGGCGGAGGTAGTTCAATTGTTGTTTTGTTTTTGTTGCTCCACTCAGCAGCAGCAGCTGCGATGGGCGTGGCACATGGCATTATGTGCAGGCTTCCCAGCTAACAGCTTCGATTGAGATCTATGATGGGGCACCCTCCCTCTCCCCCCACCCTCTGGGAGTGAGGGATAAGTGCTTGCCGCACATTTGCTGCTAGTCGTCGCAGACCAGCGAGCGTGACATGCTCATCTTGGGGCAGCCATTAACTTCTGTCTTGTTGCTTGATGCCTGATGCTGGCCGCGCTGGAGCACATCATGACAATTCTATTATGCAATGGAAAACACACTCGACTCCAACTCCTTGCCGCATTTTATACCAAAAGGCAAAAGACGAAAACTTGCACACACATGTGCAGCTGTGTGCGTGTGCAGCTGTGTACGTGTGCATCTCTCTGTGTGTGTGTGTGTGTGTGTGTATGTGTTAACATGCACACTAATTAATATTCATCGAGCTGTAATTAGCAAGTAACAGCAGCTGTCATTGTCTGTTATTCGCCCCTCTCGCTCACACGTTGGTTGCAATTGTGCAGCATCAGTAAAAATGAGCTTTAGTTGCTGCTGCTTCTTCTGCCGTTTCTTCTTCTTTGGCAAGCATGTGAAGTAGAAACAGGGTTGTTTTCTTCCACTCAAATTGACTGAATGACTGACTGACTGACTGAATTGACAATTGACTGAGCAAAGTAATTAAAAATTAAATTAAATATATATACATATGTGTATAGTCGAAATTAACGCCCGCCAGCCCAAAGACAATGACAAAGGAAATGAATTCGAAAACTAAAAGTAAAATTAAACGCAATCACACACACAAACACACACACACAGACTATATATGTGTGTGTACGTGTGTGTTTATCAATTTTAACGGGATTGCAGCTGCTGTGCTTGCAGCAATCAAACTGAAGCCCGCACAAATTGTCACGCTCCAAGTTGGGTTTGGTTTCCGCTATTGAATAATTGTGATTGCCGTGCGGAGATAAAAGTTAAATGAGCAGGAAAATATGGAATATTATAACGGCGGTTAAGAGGCCACAAGAGAGACCAGCAGAGCACACTTGTGTGTATATATACGTGTGTGTATTTGCTGACTCTTTCTTTTGTATTCGAAAGAACAATTAAGCGCGCGCCCCTCTCTTAAAGTTTGAAGAAGGCTATTTCTTTTATTCAACATCCATACTCAGCTACAGTTATTTTCGATCTCCTTGGATGTTAAATTTCTCTGTTTCAACTGCTTAATGCTATGAAACACTTGCCTACTATAATACGTATGTTTGTATATATAAGTATGTGTATACTGTAAATGGCTCTTCCAGCGAGATAAGTGATTGAAAAAGGTTGTTAACATTTCTGCTCTTGTTAACAGTGCTGCTGCTGCTACTGCTTTTGTTCTGTGCTTGTCCACGTCTCGAATGGGATATGTCAAGATAAACATATGTGAAAAGCTTATTAATCCACATAGTGCTGCAAAAACTGCATAACAGAGCATTTAACATAAAAACCGTAGGCATAAGTAGCTAAGCCAAACTAATTAAATAACGCGAGGGATGCGACAGCGCGAGTGATGCAAGAATGCGAAAATGCGAGGGTTGCGTAAACGTATTTAGAGACCTACTCAATCAATATGCCAAATTTAATTTGTACAATAAAAAGAAAACACTAAGAACGACTTAAGATTATTGGAAAGGACAAATGCAGGTATATAAACAAAATAAAAACAGACAGTCAACAACAACAACAAAAAACAAGAACAAAAACAAATAATAAGCATAAATAGTTATTAAAGTAGTTTAAATTTGGCATTTCGTACTTGTAGAAAGAACTGTGTTTTGTACACATAACTCCACTCTAAAGTGACAAATGAGTGTGTGAATTAACTTAGTACTTAAGTCTTTCAGTGTCTCCTGATTATATATATATATACATATATACACTCATACATACACACATACATACAAACATAAATACTATCTTGCTGTTTAAAAAAAAAACTAACTCATTGCACTTTTCGAATATATCTTGATTATAACTGAATCGAAATGAATGTCGGACTGAATGAATGAATGAGTGAGTGAGTGGTGTTTTGAGTGCATGTGTAAGGTGTAGATTTTTGATACAAAGCTAAAAATGTCTTCCCCGCATAATAGATAATACTTTCTGTTTGGGTTACATACCCAAGAAATCGAAGTTTTTATTAAATACATATTAAAATAAAGTTAAGTTGAATTTTCATAATAATTTTCAAATACACTACACACAGCTATGGGGTCCGCGACGAGTATGCATTTATTTAGTTTGTAATGCTAACATATGATATAAAAATGGGAAACTAAATAAGACTAAACATTAATTATTATGTTACGTTATCGAATTAATTAATTAATTAAATAAGTTACATTCTATTATAATTATATATTATTATATTATATGATATGTATTGTAGTTAAAGAATGGCCAAAGAGATTTGTTAGCAAAGAAAAAAGAATTATTTACATTCTTCAATTGCTTTGTACTCGATTGCCTTGTCTGATTTTATTTTGAATATAAAAAAACACTCAAATTTAAATTCTCTTGTTAATATGCATATTTGATATGTAAAAATAGTTAAAGCCGGCAGACAAGACTTGAATACTTGAATACTGAATGAATATTTATATTTGGGTTAATCATATTTCAATCTCTACACACACTCACACATACACACACACATGCGTACATGTAAAAAAGTGAATAACCAAAACAGAAAAAAATGAACTATTGTGAATGTTTTTCTTGTTTTTTGTTTGATTATTTAAGTTCGTTTAGAATTATGAATGCAGAATAACGTTGTACAGAAACATAAGCTAACAGCGAAACAATAAAAAACAAAACAAAACAAAAGAAAAACAAATTAAATATAAGTTTATTTGCTAAAACAAAAACAAAAAGTGCATAGTTTAAAGAGCAAAAAAAAAGCATTGTATAAATTAATTTGAAGGAATGGGAATAATGCATATGAAACTTAATGCATTTTTAAGAAATCTGTTAATATATGAATAAAACCGAAAAAGAAATAAAAATACAAATACAAATGCTGCTTTATTCTTTGGGGGTTACAATTGAATGTCATCGAGTGTGGCTGAAATTACAGAATTTGACCAGAATTTGCCAGTGAGTGACGTCAAATGGAAGATTACGGCAAAAGACAATTTAATGGCAAAACTTTCGAATCAAT